>JAMJFZ010001203.1:8525000-8867500 GCA_026225945.1 Cricetomys ansorgei
TCTCAACCCACACCTTTGGAATGGGGCTAGCTCCGTAACACTGCCCCTAGAGAACCAAGGAAACAGCCCCCCTGCTGGCCATCAGTCCTCAGGACCCAGCTGACCAAGCTCATGGAGAAAGCCCACCCTCTTCCAAAGAGCCTGAGGGCTTGTTGCTGCTAGCGACCATCAGGATGCATCACATGGATAGAGCCAGGCACTGTGCCAAAGGCTTGCCAAGTGTGACTTTGATGACAGATTGCCAGTGACCTGCTGCAGGAACTTTCTCTGTCACCAAAGGTCCTTCTTCCTCAGAACAGACCTCCTCACTCCATGTGTGAGTTCCAAGATATTCCCTTTTATACGGCAGGGGCCCAGCCTAGTCTTGTGCTTTCGATCCAATGACTGCACAGAACCCGGGGGCTTCTTAGTGTTTGGGTAAATCCAGCAGGTGTTTGTCCAGCAACTCTGCGTGTCAGGCTGCCATGTGAGGCCCAGGAGAGCACGTTCCTACAGTGGCCTTTGGTCACACTGTCTGCCTTTTGTTCCCTCTCAGCCTAGATCCTTGTCAAGGTTGATGAGAGAAAACCAGGTAAGTTAGTTGATTTCGATATTGTAAGCGGTCTACTTGTCTGTGAGATTCCTGGATAACGGGTAAACCAGGGAAGCCCTGGACACGTCCTCTAGCAGTGGCCCTTGAGAATCGTTTGCCCAGTTCCCTCTCTGTTCAGACGGAGGGTCTGCCCTTTTGACCAGGAGGGTGAATACCGCAAAGCCCTGAGTTAACAAGGCAAACCTGTGAGCATTTTGGTTTTGCAAAGAGCAGTGTTCAGGTTTGGGCTCCCTGCGTACGGAGGTTTCCTAAGCAATGAGGAGGTACTGTGCACACCAGCGCCTGATGGACTCCATGGAGTGCTGTCTGAGATTGTGCTTGGGAATGCTTTCCAAGCAAAAAAAAAAAAAAAGGAAGACCCATCAATGTGGCCCTGATGGTCCCAGTAAGGACTGGCTATCAGAAGGCAGGGTGCTGAGCTCAGTTGCTGGTACGTTGGAGTCCTCGCTGACAGTGTCTCACGGTGTCATCTGATTTGGAAACAGGTCGTTGCAGATATGATTAATAAGCACGATCATTCTAGAGTGGCCCTAGTCCAGTATGTCTGTTATCCTTGTACGACAGGGGTTCAAGACAGCCCAGGCCACGCCTGTGACACTGAAGGCAGTTTAGAGCAGGTCCGTTGCAAGCCGAAGAGCACAAGACTGCCCTCAAGCGGTGGGAGGAATGGAGGAGGCAAGGGGAGCTCCTCTGACAGATCCAAGGGAGCACGGCCCTGAGGATCCCTCCGGTTTCCAGACCTCCAGCCCCTGGAGTGGTGATACAGTGAATCACTGCTGTTTGAACTCTCCCGAGTTTTTGTAGCTTAGAACTAATACAAGAAGGCACAGTGAGTTTTAGATTTCAGCTATGGCTCCAGGTCAGTTCCCAGGACACATCAGTTGTAGCCAGAGATAGGCTAGATGTCTGGAGATCCTTTCTCTTTCTTCCTTCCTGGGTTCAGGGTTATAGGACGCAATCCAGCTGTCACCCACCTAGAAGTCACATGACTCGATCTCCCTAATAGAATGTGAGAGGGAGCAGTGCCTCGCATCAGGCCGAGGCCACGGTGGTTAAGAGTGGGTCTGCAATCAGGCCTGGTGACTCACGCCTCTGAGAGCATGGGAAGCTCAGGCAAGAGTTCCAGGTCAGCCTGATCTCAGAAGAGTCGAGCGAATAAAACCCCGTGTGGTTCCATTGTCTCCACTCTCCCTCTTTCTCTTTCTTTGACTCTGGACACAGAGGTGTCTTAAAAAGGATTCTGAGGTCTGAGTCATTGACAGAATCACCAGATGAGGGCAGCCTCTCCCCTACGTGAGCCCCGAGGAAGCTGCCCACTCAACATCAGACTAGACTCGGGTAGGACACATACATTGTCAATGAGTACAGGGGAAAGGAAAAAAAAAATTGTATCTTTATTTGTTTAAATAGATGGGACTCAGGGGCTGCTTATTACAGCAGGTGAGCTAGGGCATCTCCGGCTGATGCAGGCTCTGAGGGCCGAGGGAAGCAGCCGGTGGAGATGCTAAGTTCTTCCCTGACCTATAGGATACATCGGGGCAGAGCAACTCTCTGTAGATCCCGTCAGTCAAATGTAGAGAAGTAAACAGTGCGGGCTCATCGCTCTGTTTGGTACCTTGCAGGCTCAGTGAAGTCCTCCCCTGACCAGGCCTGTCCATACATTGGAAACCATTGTCTTCCCCAGGAAAAGGAAGAGGTGGGGGCAGCCTTGCAAGGAGTGGAGGCCTCCGCGTGTAGGCAGGAGCCCCCACCGAGGCCGACAGTGCACCCCAGAAGTGTGCGCCTGTGGTCACTTCTTCACGACACTCTCAGCCAAGGAGGCAGGGCTCAGCAGAACGTGGAGTGAGGTAGGGTTGGGCCAGCAGCACTGCCCACCCGGCTGGATCACAGCGATCCATCCACAGACGGATCACAGGGGAAAGGAGCCCCTGAGGCCCTTTCCAAGCCAAGTTCACATGAGAGCGTCTGATCGCCGTGGAATATGGAAAACGCCGTTTTTCATGTAAAACGTCTTTGTGATGGGTTGCATTCTGGCATGAGCCAGTGTCCTGTAGTCCTTCATGGCATCCCCTGGAACAACACAACAGAGGCCTAGATGACAGGGGTCACCGCCCTCCTCCGCTAACACCTCCTCACCTAACGCGCTGGGGGTCAGCTGCCATCTGCTGTCAGATGCCGGCAGGAGTAGCCTCCGCTCTCGGTGCCCCTGACCCTTCCTGAGGGTGCTCAGAACCCACTGTGATCCAACGACTAAAGGCTAGGGGCTGCGCAGGGCAGAACCTCAAGGCTCCGACCAGGCACTCAAGTCCTTCCAACTGTGAATCATCTGGGCCCTCACCCAGCTCCAAGCTCACTCACCGTGTTTCATAGTCTTGCTGCTGTCAGGACCGTTCCACTTTCCCACTGTACAGGAAGACTCTAGGGGCTGCCCAGGGCCAAACTAGCTCCCCAGATGCCCACCACAGCAAACTCTGCCTGTTGAACTATATTTTTACAATTTAATAATAATAATAATGATAATGATAATACTTATAAATATAATGCTTGTTACCTCTTTATTGAGCATTTACTGTGTGCGAGGCATAAGGCTATTGTTTTTCCTATTACCCAAGGGAATTTTTGACCGACCCAGCTGGGACCCAGATAGTGTCCCCAACTTTCTTCCCTTTGCCGTCTTTGGGATGAGGCAGCCGCATCTCTGTGTATAATTAGGGTAGGAAACAGGATCAGTCAGCAGAAGGTTTGCCTTCTACTCCTCAAGTGACACCTGAATTGGTTTGGGACCATGGTGTGAAGCCAGAGACTCGTGAAATGTTCCAGGGCTTCTGGGAGCAGCCTTACCCTTCTGGCTCTAATTCAACTTCACCCCAGCAGTCAGGGAACATTCGGAATCAAGAGGTCAGTGTGGCTACTGATGCTCTGGAGTCTGGGTTGGTGGGTAAAGCCTCGGCTGCTTGGTCACATCTGGATCGCAGGCACTCGTGAATAATCTTTAGAATATGTTCCGCACCACACTAACTGCACACTCATATAAAAAGTTATGTTACCTGCAATTTAAGTGTGCCTTCATAGCCTGTGTTTCCAAAATCTGCCTACACGGTGCCTTCACAAGCAGTGCACATGGGCCTGTGAGGCAGACCTGCGAGGAGAGGACTATCGGGGCACTTAACAGAGACACTCTCTGTGAAAACTGACAGTCGGGCCCTTTTTGGAAGAGTACTGTGCATAGTCACTACGCAGGACAAGACTCCATTAGTGGGTCTTCCTGATTACCCGACTTCTGACCTCCATATCCCGAGTTAGCTCTCACAGCTTTGACAGTCAGTGTGGTTAACAGACCAGCAGCATCGATAGCACCCGTGAGCTTGCTAGATGTGCAGAAACTCAGGCCAAGGCTCAGTGTGGATCACTTGCCTAGTGTGTGTTCGTGCCCTGGGTCCCAACCACTGTTCCCGGTAAGGATTGGAAAACACCTCCCAGCATGTAGCAGCCGCTGCCTGCTGCTACAGCATGTATCCACTCTTTGTCTGCCTTCTATGTGGGCAGGGACTGCGGTACATCCCCAGGGACAAACAGTGCCTGTATCAGCACTTCAATCTGTCGAATGAAGAAACCAGACTTCCAACTCAGGCTGAGCTTGTCTTTTGAGCCTGTTTGTTCCCAAGTCCCTTCTAGAGGGGCCTGGGATCCAGAGAAAAATTCCACAGGGTTCACAACTCACAGGGCTATTGTGGGCAGAACTCCTGTCCTGGGAGCTTTCCCATATGCCTTCCCCAAAATGCTGGGATGTGGGGAAGTAGGTACTAGCTTATGCCTGTTTCTCAGAAACAGAAAACAAGGCCCTGAGAAGTAAATGTTCTTTTGTGAGACCACATCGTCCAGGAGTAGTAAATCAGGATTTGAGATCTCCCTACCCCCATCCCAAATAAAGGCCTTGCTCTCTAGCTCATATTTGGTTTGAGTTTTAATGTTTTTGAGACAGGGTCTTACGTAACCCTGGCTCACTTCAGTCTCCCCATATAGCTGAGGTTGACTCTGAACTCCCGATCCTTCTGCCTCTGCCTCTCGAACGCTTGGGTTACAAGTGTGTACCGCCGTGTTTAGCACATCCTTATTCATATGTGCCACAGTCACTCAGTGTCAGTTCCCAGCAGGTAGCTGAGAGGCTGGGAAAAGATGAACAACTTGGAGCACAAAGAGCCCTCCAGGCCAAATGGGCACGCGGTTCCCAGTGCTTCTGTAGACTGACCAAGGGGCTGAAGCACCAAGTGGGCTCAGTGACTCTGTCTGGAGGACTCTGAGAAGGCTCCCTATGGCAGGTGGCATGGAGTCCAGCCTGGTAGAGCACGGGGAAGGGGGGAGTGTCCTAGAGAGCAGGCAGGGCACCGACCTGCAGATAGGAAGCATCCTGGTCTGCTTACAGGGTGGTGAGCTAGTTCAGTTGTGTCAGGAGGGGCGTGGTGAAGAGTGGAGATGGGGAGGAAGGTCAGTCCTTCCTGTCAAAACCCCAGAACGGCAAGGGTGTGTGGTGGTCTTACCCACATGCCAGCCATACTCCCAGGAAGACACCATCGGGTACTTGTACTTCTCCTCTGGTTTCAGCTGATACCGCTCCTTGAGGTACAGGCTCCGGCCCTGGCGGTCACGGGAGATGCCTTGAAAGAGCAGCTTCAGAGTGGCTGGGGAGGGCCGCCTCATCTCTAAATCCTCTGGCCTGCCCTGGGCTGCTGTGTACTGAGGGGCCTGTCTTACTCTGTCTCCCTGGGCACCCCCAGTCTTGAACGCCTGGCCTCGGACCTCCCTGGATTCTGGCCATCCTGTTTTAGCCTCTTTTCTGACAGGAGAGCCAGTGGTTGGCACTGGGCCCACTTTCAAGACTGACCCAGAGCGGGCCTGCTGGGGCTGCAACCTGGTTCTGAAGCCCTCTTTCAGGTACTTGTGGCCATAGAGGATATTCCAGGAGGCCCGAGCAGCTACCTCCTTCTTCAAACGCTCCTCCCAGATGCCGTTCTGAGAATTGAACAGATCCCTCATGCTAGGGCACCCAGGGGAGGGAAGGGAAGACTCTACTTCCTGAAGCTCATCAGTCTGTGTTTATACGGCTCGTGTCCGTCTCCAAGGAGACGTGTAGCCAATGAGAGCCGAGTTGCCAGGGCTGCTAAAGAGGAGGGGGTGGGATGGTGAGGGGACTTGCGACATCTACAGGCAAGGTGGAAAAGGAACCAGAACCACGGGCCAGTAAGATGGCTCTGTGGGTTAGAGTTCTGCTATGCAAGCCCAGTGGCCTGGGTTCCATCTTGGGACTGAGGGCGGAAGAAGAGTAGCAACTCCCAAAAGCTGTCTTCTGACCTCCACAGTGTCTGCGTTCACCCAGGTCGCAGCACTCACACAAGCTTCAACTCTCTCAGAAAATGAGATCGGAGCCTGGACATGACCTTCCCAGGGTGACAATTCTGGACATGACCTTCCCAGGGTGACAATTCGGGGAGGTCCCCTCATGGGGTCATATGTTGAGTATTCCCAGGGGGACACACAGTGGATCCTGAAGTAACCTGCTATATTCCAGGCGCCCAGGTGAGTCAGAAGGTGCCGACTCCACCTTCTGGAAGCTTGGGCACATGGCTAAGGGGTTTGTTATGGCAATTCTGCGCCCTCACGCCTCAGAGGCTCAGCTGTAGCGCTTGCCAGCAAGTAGCCTGTCTGAACACAGGACGGTGGTGGGAATACGCTTTAGTATTTGAACGGTGACAGTTCGGGGCAGAGTCTGGTTTGTGGGGCCATCTCCATCAGCGTCAGCTGGAATCTAACAGGGACCCGTGGGGAACTAGGGTACCGTGCTGTGCTCCAAGTCCTTAAGCCAATCCTCCCCCCCCCCCATCAAGACCTTCCCAGGCACAGAACTGAAGGGCGTAAGGAAACGCTCTAAGCACCAGAGCATGGCTACTCTGGTGGTTCGCACACGGTTTGCACAGGCCCCAGGCTGGGCTCTTGACGGCTTTAGCACACACCTTCGTGCAGTTTTTCAGTTGTGGAAAGTAGTGGGGGGCCTGGCGACGTAAAACGCGTGTGCTGGGATAGGATCGCACACCTGTCAGAACGCCGAGGCTGTGATCAAAATACAAGAGGAAAACTGAAAAGGCAAAGACATTTGTCTGTGGCTGCTGGGTCCAGTCCACGGCCATTTAGCCCCACACACTTGGACGGAAGAGACACTGCGGTAGTTAGACTCATCATTGCCTCAGGGTGGCCAGAAAGAGAAAATGGAGGACAGGAAGGGGCCAGAGAATGACCCAGCTCCTGACAGCACACCCCAGAAACAGACTTCTTCCAGCCAAGCCCCAGAGCCTCTGTCAAACTTCCCCAGAACACTCTGCCCGGGTTTAACACCCGCTGGACCCAAAGAATGTGCCCCACCTTGATGGTGACTGGGCGGGGTGGGACGGGGCGTCCTGGTGCTGTGGAAGGGCGTGTGGCCACACAGAGGGGAAACACAGGCCATAAAGGGCCAGTAGGTTCTTTGTCCTGGGGAGATAAACAAGTCCAAAGCTCAAAGCACCCTGGGATTCGTGCCACAAGTCAGGCTTGTAAATTCCAGGCTCCCGCCTGCCTTTGAGAATGCTGAGGACGAGAAAGAGTGGGAGGGGTGGGTCCCCCAAATTCCATGTACATGATCTGGTCCGTTGGGCTTGGGGGCCCAGACAAAGCAGAGAAGGATCTTTTGTTTACAAGGATCCCTCCCACCATGCATTTGGTCAAATCTTTAGGGAAAGGCCAAAGAGAAAAACTGACTTCTACCCGATCAGAGCCTTGCCTGACTCCACTTTTGATATCTGTAAGTGTAAAACGTTAAATTCTATTAAGTGCCGCCCACCTTGCCTTTTGAGCTAAGTCTCTCACGTGGTCTGGAGCTTGCCGATTCGGTTAGGCTGCTGGCCCGGAAGCCCAGGACCCAGCTGAGGCTCTGTCACAGCAGATGCCCAGCTGTGTCATGTGCGTTCTGGAGGTGGAACTCAGGGTTTTACCTCTGAGCTGTCTTATATTCCCAACTCTTATTCCCTCACTTAAATACAGACTTCAGGGTTGAGCTGGGGGCGTGGCTCAGCGGTCGTGCGGCATGGCGCATGGTGTGGCATCCCAGCACCAGAGGCAGGTGGACCAACCTGGTCTAACAGAGTGAGTTCCAGAACTACACATAGAAAAACTGTCTTGAAAATCCAAATAAATAAAAAACAAAAACCTCAAACTCAGACCAGGCCACCTCCCCCCTGTTGGCTTTGCAAGCTGGTAAGAAACAAACTTAAGGGGTCGACAAGGCTAGAACACCTATTTTCCATCTTTTACCCTGTTGATGTTGATTCTGTTGATTTTTAAGGCAGAACAACAATTTTCAAAGGAAATCAAATCCCTATGTACTGAGTCATATAACCAATGCACCAAAATGTGGCTTTCGAGACCCCTTTGAAGTCCTAAAGCAAGTGGCCAAGGGCGAATGTGTGTTAAGTGCATTGGCCTAATACCATTTGCTCCTTGCGGCCTCCTGGTAAGCACTTCTTGGGGCTGCAGAGGACAGTTTGGGAGGCAGAATGGGCACTGGCTGCAACATACATCAGCCACTGAAGAGTGACATCCTACAGCCATCAGCTTCAGCCAGGCACGGGCAAAAACCAAGTAAGAAGTCACAAAGGACCTGGCACCAGGCCCACCAAGTTTCAAAGTTTTCAGGGTATTGACACAAACAATAGCCTGTTTCCATAGCAGCCAAGCCCAGGTGCAGATAAGAGTCGCCCTCTGGTTCTAGAGGCTGAGAGCCACAGGTTTCCACCCTGCAAGCCCTCTGATGTCATAGGCAGCAATGGCGGGGCTCTACCCCAAAGGTAAAACTATCATCACCCACCAACTGCCAACCACCAGCCAACTCGCATACACCCTCGTGTGAAGCGCTGCCAGCAGGGGTTGTCCAGAGGAAGTAAAAGGCACAGAAGTGTTCCCACAGATCCCATGGGAATTCACAGGAGCCTTACCCCTAGGCGAATGGAGGCATGCAGATAGGGCCAGTTAGGAGCTAGTGTTTAGACTCTGGGACACCTTGCACCAAAACCAATGGTGTTAGTGTACAAACGCTGCCTCCCCCAGCCGACCTGGTTAGGCTGGAGGGGAGCAGATGAAGGGTGGCGTCTCTGTGCTCCTCGGGCAAAGCCAGCGTCACCCGAGACAGTACTCGTGTGGATTCTTCACGGCTGGCAGTCCCGCAGACGCTAGGCATCTAGGGCAGGCTTTCATGCCACAGAGAAGGGTGCTCTACTCTGTCTCCAAGTTCAGAGGGAAACAAATCGTTCTAATGTGTAGCCGGGGATAGAAAGGAAAAAACACAACACAGAAAGCAGAGCAGGCAATGTGGCTCAGCAGATAGGGTGCTCGTCTAGCATGTGCAAGGTCTAGGGTTTGATCCTCTGCATGGGATATATCTTTAAAAAGATAAATAAAATTCAAGGTCCTTGTTGGCTATATAGTGAGTTTCGGGCTAGCCTGGGGATACACGAGAACCTGTCACATACACATCTATACCATCACTAAAAATGACCTAGATTCCCTGTCTGAACCCCCGGTCCCCTCGATCACAGACTGGAGTCTTTGGAGCCCTGCGGGGCCTATCACCATGGGTACCTCCAAGGGCTAAAGCTCCCATTCTGGGGTCAGAGGACATAGGCCCAAATCTGTCCCCACATGAGCGCAGGGTCTGCAACTATGGCATGTGAACTGTACCCACGTTAGCTTTTGGTCACCTGCAAGATGCCGTCACTTGCCCCACTGTAAGGATTAGAAGACGGGAGGTAAAACACATCCTGAGATATCAGAAATCACTTCCTGGCTGAAAGGAGAAGCAGAGAGGAGGGAGGGACAGATGGTGGCACTCAATACTAACTAGCTCAGGTAGCGGGGACCTGTGACAGGTCCTACGTGAGAACACTCCCAAGAATGTGGATTCCTGGTATTAGGTAAGAGGCTTTCTTAAAATCCAGTTTCTACCTGGGTTCGATATCTACGACTCCAAAGTTGTCATACTAACATCACGGCCCACGTGGCCTCGAGCCCGCTCGCCTTGCGCCTGGCCCTGTCAGGCCATCTGGCTTCTCAGGAAAAGACGGCCCTTTGCTATCGAGACAAGGTCTGGCCCGCCGTCAACTCAGAGGGGATGGAGGGGCTGATCGGAGGCTCGATTCTGAAGACTCCAAGAACAACAGGAAACTGTTTATAGAGCAAACATTTTACTTAATAAGTTATAAGATACGCTTCCAGTCGGCATTTGATTCCAGTTTGGTCTGTGTGTCTCTTGGGCCTGTAGCCCTCTCAGCTGCTCCGGTTCCCAACGGGTGGCTTTTATCACCCACACCTCTGCCGCGCCTGCGTGCCTCGGTGCAAGATACCTACTTCACCCCCGCCACATCCATGGCAGGAACCTTACTAACACTTTGTTTTTAAACATTCGCTCCAGCCATTTCACAGCCTGTGATGCTTGGGACGAATGGCAAGGTTTTGGGATGGGGTTTGGGGCCCACCAGCAGGCAGAGGACATTGTTTAAAAAAAAAAAAAAAAATTGCAAACAAGCAACAAGAGCAACTGGGAGACCGCCTGCAGGATTGGATGCGAGCAGCTTTAAGGCACGGTGACGTGAAAGGGGCTCCCGGGGATGTGTTCTTCCCCCCACTTCACAGCCAGAATGTAATCTCCCCTCTCCTTGACGACGTATGTGACGTTATACTGTTGGTTTCCCACGTGCTTCATGGAGACCTCTTCACAGGGCGTGGTGGGCCCGTGCACCCCGATCAACAGCATGTTGGACCCTGGGGGAAGAGAGGGTTGTTACTAACCAGACGAATCAGGCCAAACAGAGATGGGGGGAGGTGCGGGGCAGGGGGGGGGAGTTAGAGAGACCAGGGATTGCTGAACTGATGACCTCTGACAGGTGATAAAGCATGGCCGTTACTAGTGGAGACAGCCTGGCCTGCCTTGGGTTCAAATGCCAGCTCTGAGCCTCCTCACCCCCACTTTGGTGACCTTAGATATGAAACACCCCTTTCTCCCTACCTAAGCTGCAAACCTGGAAGCTGATTTTTTTGTTTATTTTTTTATTTTTTGGTTTTTCAAAACATGGTTTCTCTGTGTAGCCCTGGCTGTCCTAGGATTCACTCGGTAGACCAGGCTGGCCTCGAACTAACAGACCTGCCTGAGAGATCCGCCTGCCTTTGCCTCCCCGGTGCTGTGATCATAGCCGTGCACCCCAAGCCCGGCTTTGCCAGCTGCCTCAAAGCTTCTGCAGGTCACAGAAGCGACTTAATCACAGCCCTAGGCACACAGCGTTACAGAGCCGCCAGCCGACGGGCTCTTGTTTTCAAAGGAACCTTAGGGGAAGTGTTCTACGATTCCCACTTGGGAGAAGAAACTGACTTCTAGGGGGTTTGGTTAACCCACCCAAGGTAACTGGCTACGAGTGAAGTGGCAGCTGAATATCCGGCCCAGGGTGCTGGGGCCAGAGAGAGGCAGCTGACTACTAAGACCCTAGGAAATATTCAATTTTAAGCTACAAGTAAAGCAACTGGTATCAGAGAAGGGGGGCAGTAATCGGTTCCATTTGCTCATCTGCAATGAGGACACCAGCGCCTTTCTATTTGTCCTGGCGAATCAAGAGGAAAAGCAAACAAAAACCAGGAAAATCATCTAAGAATATTAAGTACAGGAGGACAGAGAAAGAGAAATGGTTATTTGTATGGGGTGTGTGTGCGTGCGTGTGTGTGCATGTGTATGAGTGTTAATGTGTGTGCATGCGTGTATGTGTGTGTGTGTGTGTGTGTGTGTGTGTGTGTGTGTGTGTACACATGTGTACGTGTGTGTACATTACAGAACATCCTAGGGGGAGACGCTGAAACAGTCAAGGACATCTAGTCTACCCCCACCCCCATGCTAACCCTTCCCAGCAGACCCTGGTGCCTACCAGCTTTGCTGCAGTCCACCAGGAAGGAACTCTTCTGTCCTATGAAGGCCTTCGAGAGCCCTGCCCCCTTGGAGGTCACCTTGCTGGCATCTGATGACGACTTGGGGACGGCGCTGTAGCAGGTTTCCGTTGAGGACCTGGTCACTGACTCCACCAAGATGGACGAGGTCTCGTTGGCTGAGCCTGGGGTGATGAGACGCTGGCCTAGAACACGGGAAAGGAGGCGGCATGAGTGGCCACACCAATGGGTGTCAGTGTGGGGTGGGGTCCTGTCGGCCAGGAGACACACGCACCCCTTGCAAAAGCCCCAGAGAAGCGCCAACACCTGGAGACAAAGACTCCACAGTATCTCACATATGCACATGGATTTACAGTGTAAGGGTTCAAATCTAGGTCACTATGTGCCAGGTAAGCAGTCTACCACCACCCATTTCTCTAACCCTCAAACGCTTTTGTTTTTTGGTTATTGTGGCTTGTTTTTTCTTTTTGACAGGGTCTCATTTAGCCAAGGCTGGTCTTGACTGCCTGACCTTCCAATGGGCTGGGCTGGGATTCCAGGAGTACACTATTATGCCTGGCTCCCAGCCCTTGTAGTATTACTTTTTAAAAGACAAAGTCTCACCATGTAGCTCAGACTAGCCTCAAACTTGCAATCTGCCTGCCCCAGATTTCTACGGTGGATCACAGGCATATACCACACCAAGCTATATCCTTTAAATCCTTGGGGTCCCACCCAGACAACTAAAATCTGGCTTTCTGGGCAAATGGACCAGGTTAAGCCATGGCTGACAAGGCCTAGTAATCCCTCCCCGGTTTAAACAGCCAGGGAAGTTCACGTCTTGGTGTCGTCTCTATGGAATACTTTATATAATACAGTACAAACAGTCGGGAGAACAGAAGCTGATTCTCAACTCGAGAGAGGATGGCTTTCCTATCTGAGCTTTAGGATTTTCCTACAATAAACCCACACAACTTGGGTAACAGAGAATCGTGTGCACAGAAGGGACACAGCACAGTATGTGTGGTGGTTACTCAGCTTTAATGTCTGGTATTTCAGACTTTCGAAGAGGTAAGCTCCATAAGCTTTATAGAATTTTTTTATTTGTTAAGTGAAGACTATAAATCAGGCCCCAATTAAGCAAACGTGTGTCATTCAAAAATGTAAATACTTCTTTTCTGCTGGAGACAGAGAACCATCCAGCATCGTTTCTCTGCTTCTTCACTCTCTCGAAGGACTTAATCTTCCAAGTCTAGAACACACGGGACTCGACTTACTAATGGGCGAGAGCCTTTGTGCACCCCATGCACGCTAGTGCCTAGGGAGGTCAGAGGAGGTGCTGGCTTCTCTGGAACCAGAGTTGCAGGCATTGCCGGCTGCCTGACGTTGGTCCTGGGTCCTCTACAAACCCCGAGCTATCTCTCCAGCCATTCCTTTTTTCTTTTTGGAGTCTATTGAAGAGTATTCTCGGGAAGGTAACCACTTTTGATTTTTCATTAACAAAAAAAAAAACCCAGCTGCATTTCCTTATGCTGTGTACTAAAAGTCAATGCAAGAAAACCGTCACTTGCTTCTCTCTGTAGTAGAGTCTTTGGGGAATTAAGATAACACAGGGCTGCCGTTTCTGGACTGTAAGAAATTTAAAATTCCCTTCCATGTTCCTTTTCAAAAAGCAATGAAAAGTCGTACGTACAGTGGAATAAAAACAGTCGTGCCTCTACTCACTCCGTAGCATGGCAGCTGGAATTTTTTTTTAACCATCACAGGCTACCGATAAGTTGTCCCGTTGTCCCTCTAAATTTAGCACCACTCCACACAAAAACCCACACGCCATCACGGAATCTACGCAGTTAGAGAGCCCTTGAGACCAGCTCCGCTCCTGACCCTCCGAGACAATGCTGAATTTAGTTTTATTATCAAACTGAAGTAGGACTTGAAAGGCCAAGTGGAGTGGGCATGGTCTGCTGAAGTTCTCTCCTGAAGATTGTTCCCCAAAGTCATGTTTCTCTATAACTTAAAATGATACGGCTTAAAAGGAAGTGATTGTGTTTCCAAGGCTCACATGGACATCCCGGGGGAAGGTGCCTCTGTCACAGCGCTCTCAGAGCTGGGCAGTGTACCCACCGCTCGGGTACCTTTTTCTTTTCTTCCTGTTCGAGGTTAGATGTGCACTCGGCACATCTGAAGTCACCTGTGGTTGCTGCTATTGATAATTTGACAAGACCTGCTCTGCAGGGCAGAAGAGTAAAAGCGAAAGTGGCTAATCGTTACCTGTCACCTTGGCCTTGAATGGACTGCCCACTATGTGGTTGGGCCCGCCGTATTTGACACTAATCAGGTAGTTTCCAGGGGCCATGGGAGTATACATGACTTTGTACCCTTCTGGGGTTTCCTGGCAATCCATTTTGACCTTGGATGGTCCTTCAATGGTGACGGATAACGTCCCCGGACCTGCCCGCGTGGTGTTGATGAAGAATTCCGACTGGATACCTGCGGGAGAGGAAGAGCTGACGCGTACAGATGCTTTGGAGTGGGTGAGGGGTGCGGCACACACGGCTGCCCACAGGCTGCGGCAGCATGGCAACCAACTGGCCCTAGGGCTCCGAGTTCCTGGCACAGACACACAGGCTGTGTGTGGGGGGATGCAGCGTCCTTGCCCAGGCTAGGCCAAGTATGGCTGACATTTCGCCCACTAGCACCGACTGCCATTGTCTCTGGGAATGTGGCCGAGGGCGAGGAACCCAAGTTGTTACTGTGAGTCTAAATGCTGCCCGGCTGACAGGGCCCCGCTCTGCTGCTAGGGGAGAGTGGAGGCGTGGGCCTCCCTGACCTCTCCCTTCTCCTCTGGGTGAAGAGGCTGAGGAAGCCCGGACTCTCTTCCTCCTCGCCCTAGACACCGTGCTGAAGCCTGGGGCCGGTGCCGTCAGCTGTCAGTCCCCCCACTTTGCCATGAATACAGCAACGAGAGAAGCAGCTAAACAGCGACGCCATTCACCAGGCACCGCACCAGACCCTCGGCCATATGCCGTTCTGTTGGCACGACACCCCGTCACGGTTCCACATTTGGCACTGAGGTGAAGAGGTCCCGCCCTGTGTAACTCAAGATGTGTCACTAGAAAGTGGCCCGCTGCGTCCAAGCCACCGGTGCCCAGGCCCAAGCAGCCTCTGTATGGTGGTTGAGGGGCAGACTGGAGGGTGAGTGGGAAGACTGGCATATTATACACAGGACAACTGCCACATGTACCCTACTCGCAGCCTTGAGACACCCGATCTCTGACATTCTGCCTTGTGAGGCAGACAGAACACCAACTAATGACCCTGCCTGGCCCCCCACTTAACTCCCTACACCCATAGCCTTCCAGTGCAGAGGGGTACTAGGTGGTCGGTGGGAGCTGCTGGGGTGTCAGACACCAGCTCCTGTCCACTACAAGCCCATTAGGGGGCCCCCTATTGCAATACCCTCTAGCAGCACTGTACCTCTTCAGAGCCCCAGATGCCAACCCAGCTGGGAAATATCTGGTTTAACTACAATTCCTGGGCTAGAGAAAAAAATTGTTGTGGTAATCAGTCAGACAAAGGAGCTGTTGTGGTGTGACCTCCACACACGAGCCAGCCGTTTCTGGAAGCTCCCGGGGCTGCTGTCCCAAAGTCTCCCTACTATCTACACCCTGACACAGCCTTGGAGTTAATCGGTACATCTGAGAAGCGCCCCCGACTCCCCGGCAGCCACTGTGGGGGCTGGGGGGCTGCGTGGGGAAGCGGGCCACTAGCAACAAAGAGGCACTGTGTCCGGGAAGCGGCTGCGAGATGGTGAGACCAATGTTTTGAAAGTGAAGCTGAAGAGGTGTGGGTGTCCTGGAGAGAAGCCCCGCCCTTTTCAATTAAGAGCCTGAAAAGGAAGCGATGATTCGGAAGGACAAGGGGAGATTAGGAATGAAAAGCCAAGGGTGTTCACTTCCTTTAACACCTGAAACGAGCCTATGAGGTGGGCTTGTGAGCCACCCCGACCGCTTTGCTCACCCACAGCTCAGCGGAAGACTTACACGTGGCATCTGCCCCATCTTATTGCTAAGGGACTGGCCCCAGAGAAGACAGGAGAGAAGAAACCTCACATACAGACACACATCACCATCAACTCCAGCTATAACTAATATATGATGTGCGTGGTGATGGTCTTCCCCATCCCCATGTTGGCCCTCATCATGGCTGCTCCAAGAGCTCCCAAACTCTGTGGTCCAACTCCAGGCCTCTGTCTGGAGCACAGACCCCCTGCCCTAATTTCTCCACATTCCCTGCCGTGAGACCTGTAGAGAACAGACCGTGTTAAGGCGTGAGCCCCGGAGATACAGCAAACCTAGGCATAAACAGGGCTATGTGCTCTGCTCCGGTCTGGATAGGGGGCCCTTTGGTGGCCACGCAGATCCTTTTTTGAAAGCTCTCTTCATGCTGCAGCTGTGTCCTTCCTGGATGAGTATTTGGGAAAGCTTGAGGGGGCAGGAAAACATGGCCTCTCCGAACAGAGCGATATTTACGAAGGGCGGAAACGGGTGAGCTCCGGGCCTTGTCTCTGGCTGACAGCTTCTCTGTAAGACCGGCTCCTTAGCAGCGGCACTGCCAGAGCCCAGCCTGACATCTGAGCTCCAGAAGGGTGAGAAATACCAAGAGGAAGTAGAGGAAGGTTGTGCCAGCAGCAGCCAGCAGAGGATCGGATGGCTCCTGGACAGAACAGCAGGCTCTGGGGCTGCTGCAGGCCCAGGCCAAGACCTGCTGTCTGCTCTACTGCCAGGAGGGCCCACGCCCGTATGGCTGCCTGGAAACCGTTCTGGGCATCTGGAGGGTAGGGATTCTGGCTTAGGACACTCCACAAAGCCAGCTGGGGTGCAGTATGTGCCCCTAGTATCAGAAGCTACTGATAAGGGCTCAGACTTCAAGGTCGCAGACCAGGGGCTGACCCCCTGGTTCTGTGATCTTCCAGTTAAGTGGGTCCCGGGAGTGTCGGGTCAGGGGACCACTTGCCATGCTCTCTCATTCTGGAAAGTAGATCTTATCCACAGGCAAGATACCAGCTCAGAGTGAAGTAGGGAGTCAGGCTGGGTGTGCCAAGGGCATCTGGCAGGACCGTAGCCACTGAGGGGGTGGTTTTATGGAGGACACTGCTTTGGCCAGGCTTCCTGGCAGCATGCCAGTCTACTGGCCACTCCTAACTTGGGCAGGGACCTACCACTTAGGAGGCTCTCACTCCAGGGCTGGGTTTACTGTAACTATAGTAACCCCCACCTCCACACATGAGGAAGCAGTTTGTTCTGTCCCGCTCAGAGCACAGCAGGGGGCAGGAAAGACCAAGGGGCATTGAGAGACCAGGATCTTCCCAAGAAGCCAGAAGTAATAGCAAATAGACGTGGTGTCCTGTTGGGCCCACACAGTAGACTTCCTTTGCAGAGGCTCACAAGGACGAGTTCTTACTATTCCCAATGCTGATATGATGGGTACAGTTGAGGGCTATCTCAAGCTGACCACATAAGTGGCTCTTGGTGCAAGTTATGGAAGCTAACCAGTGAGTAGAAACGATCACACACAGAAAGAGCTCTCAGATGCCCAGTGAAATGGTGAGTTGTCCTTTTAGTGACATAACATCCACAAAATTAAAGTTGAACTGGGAATTTGTCAAAGAATCAGCCCTCTGGTCGACCTGGCCACTCGGCAGCTTGCTGCAGGCCTGCACCAGGGGACAGGCTGCACATGGGAAAGCCTCCATGACCGGGTGGCTGGCCAGCAGTGTTCACACCTGACAGAAGGCAGAGCAAGGCCATGGAGGGGCTGCAATAGGTCTACAAAGCTTGAACACTCCTGTACCCTTTGAACCTTTTCTCCTCGCTCTAGTGAGCAGAGACTATAAGGAGAGCTTGGGCTCTCCCACATATTTCTGGGAGGCTGGGAGCAAGAACTGCACCATCAACTCTGTGCAAAGAAAATCCTCAAAATTAATGACACTGGGCTGTCACCACCCTGCCCCTGGGGCTGAGGAACTTGAAGACAGACACCTGGGCTACAACCAACAGTAATAAGGTGTGATAATACAGGCTTTGCTCTGGATTTATCCTGGTTCAAACAGTGATTTCCAAAGTCCACCAAACCACATTTCCCCGTGCAGAGAGCACAGAAGGCCTCCAGGGGCTGGAAGAAGTCTACCCGAAATCTGCCCTAGAGCTTCTCAGGCAACGAGGAAAGTGGTGTTTCTTACCTGTGGTGCCCGCCTCGAGCCCAGCACCATAGGCTGACACCAGAGCAGGGTTCCCTGCCTGGCCAGGCTCTCCAACGCGCACTTTGAAAGGGCTCCCAACCACATGGCTCCCGTTGAACTTGACATCGATCGTATGGATACCGTTCTCATGGGGGATGAAGCGCACAGCATACTTATCTAGAGAAGAAGTGGCAGCACAGGTGAACGTGGGCTAGAGTTAGGTGGGGACACAGCACTGCGAGCCGACCCGACCGGACCAGCGCCGAATCATTTAAAGGCACTGTTCTGCTGGGAGCCTGTCAGCAAACACGCAGATTTCAAGGCCAGCTAGACTTGTGTCTCCCTGATCGGTCCTCTGGGAAATGCTCTGAGTCTCCAATTCTGCTGTACACTCAAGCCCCTGCTTCGCAATCTGCCCTTTATGAAAAGCTCACTTCTCACCACGTCTCCCTATTTGGCCACTCGAAGGGAAAAAAATACAGTTCCAACTGGCGTTAAGGCTCTGTAATGAAGCCCAAGGCAAGCGACTGTCAGCAACAACAGCCAGGCTTTTCTGTTTTGGGTCCCATGCCAGAGTCATCTGTCAACTGGTGAGTGACCGGACTAGCCTTGCATGGTATACCACATGGCTTCTCCGTACCAGTTAGCCTCTGGCTCCTTAAACTCTATTTCCTTTGGGGCCCGTGTCCCTCAGAGCTCCACCTAAAACCTCTTTGTTTCTCTGGTTTTCTCCACGAAGGACCGTTTTAGAAAGAGCTACCTCACCGTATCTTTCGGCACTGCACTTCCCCCAGAAGTTTCCAACTGGGTGCCCACCCTCCTCCCTTAAAGCCAAAACATTTCAGGGGGAAGTGAACTCCACCCCAATGCCCAGATGTGGTCCTTCACAGGATGGGGGAAATCCTTTCCCCAAGGTAAATCAATTCATTTCCTTAGCCACAGAACATGACTCAGGAATGGGCACGTGCCCCAGTCACTGAGATGGGAGGGGACGCTGGCTAGTGACTTATAGATTTCTCGTCTCTCAAGACTTCTGAAAATGAAACCTGAGAAGGTAGATGTCTCTTGACTGGTGTGGTTTGAAAGTCAAACAGCAGGTGCTGTTACCACCAAGGAGGCAGGAAACCTTGAGGTAAGAGTAAGGGTGCACTGAGCCGGATGTCACAGGGCGGGGCACACTTGGGAGCCTGAGGCTGGAGGATCTTGAGCACTAAGTTACCTGGGATATACGGATTCTGGGCCAGCCTGGGCTACACAGAAAGACACTGTCTCAGAAAACAAAACAAAGCAAAGCCAAACAACAAAAAGTCTCTGGGGCCTTGGAGAACACCCACCAGTGACTGAATCAAACCGCTGTTAAAATCTACTGTAGCCTCCAAACTTGGCAGTTCTGTGAATTACTGGGCCTCATTATCATGTGTTCGCTTGAGCTGGGCATTCTGTAATTGCAACCAATTAACACCCAACTATGGCATGCCGGTAACGATCTCAGATACCACTGGGGTTTCAGAGGTTGCATGGGCCAAGGACAAACATCACTTGTCGCTGAGCTCAGTGCCATGGGCATCATTTAATAAACACCACCACCACCACCACCAGGGTATCTGGGAGATACTTCAACTAAGAAAGAGACCCCGACCAATCCTTGTGCTCCCTCTAGCCAGATATCCTCAGTACTGCTAACTGTATGAGTACCTTCCTACTCATTCACCCAGCTACATGTCATCTTTGTGTGTCTGTGTGTCTGGTGTGTCTGTGTCTCTGTGTGTGTGTGTGTGTCTGTGTGTGCGCGCGTGTGCAGTCTGGAGGCCAGAGGTGGACACTGGGTGTCTTCTTTAATGACTCTCCACCTCATTTTTTTGAGACCAGTCCATCCTTTCACTAGCTCAATGAGTTGATTAGACTGGCTGACTCGAAAGCCTTCCTCCTCCCCTCCTCCCCCTCCCCCTCCAGGCTGCTGTGCGTGCGGTTGGATCACTGGTTGGCTCCTCATGTTTACTTTTCTGACCAAGTCACCTCCTTAGTCCTTATATGTTGCCTTTCAGAATTCACTCTCGATCCCTAGGGCCCAGTTTTAAGGATCACGAGGCTTCAGATCCACCCTTTCTACCTTCGGGAACGCGGTTTCACTCTGCTTTCTCAGAGAGCAGTGGCTCACCACTGCCGGTCAGGTGTTCTAACACACTCTCTCTGATGTACCCTAATGTTAGCCAAGATATGGTCAAGGCATCCCTCTCCTGACACTCGTTTCTTGTGAGGTTCCCGTCTTTTCTGTCCAGTGACAGAAACACACAGAACTGTTCCCTCACGCTCTAGAGTCCCACTCTCACTGCACGCAGGTGAATACGCAGCAAATGCCCAAGGGCAGCGGGTGTCAACAAAAGCCACACTGAACGAAGCCCCCCTGACCTCGTCAAGGCGAAAGGTCTCTCACATCCCCACCGTCCGCTTCCGACTTTTCCTACGGTATCACTGAGGGACATTGCTAATCTACAAGTTTTTAGCCTCATTCTGACTAGTTCTGGCCAGTTGCTTTTTGGTTTTTTTTTAAGACAGGGTTTCTCTGTTGTAACTGTGGCTGTTCTGAGACCAGGCTGGCCTGGAACTCAGAGATCCGCCTGCCTCTGCTTCCCAAGTGCTGGGATTAAAGGTGTGCGCCACCACCTCCCAGCTTTGTTTGTAAAACAGTGTCTTGGTTTGAAACAGTAGCCCAGGCTGGCCTTGAACTTGAAATCCTCCTGCTTCTCTTTCTCGAATGCTAAGATTCTAGGCACATACCAACATGAGCAGTGTTTTGAGGGTAGAATCGTACGTTTACTAGCTTTACCGTCCTGCCAGATCTCTAACATATAATAAACATTCGTTGACAAAATGACCTGTTTAAAGTTGATTGACATCAGTGAGTCCCGTAAACCTGAGGTATTAAGCCCTAGAGACCTAGGTTCTCTTGGAGTAAGGTGAGATCAAAATATCCCTAGTCATGTCATGAAGCAAATATAACAAAACTAAGGTCTTGTTAAAATACGATCGAAGATGATGGCTAATGTCACGTAAATGGAAGCTGATAAAAGTAACAGAAAACAAAACAATTTGTTTAAAAGAAAAGAGAGGAAAGGGGTATTAACGTCACGGAGAGAGTCTCCGTGTTCCTGGCAAATGCATCTACCCTATTCTGTAAATGAAGCCTGGCAGTAGGAAGAGACTCTAGCAATACGGTGGCTCGAGAGCCTTGCGCCGGGACGCGCAGCGGCAGGAAGTTCTGCCAGAATCACCCGAGTTAAGACCCTCCGTACCAGCCCTGCCGCTTACCCGGCTCTAGTTCAGACACGTGGCATTCTTCCACTGCTCCCGAGGGGCTATGCACCTTTGCATCAATCTTTCCTTTTGCACCATTCAACCTTATAGCAAAGGATGCTGGCTGGTTAACTTTTAATCCTGATTCCTGAGAATTTAATAAAGTAGACAGGTTATGGCGCCTGGTGTTCCTGCTCAGTGGCACACACTGACCCAAGGTAGGGCTCCGGGTGGGGATTCTCATTCAATAGGCTCAGAACAGTTTCCCAAAGGACACCTGACAACAAAACTGGGCTGATTATGCCTCCACCACATCTACTAAAAAATACAAGACAAGAGAACACAAAAACATTCAGGGTGGGAGAGATGGTTTCAAGATTAGAGACGTGAGACTCGAAAGGATGATGATTCGGGCATTCCAAACAAGATCTGCACAGGACAGAGAACCCAGGTCTTCCCAGCTAGCTCAGTAGCAGCAGCATCTCTCTTTAGGAGAAGCTGAGGTGCAGATTTCACGGCATGAGCCAAATTTGATGTCATTGCTTTTTGGTTTTTTTTTTTTTTTTTGCTATTATTGTTTTTTTAAATCATAAAAGGCTACACAGGCAAAGCAGGCTGTCCTTTGCTTAACTACATTTTTCTGATAATAAAACTAAGTTGTGAAATCCGAGTCTCAATGTCCTTGTTTGTAAAATAGACTAACTGGCCCCATCTCAGGGAGCTGTTACGAAGAGCACATGGAATCCTGCCCATACACGAGGGCTTCGAAAAACGCCAGCATATTGTTAAGTATTAATATGTATTTACAAGTGTGGCCTTTTTTTTTTCTTCCTGGGTCAGCTTCCCTCCATCCTTTGTCTCAGAAAGTATATATTCTTCGAACAAAGCAACATTTTTTTTTTTTTTAAATTATGATTGGCCCACAGTGTCTAGGTAAGTTAGGTTTTACATGCCTCAGTTTTGGCTTGGACCGGCTGGGACAGCAACTTCTTATATATTCTGAGTATGCGAAGGAACCCTCCAGGAATATGGTTAAAACAGATTTTGAAAGCGTTTCTAGAAATGCCCAGGGGAGGCGGGGCCCTGGTCTGAGGACCACATTTCTATGGCAGGACCTAACCCCGGGTTAGCCCCGGGGGTTAGTCACAGGCAGAAGCGTACTGACTTAAAGCACTTCAAATTGTCTAACGAAAATTCAGTTTCTCTCGCCACATCTTAAATCGGCAGCCACACGTGGCTAGTGACCACTGAACTGCACGGTGAGGATGTACAGTGTGCAGAATGTTCTTTGGAACTCTGTGCCTGGAGGTTACAGCCTGGGGAGGGAAGGCACAATACAGACTTAAGGAGTCTTTCATTTCCAGATCACCCCCATGCTCCCCCTCCCCCACAAAGTGCCAGCCAACTCCACTTTGTCTACAAAGTCCCAAAAGCAAGATAAAACAAACCACAGTTCTCACGCCTGATGAGCACCAGATGTCCTGCAGGCCTCCACCGAGGCCCTGATAAATAATTTACATAACCCCGGGCTCTTGGTGACGGCGTACTTACTGTACTTACTCAAACACTTCGGAGCAAACTGTGCCCGTGACCGGAGGGCTCAGCAGAAGTTTGCTGGAGAGCTCAGAATCAGCTTTTGGGAACAATCTTCCCTGTTACCTGAGTTTGTCGCCACTAAATCCTCCAGAGGGAGATAAACACCTCTGAAGATCTGAAAAGAAATCTTCCGAGATGCAGGAAGGCAGCTCTCTGCCCTCAACAAAGGCCGTCTTTATCTCCCTCTACAGGTTTTAGTTAGGTCGGCCACAAGAACTCCTGTTAAGAAGCCTTTAAATGAAACACAAGAAAAACATCTACACCAAGGCGACCAGTTAGGACCTCTGGGGCTCTCCAGTTGAGACCGCTCCAATCTGTAGGCGGGGATTCTGGTGTGGCTTCCATCTGGGTCTCTAACGAGCAGCAGTCCAACTCTCTCACCCTAAGATTGGAGTCTCCAAATGCAAACCAAAAGCGTGCAACTAGTTGCTCTATGGCCTGTTCCAAGTGCCAGCCTGGATTCTAACCCAAGTGTTCTCAAGAACTAAAGGGTGTTTAGAAATCCCACTAACTAGAAACTGCATTTGGGTATTTTGGTGCTATTCTGGTGTCCCAGTAGGTTAACTATTCAGTTATGTGCCACCACGTCAGCGGTGAGAGTGCAGCCCCAGTCACAGGGGAACAGGCTTTTGGGGAGAGAGATCTCACTCTGCCACCTCGTACTAGGTGGATCCTGGCCATAATCACTCTGTACTATCTTTAAAAATAGGTCAAGAGACGCTTCCATCTGGCCGTTGCAAGGATACTGAAGAAACACTGATAAAGTTCTCAGCATAGCTCCTTGCACATTCACCGTAAACAAATTACCCTAATTAAAATAAAAATTGCAATTAACTTTAGGGAAAGGAAGCCGACAATTATTACAGCTACAAATCACTAGGACTGACAGCACTATCTGCTCTGTTTTGAAAGCCCTCCTGCACCAATGATTAACGGGCTTCCTTTGTTTCTCCTGAGTAAATATTTAAAAGCAAACTTGTCCCTGAGTGGTAAGGTGTACTGTTTACCGAGTCTGTTTGTGCTTGCTCAAACTGTCTTTTGCCCCGAGGGCATGGCGAGGTGACCGTGCCACAGGACTGCTACCCCATGACTGGCAACGGCTGGGTACCAACTGTCAACAAGGGCTTGGTACCCAAGAGGATCAAAGTGGCCTCAGGAGTCCAGGAGTCTCACTGGTCGGCCTGTGGCCAAGGAGGTGGATGCTTCCTTGCGTCTCACCTGAAGGCTCATAACAGTGAGGCAGCGGGCGTCGTCTGAGGGTGCGATGACCGGCACCAGGTAGGGGCTGTCGGGGATGTGTTCGTCGTTGAACTTGATAGACACCTCGTAGTTACCTGTTGGGATAGGAGAGCCCCACCGTTTCAGAGATTTCAGGAAGGTATGTCCGCAGTGGCCACTGGCTTAAGCTGGACTTAAATGTCTTAAGACACTAGCCCTCCTGAAGGCCACAGTTGATTGGCCGGCTGAAGGAGGGTCACCCTAGCTGACACTGAGACGATAGGATTTTCTTAGTTGGGTAAAGTCAGAGATTCTTGCTTTGGGGTCCACAGGGTCCCCCAAGGGTCATCTGTGTATAGAATCCAGGAGACCCATGGGTTTACACAGGAAAAGCAGTTGCACTAATCTCTAACTGAAAGGATTCTTATCAGAAACCTCAACTAGAAAATCACAGCACATGAGAAGCACCTGGGCCTTTCATTGCTCACATTACACCTCACATACGAAGGTGTTTTTACTCCATTTTAAGCATTACAGATATATTGACATTATCACAGCTTTGAAATTAAGATCATCAATGTGGCAGGCAGTGGTGGCGCACGCCTTTAATCCCAGCACTCAGGAGGCAGAGGCAGGCCGATCCCTGTGAGTTCGAGCCCAGCCTGGTCTACACTGACTTCCAGGACAGCCGGACCCTATCTCAAAAAACAACAACAAAACAAAAAAATCATCAATGTACCTTCAATCACCTATGTGTCTGATAACTATACTTTCATATAATTTTATTTATTTCAGACAAGGTTCACTCTGCAGCCCAGGCCAACACGGGGCTCAGGCTGTAAAATTCTAGCTGGCTTCAAACTCATGGCAATCCTTTAGCCTCAGTCTCCCGGGCGGCGTGGGCCACCAAACTGTATTTTAATAGAATTGATTTCTTTTATGAATTGATGTACTTTACGCAGGGTATGCCAAAAACCTATCGTGAGGGCAGACAGGTTTTTATCAGATGTTCAGAGACTCAGAAACAAGAAAGGTGACAAATTCCTGCTCTGGGTTCTCAGATACTGAGGCCATTCTCTTATTAAGTAGCCGAACCAGTATCCGGAAGTGTGCAGGCAGAGTGTGTGGCTGATCAGAATGAAACATTTGAAAGCAAGCAAGCAAAGACCACTAGTCAAAAGATGAGATGACAATTCTCATCTCTTGGAGGCGTGTTTTCAGCAAATGAGTTTCTAGAAGGTTCTCCCATGTGCCCCCCCCCATGCAAATGCCTGTTTACTTGATCTAACTTGATGAGCTTCTGATCCTGGCAACTAAACCATTTCCAAACAAGGAAAACATCCTTGAGTACATACCAGGCTCTTGGGCAATATAAGACACACCACATGACCCATTTTTATGGTCATCGAATGAAATCTCGGCCTTACTAGGGCCCTCAACAGCAATGGAGAGGCCTCCAGCACCTGCTTCCCGGGTCCAGATGCTGAACTCGGCTGAGAGCAAAGAGAACACCTGGTTAGTGAGAGAGCCCCCAGCCCTCTTCTAGCACAAGCCAGCAGTGTAGACCCAGCCCCTTGGCAGAATGTTTGTTTTGTCCTAGCCCCAAGCAGGACCCAAGCAAGGGCCATCATCGTGGTTCTGAAGCACCGCCAATGATCAGAAGTTCCCGTGGAATCTGGCACCAGGGAGCACACCCAAACCAAACCAGAAAAGGATGGTGAGAACGTTCATAACCAACCCCTACCTATCCGCACAGCAGCCACCACAGGAGGGAGGACCCCTGCATTCTAGTGTATTGCACAGAACACTAGTTCTTACAAGCGCACTGGAAATCGTTTCTGCTCTCCTCTTAAGAGACTTAATGCACACTGATGTTAGGCTCATCAAAACCTGTCTAAGCCTGTTTGGCTTTGTGTAGGTGAGTGATTCCCAACCTTACTTAGCGTTAGAAGTTTTGAATAAGGGATAGTCCTTCTAGCTACCCACTGGAAGCTATCTCTTTAGAGCAATGGATACAGTGTACACTTATTCATCTCCAGTTAAAACCTGCCCCAAATTCTTACCTGGGATGCCCGCTTCTGCCCTCTCCAGGCCAGGGCCTCCTGCCCGGACCTTGTGGGCACCTCCTTCGCCAAGGGGCCCCACGGTGAACTGGAAGGGGCTGCCTGTTACGTGCTGCCCACGGTACTTTACGCTGACCGTGTGAACGCCCATCTCCTGGGGCACAAATCGGACACAGTGAGAGTTCTTCCCCACGGGCACAATCTCTGCCTCGGTGACATGGCCAGAGGGGCTGGTGACGTGGGCAGACATGTCGCTGCTGTTGATTTCTGAAAGTAGAGGATCAGGAGAAGAGAGTCAGGGCAAAGGCTCCAAGCTGGGCAGAGCATGCGAGGCATGCACAGGAGAGTGGGACAGGTACAGCCTAGAGGCGTGAAGAGCTTAGACTCTCCTGGGGGCTGGAGGCCTGCCCTCCTGTGGCCAAGATGAAGGGGGAAGCCCCTACCAGCACCAACAGCCTTCTAGGGGCACTGACACTTTCTGTCCCATTGAGCTATGCCAACAGCTTTCCTGGCTGGAGCCTAGCGACCTCTACACGGTGGCGTCAGACCAGGACCTATGCTGGCAGCCACGGCATGTGCTAAAACCCACGTGTTTCTATGAAAAAATGACATGGCCACCTGTCATGCATAGACAGGTTCTCTATACAGAGAAGGTCAAAAACACCTTCTGTAGCTCTCTTACATTTTAATTAATAATTAATTTATCGTGTATCAGACTTATGTCAGACCGAGCAGCAGGCACTTTGGGCCACTGAGCCATCTCTCTGGCCCCAAGGACCTTCGTGTCATCTCATCAAGCCTCGGCAGTGCTTCCTTCAGGCAACAAGGTCGAACACGTTCAGGGACAAAAGTGAACGCGTGCCAGTCTCAGTAGGCAGAGGAGAAACCATGCGGAGGTCAAGAAGCTGCTCTCAGAAAGCAATGCTGAGGGTTACGAGTGCCAGGAAACAAATCACCACTACGCTAACAAGCTGCTCATGTCACACAGGCAACTGTGCCTGGGCTGGCACGGGGGAGACAAGCGGGCGGCACTGGACGTCCCCGTCACCCAGAGCCCCGGTAGAACCACACCGCCGTGCAGCGGTTCATGATTCTGTGTCCTACGGACAGAGAGAGCAAAGAGCGGCTGAGGAGTGGCCACGCCATGGTAGGGACCACTGTCTGTGCCCCTGACGACTTCCCCTGGCGGACTCTACCTCGCAGAAGAACGGCTCCGGGGAGGTACAGGGGAGCAACCCAGATTCCACGAGGGAAGTGGAGCCCTCACGATGACTTAGTGCCCGCAGAAGGGTCCCCCAGCAACCCTTTCTGCCTCCCTCCCACTACGTGAGCACACAAGCCAGCCATCTGCAACCCGGGAGAGGGTGTTCACTGGGATCTGCTCGTGTTGGCTCAGTTTGACTCACTCTAGAGCTGGGAGAGGTTGCCACTCAAGACATGCTACTTTTTGACTAAGATAACACGCGTGACCCGGGTCCCAGGAGCTAATGAGCTCTCCCCACCCTAAGAGATGAGCAGGGACCAGGTGGGTAATGAGGAAGAGCCGGCTAGAGGCTTAGGGCAGAGGAGAGACGCGTGCTCCTCAAGCGAGAGCAGAGAACAGGCAATTTACAAGATGAGAAGTGGAAAGCAAAGTCCGTGTCGGAAGCAATCCTAGAAACAAGACTAAAACCAAGGTACTGTGTCTCTCCCGGGAGAATGAGTGGCAGAGTGCCTCCTGCTGGTGGATGATGGGACCGACAGGAACCAATACTCTTCTGGAGGATGGTTTACCAAAGCCAGAGCTCGTCCAAACGCGCCAGCCAGCAACCACTGTCCCTGCCGCTCACCTTCCTACACCCTGAGGCACATAAACGTTGTGCCTTCACATTCGATCGACAGCTTTTCAAAGGTGACGTTGGTTGTGGTAGTGAGACGCTGACCGCATCCACGCTCGACTACAGCGTTGGTGTGCGTGCACGAGGACCCATCAACTGCAGCTAAGAATGGAGAGTGGACGCAGAGTGCAGGGTTGGGAAAGAGCTCCCTCCCTCTCAAGATCAGATATGTGCATGTGTGTCTTTCACGGGCATGTGAATGGGTGTACATGTTCACGTCTGTGTGTGTGCGCATGTGTGTGCGTGTGTGTGTGCATGTGAGCGTATGTGTGTATCTGTGTGTGTGTATGTGTGTGCGTGTATATGTGTGTATGCATGTGTGTGTGTGCGCGTATGCGTGTGCATGTGAGCGTATGTGTGTATGTGTGCGTATATGTGTGTGCGTGTGTGTGTATCTGTGTATGTGTGTGCGTGTGTGTGTGTATGCGTATGCATGTGAGCGTATGTATGTGTGTGCGTGTGTGTGTATGTGTGTTTGTGTGTATGTGTGTGTTTGTGTATGTGTGTGTATCTGTGTATGTGTGTGCATGTGTGTGTATATCTGTGTGTGTGTGTGTATCTGTATGTGTGTGTGTGTATCTGTGTGTGTGTGTGCGCGTATGTGTGTATGCGTGTGCATGTGAGCGTATGTATGTGTGTGCATGTGCGTATATATGTGTGTTTGTGTGTGTGTATGTGTGTGTTTGTGTATGTGTGTGTGCATGTGTGTGTGTATGTGTGTGTTTGTGTATGTGTGTGTGCATGTGTGCGTGTATCTGTGTGTGTGTGTATCTGTGTGTGTGTTCGTGTGCGTGCGTGTGTGTATCTGTGTGTGTTCGTGTGCGTGCGTGCGTGTGTGTGTGTGTGTGTGTGTGTGTGTGTGTGTGTAGGCCAGAGGTCAGCCTCAGGAGCCATCCATCTTGTTTTCTGAGGCAATGTCTTCCTGGCCTGAGGATCGTCAGTTTAACTGGACTGGCTGGACAGTGAGCCCTAGGACCCCTTGTTTCTGCCACCCCGGAGCTGGGATCATGAGCAGGTATCACCTCACCTGAAACAACCACCCTCCCAATATAAGTTCTAGAGATGGAAATCAAGTGCTCACACTTGTGTGGCCAGGACTTTACCAACTCCGCTATCTCCCCTGCGTTTCCCTTCTCTGTAGTCTGCAGCTCCGCGGGCCTTGCCAACCTGTGGGCGGAGGAGTCTGGGAACTTGCACTGACTCAGCGATTCTCTGCACACTGGCCACATTTCAGACGGGCTGCTGGCCTGCTCACGGTGCATGTAGCCCCCGTGAAAAACAATCCATCATGAAAGGGCTCTCCGGGGCCCACCCCGCTCTGCAGCAAAGCTCTAGCTCTCATGTTTAAGGATAAAAAAAGATGAGCCAAAGGGGCTGCTGCTAGGTGCCACCTCCTAAGTGCGTCCAGATATTGGCATCAGCGGGGCCATGTCTCCCACCGACATTATTTTCGTTGGCAGACAGCACATCTAAGAGCAGATCTATGTCCCCTAGGCAACGCAAACAGAACTGTTTTCATTTGGAAGAAAAAGGTAAGAGGTAAGCACATTTTTCCTAAGCCAGCCTCTGTGAAAGACAAAGAGTCCACTGTAGTGCCCATAGCACTGGAGTGGGCTGAGGCAGGAGAATCATAAGTTTTAGGCCACTATGGGGCTGTACATTGAGCCCTGCTTAAAAAAAAAAAAAGAAAGAAAAAGCAAAAAAGAAAAAGAAAACGGAAAATGTCCTCAGTACAAGGTGGACAGTATGTCCTAAGTCATGCCTGTACTCGGTCCCGGGGTGCTCTAAGTCACGCCTGTACATGGTCCCGGGGTGCTCTAAGTCATGCCTGTACATGGTCCCGGGGTGCCCTCAGTCACGCCTGTACATGGTCCCGGGGTGCTCTAAGTCATGCCTGTACATGGTCCCGGGGTGCCCTCAGTCACGCCTGTACATGGTCCCGGGGTGCCCTGCTGCTCTGACCCATTAGCTCTCACACTCACGTGGGATCTTCAGATTCAGGTCACAGATACTGCCAACTGTGGCCACAGATGGGGCCCGGCTGGTCCTGGTGATGCTCTCCTTGACTCTCCCCTCACCGCTGATCTTCACGGTGAACGGACTGCCTGTAAGACCGAGGGGGCCCTGTGAGTGGCTTCGACGCGGACTTCGACACCAAGGCACAGTGGCAATTTACTCGAAACCTAAGATGCTCAGAGGGCGGGCAGAGGGCCTCCTACCAGGTACGTGCTCGTCGGCAAATTTGGTGGAGACGATGTAGACCCCGGGCACGGTGGGGAAGTAGGAGACCTTGCAGGTACCGTCTTCCAGGTCCTCTGTCTGGATGTCCACCTTGCTGGGACCTTCCACCGCCAAGGATATGCCGCCGTAACCTGCAACACAGCAGCTCCCATGATTGCAGAAGGGGTGCCTGGCCCTGGCCCTTGATATCAGAATAATTTCCGCAGAGCAGAAAGTAAGTTTTCAGCCCAGGGAGCCTGTGGCAAAGGAGCAGGCGAAAGGCTCTGAGAAGTCCAATCGCCAGTGGCTTTGACCAACAACCCATTCGAACACGTGTCCCGTGCAACCACATGCCCCTCAATAAACGCCTGTACCGCCTCAAGGGGTTATCTGAATTTTCAAACCGCAGACCCAAAAGTTCAAAAGCATGAAACCTCAACAGTGAGCACCGAGTGGAGGGCCAGAGACGTTTCCAATCTGTCCTGGGATTGTACCTTTGTCTAGAGCTCACCAACATGGCTGCCACTACCATTTAAGAAGAGAGACGACCACGAAGGCACTGGATGTGGCATGGCTTGAGGAGGCCCAACTTAACTCAGTGAGGGGTCTGGGGAGGGGTGTGCTTTATTTCCCCCAAAACACTCTCAAGGAACCCAACATGGCCTGCTTAGGAGCAGTCCAGGAGAGCCTGGACTGGGAGCGGCGAACAACAATGTCAGTCGGTACACGCAACAGAACAGGGGTCTGTGAGGGCTTATGGATCTGGGTGTGGATTCCAGAAATAGGTGGGATTATAGTCCCCGCGTGCCTCAGTTTCTTCTCTAGAAAGCCAATTCCTAGTCTCATAATTCAGATACACTCGTTTCTCAGAGGCTGACTGATGCTCAGAGAGAAGAGCTAGCAGGATGAAAATGTGAAGCAGTTTGAGTACACGCTCCCGGCATTTCCCGCAGAACTTCCCCACAGACCTGCGTCTCTCGTGTCCACGATGAAGTCAGACATCTCAAAGGTGCGGCCTTCCGACAGGCCTCGGCCGTAGACTTTGGCGCGCCTTGCGTCGCCGATCTCAGACTGGACCACCATGATGGACACGGGGCTGTTGGCCACGTGGTTGCCGTTCTTCTTGATGCTCACGAGGTGTTCCCCCACCTCTCGGGGGATGAAGGAGATGCCTGGGCCACAACAGGTGAGGTTTGTAAGTGGAGGTGGAGAAGGGAGGAAGGGGAAGCAGGGGTCCAGGGGGACAGTTGTGGTAGAGAATGTGTCGATGGTCAACTTGACAGGATCTAGAAGTGTGCACGTCTGTGCACACTGTGCATTTCTAGGTTAGGTTAATTGAAGTGGGAAGAGCCAATCTTGATGTTGCCAGTAGCACTCCAAGGGCTGAGGTTCTGGGCTCTATATAGATACGTCAAGCTGAGCACCAGCTCGTTTGACTCTGCTGACAACAGATACCACGTGACCACGGGCTTGCTCCCTGTCGCCATAATCGTCCTCACTGTGATGAGTCAAAATAAACCTTCTCTTTCTTAAGCTGCTTTCTGTCGAGCATTCTGACATAGCGACCACCACAGTAACTAATACAATGGTATCTTCTCAAAATTGGAAAAACGACACCCTTACTTGGCTACGACCCGGGGACGTTAACACAGAGGCGCGGAGGTATGCGTGTGAGAGGTTTACGATGACATACTTCAATGTACCATTGCTTTCTAAAGGGAGGACCTCGGAGTTCCTGCTTCCCTCAAGCAGGCAGCCCAAGCTCACCAATGTGGTTGTTGGGCAGCCTCTTCAGCAGACAGGGCTCATCGCGTCCGGACGGCGCCTTGATGCTGGCTGTCAGCGTGCTGAGGTCCGTCTCGCTGATGTCCAGGAGGAAGTCGGCAGCGGAGCCCAGCTTCACCTGGGAGCAGCGTCTGCTGTCATCTGAGAAAAAGCCAGCACAGCTCCTGTGACATGTGCTACCTAAGCACAGCTGTCCGGAGCGCACAGTCGACATGACACTAGAGATGGGCAATCGAGCGTCTGTTACTCAAAGGTGCGTGACAAGCAGGCAGAAAACAGAGGCCGGGCGTACAGGCTAAGATAACTCGCCTCTGAGTACCAGTGAATCTGGTTAAACGGCTACCTCCTCTCTAAACTTCAGTTTTCTGGCCAGTAAGGAGGAGTGGGTGTCTATCTGGCATGATGCCGATGGGCCTCCTCAGTTCCTGCGCTGGGGCTGTGATGTGATCTTGATGCCTGTATCTGAGGGCTTGCTTTCTGCATGGTAACTCTTGTTGATTCTTTGTTACGAGCAAAGGAGGGATTTAGAACACAGACTTGGTTCCTCTCAAGTTTGTGAAAAACCTAAGTGCCTAGTTTGCCAGCCTGGGCTGACGAAGAGACGGGGGTGGCTGGGTCAGGCACAGCTAGACCTCCCGTGAGAAGAGATGTCTGTAAGCTGGTTCCTGTAAGCTGGACGACCCTACCTGTGATCTTGGCAGTGAAGGGGCTCCCGGGGATGTGCTTGTCATTGTATTTCACCAGGATGCTGTAGTCGCCGGGCAGGGTGGGCAGGTAGGTCACTGTGCACGTCCCGTCTTTGTTGTCGATGCAGCTGATCTCTGCTTTCGAGGGCCCTTCGATGGCCCAAGTCCAGTCCACCTGTGAGCGGGAGCACAGAAGGCGGACGGTGTTGAGTTTCCTCGTTTCTATAGCTATTTCTATAGCTATAGTTCTATAGCTCGTCCAGGGGTCCCTGACACCAGGGATCCAGACTGGCACATTCCACTTGAGTCTCAAAACAAAGCAACGTACGAGAGAGAGGGGAGGGGTGGGGGGGAGAGACAGCGCGTGCGTGCCAGAGACTGTCGGGAAAGCAGGCCACTGTGAACTGCACACGCACCCCTGCTTAACTCTAGCTCGCCAGGATCTGAGAGAGAAGGATGAGTGCTATATACACACACACACACACACACACACACACACACACACAGGATGGGCGAGCACAGGCAGTCAGGGCGCAGGCCGCCATCGGAACCACGGGGGTAGGAATCTGCGGTGGTGGAGCCCGTACTTTACCTAGACCATACAGCTAAATACCGCATGGGAGGCCCTGAGAACTAATGAGCAAAATGAACAAGTCATCTTCGACCAAGGAGCCCGCTAGAATTCTCAGGGTGCCACTTCAGATAGTTCATAATACAAATCTGACGTCGTTCAGATAAGAATTTAAGCACTTCATTTCGGGTAGGAGACGGATGTTTATATGAGAAGAAGTAGTGAGTCAGATATCACTGTGAAATAGAGACCCCTTTTTCTTCTGAGATGAGCTCTCACTGAATAGCTCAGGCTGGTTCTGTACTCCTGGGCTCCAGTGATGTTCCCATGTCAGCCTGAGTATCTGGGGCTACATGTGCGCCACCATGCCCAGCATGTTCTAACCACATTTCTTTCTCCAAACAGAAGGCCACAAGAGCATAAACACCAAGCCACGGTACCTTCTCCCGCATCCTCGGTGACAATGGTGAAGGTGGCCGTCTTGTTGGCCACTCCGTACACAAGGCCCGGACCGTACGCAGAAACGCTCCCGCTGTTGGGGTAGTTCACGTAGAACTGGAGAGGGCTCTCTGCGTTTGCCAAAGACACAAACGAAACGGATTCATTTGGTGCTGAATGGATACCTCAGATATGCCTCAGATAACAGGCATATTTACTGTTCACCCAGCAGCAGGCAGGTCTGTCACCCTCTGAGGCTGTTCCAGACCCGAGGGAAGGGAGCTGATACATGGGATTTCAGCTCAGTAGGCGCTAGCTGCTTTAGTGGAGCCGTTTGTCAATGTCATTCAAGATATACGGCCTCCTGACACTAGGAAGCTCTCTTCCGGGAATGGACCCCACAGGAGTCCTCTCCGCCCACCACACTCATCTGCATTAAAGCTCTTTAATTCTCAGGATTCGTGTGCAAGCCAGGAAAGACCTTAGCATCTAACAGGGGATCGATTAAAGAGCACTACAGAAGCCGAGTGTACTAACTAGAGAGGCTCACCATGGTGAGTCACATTAAATACAGACAAAGCAAATGGTCTTTGTGCATAGCAATCGATACCCACCCGGAGGGGCTGGTGCGATGGCTCAGCAGGTGAAGAAACGTGTGCAGCCTTGGTGACTTGGGTGTGATTCCCCAGAACCCACATAAAGGTTCACAGTGAGAACTCACTCTATAAAGTTTTCCTCTGACCTCCGCGTGCACACCGTGCGTGGCACGGGTGCCCATACACGCGCACATCGCACGTAAATACAACAGCAAAAAAGAACCATGGTGCCATGCCTTTAATGGAGTAAGAGTTGAGTACACTAACAGGTTCATAGGAAGCATCTGAGAAGGTAGTCACATTGTCAGTGGAGGGGAAGAGTGAGGGCCAAGAAAGGTTTGCTGCTGTTTCAAACAGCCTCGTAGGATAGCCAGGATAGCCTCTGCCTCCTGCTTGGGATTACAGATATCTAAGGTGTTTGAGAAATGACTTTGTTTTTGAGACAGGGTTTCTCTGTGTAGCCTTGGCTGTCCTTGACTGACTGTAGACCAGGCTGCCCTTGAACTCAGAGATCCTTCTGCCTCTGTCTCCTGAGTGCTGGGATTAAAGGCTTGTGACACCACTACCCAGCTAAACTCTGTGTCTCCATCATTCGAATATTTAGACAGAAAAGCATTTTTGTTTTAACTAAGTATTATGCATAACATAGGAACATAAAGCAAGTGACAAACTCAGAGGTATTTCTAACTCTTGCCTCAAAAATATAATTTCTCCAATAGGAAAACGAACCCCACACCTCACAAGGTTCTGCAGGCCAGCCAGAGGGTCTCACCTCCTTGTGCCTTGCATTTATTCTCTGGCCACACTTAACACAGTTATGAAGTTAAACAGCCACAGCCAAGCAGCCCTTCACTCTGACCCGGGATGCCGAGGTGTATTCTCTCTTCGGAAAGAGAGCTGTCAGGCTGTTTTCACAGGGAAGCTGACACGGCACTCCTGGGCCTGCCAACGAGCGCTCCCGAGTCTCCCAGAAGTCGGGGGGGGGGGAGGAGCTGCCGCACCCCACTCACCAGGGATGTGGCTGCCCATGTACTTGATGTGCATCTCGTGGAGCCCGACCTCAGTGGGGGCGTATCTGACCGTGACCGTGCCGTCTTTGTTGTCCACGATCTCAGGGGCAGCTTTCTTCCCAGAGGGCATGTGCACCTCTCCTGGAAAGCACAGGGACACAGGGCAGTGGGTTCCCGAAGCACAGGTGTTTTACCACAAAGGTCCTCGGACCCGAGAACACTCGTGCTGTTTGAAGCATCCGTGTCCTGTGGTGGGAAACCTGAGACTTGCTGCCTCCTGTGGCTTCCACAACATGCGGTAGGCAACTAACTTCATCAGCAGACGAGAGGGTGGGTGTCTGCAGCTGGCAAGTCAGAAGTGCAAAGGGGATCTGAGAGGACCACGAAACCAGTAAGAGGATGCAGGAATACAAAGGAGGCTGGACTTCCAGAAAGAAAGGCTTACAACAGACCTCGGCGTTGAGGTCAGGCTATACGTGGAAAAGCGAGCGGGTAGGAGAAAGGGGGAACAGAACCTGGCAGTGGGTATCTAAGAGACGTTCCTTGCAGTGCCAGCTCTAAGCAAACCACCTCTCCAGAGAGACAGTCTCCGCAGTCTCGGAGGGGCGCTGGGAGAGCCAGTTCTGGGGTACGGCAGAGCGGCCTCCCCAGCACGGCTTTGGATTGCAGGCTCAACAGACAGGGAGCAGGGTGGCTCTCACGAGGGTTTACCTGTGATCTCTCCTTTCCTCACAGCAAACGGGATCACCAAGTCGAAAGGCTTAAAGCCTAGGCCGCTCATGTCACCCACTGGGACATAGGCCTCTTCAGTCACCTGAAAACAGGAAAAAGTGGTCAGTCGGTGGGCGACGGTGTGGGCTGGTGGAGCCACAGAGGGCGGAGCGACTGGGAATTCTACAGGGCACTGAGGCCTAAATTTGGGGGTGTGGCCACCAGTTATTTATGAGCTTTGTCTAACTGGGCCTGGGCCTGTAGGCCCAGGCCTCGGCAGAGTTGGAAGTCTTGGAGAAGTTCTGCTGGTAGTTTGCTAGAAAAGTTTTCTCAACAGTGTGCTTGTAGAATTTCCAGCGTCGCCCACAGGAGAGTGGAAAAGGGGTGGGGGGAGCAATGTCTGAGTCCCAAGAGGCTCCACCTCAAAGTTTAGTTGCTTGTGGCCTGGAAAAAAAGGTGTGTTTTAAGTGGCACAGAGCAGCAGTGGGTGACTTTGCCCCTAGACAGAAACCAGATGCACAGGGGTAGCTTGGAGTCAGCAGGAGGCCTGCCAATAGCCATCCGTCCTGCTCTTTCAACCGAGGGAGAACTGCATCGGGCGTGATCACAGACACGATGGCTGGCGATTTGTGGGAGCAGGTGGTGACACGGAGGTAGATCTTACAGAGAAAGCGGGATTGTGATGACGGGGTGATCAGCAGGGGGGACACACCAACGGCCAGGACACCAGAGGACTTAAGCGATTCCCATAAGCAGGCAGTGGCTTTTCTAAAACGAACCCTGAGTAAACCCAGAAACGCAAAAAGGAAAAAAAAAAAAAAAAAAAAAACAAAAACAAAAAAACAAAAAACAAAAAACCAAAGTGTACCCAGGGCCTGAATCCCGGCGGACATGCATTTACCGGTGCCTCCTCCACGGCTGTGGCTTCCCCATCGGTGGCCTAGTCAGTGGCAAATGGAGGTTAGTTGGAAATCGCACCAGAGGGATATTGTTACCCAAGATCCAACCACCTGAGCTCTAATCTCTTCCCCACTTTCCCAGCAAGTGCTTGTTATTGTAGAATGACATCTGTCTATACTACCCACTCTGCCCACCCCACCTGCCCACTCTGCCCACCCACCTGCCCACTCTGCCCACCCACCTGCCCACTCTGCCCACCTGCCCAATATCTACCCACCCACCCGTCCACTCTGCCCACCCACCTGTCCAATCTACCCATCCACCTGTCCAATATCTACCCATCCACCTGTCCAATATCTACCCATCCACCTGTCCAATCTACCCATCCATTTCATTTATCCATCCATCCATTCATCTATCCCATCTATCTATCCATCCATCCATCCATCTAATCTACCTATCCGTCTATCTAATCCATCCATCCATCTATCTGGCTATGTATATATACAGAGTCTCATGTAGCCCAGGCTGGCTTCAAACTCCATGTACCCAAGAAAGGCCTTGAACTGCTGATTCCCCTGCCTCCCAAGTGCTGCGACTATAGGCATATGCCTCCAAAGCGGTCCTCATTGCAGATGTCACAGGCACTTGTCCTTTGGATGCACAATTCACACCTAAGTGATGTGCACACGAGTTTGACTGGAGCCACAGCAATCACGAAGGGCTGAGGTCACCTTTATAGTTATTGGTCAGACTGGCTGCGGGGATGGAGTGGAGTCTGAGAATCACTAGATAAGGGTATCCGCTTCAGCTTGAGGGCAGCAAGCAAGCGTCAGAGCTGTACGTGTTAGGATCCCTTGCGGGAAACTCAAGAGTCTGTTGTGTAAGCAGAGAAAACGAAGAGCAGCCATCCTGGCATGGAGTCAGGAAAGAAGTGGCTTTTGTCTTTTACTCGACAAACGTCTTGTTTCGCTGTACTTTGTGTATGTGTGGGGTACGTGTGCTTCTGTAAACGCACCGGCGCGCTGCGCAGAAGCCAGAGCCCCGCACGCTGGTGTCCCCGTCTTCTATTGCCTTCTGCCGTATCTTTTAGTTTTAGATCTGTTTATGTGATGTGCAGGGGTATTTTGCCTGCATTATGTGCATATGCCCCACATGTGAGCCTGGTGCCCACGGAAGTGCGGAGAGGCCCTTGGAATCTCTCAAGCTGGAGTTATGGGTGGTTGTGGGAACCAAATTCAGGTCCTCCACAGGAACAGCAAGTGCTCTTAACCACTGAGCTGTTCCTCCAGCCCCTCCAGCGAGTTTTTGAGACTGGGCACTGGGCTCTTGGTAAACTTCAAGCTCACTGATTGGCTGGACTAGCTGTTTAAACAGGCACCCAGGATCTTCCTGCTTCTGCCTCTCGGTGCTGGGGTTACAGGCATGTGCTGCCGTGCCCAGAGTTTTATGAGTGCTGGAAATCTGATCCCAGGCTAGGCTTGGCTTTATGAACTAAGCCATTTGCCTTCCCTGAGACATGTCTTTAATCATTAACTTGTTAAAAATTTTAGTGTGTTCATTTTAAAACATGGTCAACTTCATGCTCCTGATCCAACTGACCGGACAGGAAAGCGTCCCTCATCATCATCCTCCGCCTGTGTACAGTACCACCTGCAGAAAGGGCTTTACTGACACCTAGCTTTGCTTCCAGGGCCAGTTCTAGTGGAGGTCAACTCAAAACCATGTCACCAACAGGAAGGCTTTTCAAGGTTGTACATGTAGCCTTGCAACTAGAACTTCTCAGTGGTGACAAACAAGCTGCTCATCCATGAATACGCATGCCACATGTGTCTGACGTGTGGAACTGACCAAGCCTGTAGTTTTCCTGAGGCATTTGCTATCAAGGTGGTGCCAGGTGTCCATGTTCTCCTGGCCTCGAGCCGATAAAGGGAAGAAGAGAATCTACCCAGTGAAGGTGTAGCGAGTGACCGCTAGGTAGCCTCTGTTGTGAGCACTTGAGGCTAACGGGATGTTCATATCTAATGGGTTTGGAAGCCTCCGCTTTAAGCCTCTGGCCCACCTGCTGATATGGTCTCCAAATTTTTACCTTTTCTCACGCAGACCCCAGCATCTGGGGGTCTCTTATCCCCAGCTCACTGAGCAGCACCAGAGGTTGCTGCTCTTTCAACCCACCCAATTCTAACTAACAAGGTCAGACCTACTATGGGATAAACACAATGTCTTAGCACCGCAACCGGGACACTTCTCTGTAAATAAAAACACCGACGTTCTCGTTGCGACATTTTCTCTCCCAGAAGAAAAACACTCCCAAATGGACAGTGTCCAAAGTTGACAAGTGTTTACATATTTGAGATATGAAAGAGAGATTCTAGACCTCTGGGCAGGATGTGTGTAACTAAACACCGAGGGGAAAAGAGAAGCTACAACAGATTACAGATGGGAGCAGAGTCCCTGGGCTTCTGTTTGGAACGAGCTCTTTGTGCTCTTCTCCGCTGCTGTACAACGTGGAGTAATTAAAAAGCACTTTATAGGTGGTGGGTGGAGTCAGACCACCAGCAGCCTAGGACCTGTGGTTGGATGGCTGTTCTTCTCCATCAAAGGAAAGGACACAGTGAGGGAGATCGCAAGGCACCTGGTTATCTGGCTAGACTGGGCACTCCTCACTTTAACCGGGAAAACAGGGCTTGCTTCTGAGGCCTATGTGGTACTTCTGTTATAGTTCTACCATGCTTCTGGTGCAAGAACCTTAATACTCAGAGGAAGATCTATAAAAGGCATTCGAAACTGAAAACCAAAGGCTCGAGTTATTTGTTAATCTGGATGTTCACACGATGGTTTCCTTCTATTCCAGATCTTTCTGGCATGAGAGAGACAACCCTCCCCCGAATCTCAAACAAAACTGGAGGTACTGTGTATCATGAGGTATCAGAGTCAAGTCTGTAGGCAAGAGCACGTGGACCCTTCTTTCTCATCCAGTCGTAGAGATGGGGGAAGGCACATGCATTTTCCTTACTGTTTTTCATTTTTCCTGTGAACCTCCCGCCCTGAGAGCTCGCTTAGGTGAGGACGTTGCCTAACTCCCTTGACGTAACTAACAGATGCCTCCCCCACATCAGCATTTCTAAAGATTATACATAGGGTCAGGGCCGCGAGGGTTTGACTGTCATCTGCTGGTAGTAGCCGGCTCAGGAGACGGAACTCTGCTTACCATGACCGTGAAGGGGCTATTGGGAATATCGACACCACCGAAGCGCACATAGATCACATAGGTGCCTGGCTTGGCAGCGGTGTAGAAGATGTCATAGGTGCCATCTTCGTTTTCGATGACATCGGCCTCAGCCTCAGTGCCGTCTGGGTCAGGATCACACAGGTCACTTTCCCCTTCCCAGCAGTCTTGGCGTCCACTACAAAGCCTACTTCCTCTCCAGTTTTCACGGTGGGGGCAATCCCAGGACCTGCAGGAAAGGTTAGAAGATGGAAGGCATTGGCCATGGATACCTGCCTCAGATTCCCAGAACAGGTCGTATACCAGGTCATGCTTATGTGCCCACGACGGTTGGACCTTTACCTGCTGCCAGGTAGAGGGGTGTCCCCAAAGATCACCAGGAAGGGTGCTGCTCAAAGGAGTATCAGATCAAACAGCTCTTGGCTTTGCGACCTCTCCCCCAAACAAATGCCAGACAGTCAGAGACAGTCAGCCTGTCTTTGTCTCTGATTTGCAAGAAGTATAACAAAGCGTGAAGGGGATGTCGCACCAGCCGAAACGTGCAACTCATAGAAGGGCAAGGCGGAGGGGTGGGGGGTGGGGGGTGCGCTAAGAAAGCTGCTCACAGGGAAGTGGAAGAGGAGCGATGCTGGTAGGTAGAAGGCCCCAAATGAGGAAACAAGGTGAGACCACTGAGCACCATCAGCCTGAAGTAAATAGATAGCCCTGCCTGAGCTAGGGGAGGAAATGGGGGCCTGAAAGCCAGAAGGGGTCCCCAACAATCACTAAGCACGCCCTGAAGCATTAGGGACTGATGGGTAGACCAGAAGTGGTGGCCTGGCCAGTGCTGCTCGGTTTTCACCATGGATGAGACGAAAAGGGGCCGAGGTGGGCGGTACAGAGCCTCGAGCAGGATGAGTTCGGAGGGCAGACGCATCCCGGACAGACCTATACTCTGTTTCCTGCTATTGCAAGAGACGCTAATGATTTGTGTTGTTCTTTGCTCCATCGATTAAATGATTGGTATTGTGTGTGTGTGACTCTGCATGTTTGCATGTGCAGGCACGTGGGCAGGAGTGTACACGTGTACGTGCGTGAAGATCAGGAGTCTGTTGGACTCGGTTCTCTCCCTTCAAGGTGTGGGTTCTGGGACATGAACTTAGGTAGCCAGGCTTGTTGGCAAGCACCCTTGCCCACTGAGCCTTCTTGCCAGCCCAGGACACATTTTTAAAGTCTGCTAAAGTAGCAACCAAAAAAAAAAAAAAAAAAAAAAAAAAAAAGACTATCACACATTGAATTGTAAGATGACTCAGCAGCCCCTTGTTGTGAGCTGACCACCTTACATCCTGAGACCCTCTCCGTACAGTCAAGCAGGCACATCTAAGCAGCTCATGAAAGGCTGAGGGCCAAATATTTATGAATCCCCGAGAGGAAGATCCCAGATCCTTCCCCATGCTTCTCCGCTACTGCTGATCTCAGTAATGCGCTCTCAAATGAATCCTGAACAAACGTGCTCCCCCTCACGGCGACGTCCCTCCCGGCTGAGACCTCAACTAGCGGTGCCCCCACTTCGGAAGTATATTAGCATCTGACCTCATCTTTGAAACAACCCTGCGACGCCATCTCTGACGCCACCTGGAAATGCTTCTGGAATCTAAAGGTTCTCACCTCCAAAGATCTTCACCCTATGTGCGCATGATGGGCGTTCAGAGAGCCTCAGCAGCTTTCCCGGATCACACGGCTTGTAAGCGGCAGAGAGAAGGCCAGGACACACACTCCTACCCCCTGCTGCTCTCCCCTGCACGCACCTGTGGCCAGGCACTTGCTGGCATCGCCCGTCTGTGTGGCTCGGATATGGTAGGGAGAGAGAGGGATGTTGTCTCCACCGTAGGTGACCCCGATCACGTAGAGTCCAGTCTTATCAGGGATGTAGGTAACGGCGTATGTGCCGTCTTTGTTGTCGTGGACAGTGGCTCTTTGAGGCTTTCCCTCCTGGTCCTGTGAATCAGAGCGATGCTGCTTGGGTGCTACTGTGAACACGTAGCAAACCGTATTCTTTAGTCAGCACCTCTACAAGTGGGAGCAGAACAAGGGCAGCTTGAGGGGATCTTGTGTTTGGGTGGGGAAACGAGAGGGTCGCAGGTCACACCGTGATGGTCTGTCAAACAGCAGTTGAGCACCACGTACGCTGAACTGCGGAGCACGCTATGGCAGAAATTCAGCTCATGCACAGTCCACCTTCCCTTCCTTTCCCGTGACCAACAGGACACTCCTCCTTAGCTGGGCGCACCGCTGGATAACAAGGCTCCCCACGCCAGCAGCTTTGTCACAAGGCCAACCATGTGACTACGATCAACTATGGGAGGGTCTTCTCGTAAGACTGCTTGAGACAGTTTATCCATCTACGAGAGCCATTTCCCCCGCTCATGTCTTCCCTTCTCTTTCTGGTTTGTCTCCTAACCCGATGGCCAGAGCACTGACGGGCTCATGGTCCATGAGGAGACGTTGAGAACAGAGCCACACACTAGGTCAGAGAAGCCGGCTTCCTTGGTGAGCCATACAGCAAGCGAGGCGACTTACCTCCGGCTCCGTTCCCAAGAAAGAAAAAAATCCCAGGATGGAGGCGCTGTTGGATGTAGAACTTTAGCCCTAACCAACCCAACAGGCAATTAGCAACATTTAAAATGAGCGTTAAGAGGAGATGTAGCAAAGTCCACAGATCGACTTGGTGCCACGCCTGCCACCACCTCATGGGCTCAGACACTGACTGTAAAAATTCCCCAAAAAACATATGCACCAGGGCAGAAATTAGTCATTACACTCCTGTTTGTATCCCTTTCCGGGATATTAAGTCTTACTGATAGGTCTGGCTCCCCTCCCCTCTCCGTATAAACACCGAAACCACCACACAGTTACCGTGATCTGGACGGCAAGCAGGCCTTCGCCAGCATCTCTGGCGTCGATTGCAAACTCCACCGGTAGGCTGGCAGGCACCCCATAGGAACTGAGGCCAGGCCCAGAAGCAGTCACTTTGCTGGCATCATACGTGGGGAGGACCTTGACCTTAAAGGGACTTTATAAACATACACACAAGTCCTGGTCAGTGAGGGTTGAAGGTCAGCCCTGCTCTACCTGATCTCCTACACAAAGAACTGGGGCTGAGCTAAGGCTGTCTACAAGCGATAAGAGAACAGGTTTACTCAAAGTCCATTGGAAACACAGAGCATGAAGTACAAGCCATCACACAATAGATCATCCTAGCCTCCCTCTGAACTGAAGACAGATGAACGGGTAGACCCCAGAATGGGAACCACAGTGCCTCTCGGATGGTACCACACTGTGTGCGAGATACGCGTTCTATTAACGTTTGCTGAATGGGAGGTGGGTGGGGGTGGGGGCGCGGTGGTTACCAATCCTGTGGGTGTCTCGGTCTGAGGCTGGGTCAGGCTGAGAGGCTCACCTCCGAGGGATCTCTTCATCGGCGTATTTGACAGAGACGATGTAAGGCCCCTCCTGAGATGGGGTGTAGATCACCGTGTGCGTGCCGTCCCCATTATCCGCCACATTCACTGGCTCCACGAGGCCTGAGGACAGAAACAAGTGGTCTGACCGACAACCTGGCCTCCCCGTCGCTGCACCCCTGGCTGCGTTTAAAACAGGATCACATCCATCCCTGAGAACTGTTGGTTTTCACTGACGAGTAACACAAAGACCAACAGGCCACAATCAAAGCATCACACTAAGTCAGAACTCAGCAGCAGAACTGGTCCCAAGTTGTGGGTTAAAGTACACCCAGCTTGCCGTACTACCCTAGAGTACGAGGAAGGAGACCGCCTATGCGTGCAGTGCGTCCTTTCGAGCTGCTCAGGCATGCTTGGATGTGGAAGTTTTATTCTATGGCCAAGAAAGTGCCAATCTGTCCAGAAATGTCAAGAGCAAAAGTAAACCAACCAATGGGCTGGTCAGTCAGGCCTTGTGACCACCTTCCTGCAAAGACCACACTGGTGCCAACATGCTAGGGTCAGAGTTACAGAGTAGGCAGGGGTGCCAATCAAGGGAACAGGGGGTCGTTAATGGGATGCCATAGGGGGATGGTTAGAGATGTTAAAGCATGCACTAGACTGACGGATTCTAGACCCATTCCTTGAACAGGAGGTCAAGGAGGAGTCGGGGGAGGTTGATCAAAGCAGGGCATGATCATTAGGCAGGGCAGGTGAAGTAGGGACAAGTCAGCTTTAGGGGTGGGGCCAGCTAGGGGCACTCTGGCTACATAATTGAAAGCCACTGCTAATGGGAAAACGCAAACCTCAGACCTGTCTCTATAAAGCCAACCCTTCGGGTCAGCTTTGAAGAACTCTGAAATGGCTTTCAATGGGCTGTGCTACGACTGGGAATCCACTGCAGCAGCTAAAATTACAAGGCTGTTACTTGAGAAGCCCTCCACACTAGAGGCTGCTATGGAAGTACAGACAGACAGACACAATCTTGAGGCTCAGAAACTTCACTGAAGGGGAGTCCACACCCCATGACCTCATTCTCCCAGACCACTTCTGCCCTGAGCTTCAAAGGGCAGAACCTCTTTAGGAACTCCACTAAGAAGGTTCCCTTTCAAAGCAGAAAGTCTCAGCTCACTACTTCTAAGAGCCGCAGACACATCACAGGGAAGTAGGGGGCAGGAGAAGATGCCCAGACTACTAAAGAGATCGGGCACACTATTTTATACGGAAAGAGAGGTACATGTTAAATACTGGAAGAGGTATGTCAGCAGGCTCCGGTAGTGCAGGGTTGGCCCCAAATGGCTAGTCACCCAAAGCCTTAATTCCAGGTTGTAAGCAGTGAAGGCTAACTGCCAACAAAACCCATTCCCCAAGACACGCTCTCTTGAGGGAGTTAAGACAACAAGGCTATATCCCTGACCGAGATTCTGGTACGTTACATAGTAACACTGAGCACCTCAGTCAGAGGGACCATCTCCAAACCCCACCTCCTGCCCACATCCAGACCGATACCCGGGCACCTTACACATGCCGAGCAGGTCCTGGCGCAGCCAGGTGTACAGTCTACATTAGAGCCTACACAGCACTTGCTTTGACAAGCTACTTGGGAAAGTAGTAAAGTTATTCAGCACATGCATGATGCTCCAGTACTCAGGAGGCAGAGGCAGGAGGATTGCCAGCTTAACGCCAGCCTGGGTGACTCAGTTAGACCATGCCTCTGAAAACCAAAGCCTGGGATGTAGCTCACTGATAAGACACCTGTCTGGCATGGGTAAAGCCCGGGGTTTGGTTTTCAGTGTGATAAAACAAAGGAGTGAAATTATAAAAAATTTAGGATTGTGTTAACAGGAGAAATGGATGTATGGGAAGATAGCACCAACTTGTCAGCAGGCTCTCCTGCTGGCTAGCTAGGATGTAGAGCCATACATTGAAAGGGTATTTAACTGTAAGTTCACGAGCAATCTGGTTAGACAGCACCCACTCTGGGTCATGGTTGTCCCTGTCCATGGTGGGTGAATGTAGGCAGCAGGACGGACTTACCTCTTGGGCCCATGACCCTTACTTCCAGTGGAGCAAGGCCAGCCTTGCTGCTGTCCACCGTGAAGGACTGTGGGATGCAGGCTCGGACGCCGGAGCCCAGACCAGAGCCGGCAATCTTGACCTTGCTGGGATCCACGACGTCTTTCGTGGGAACTCTGAAGGGGCTGCCTGGAAGAGTCACAGGATCCTGAGCATGAAGCAGTCAAGGTACCGCCTTGTGCATACCCAAAACCGCACTGTGGCTCTGCCTGGGCACTGACAAGATGAGCCTCGGTCAATCAGCCTGCCTCACTGTGGGTGCAGCTGTGTGCCCACCACGGTTCCTACATATAAGCACTAACACGTAGACACAGGACCCGGGCCTCGGCGAACCGTCCAGGAAGCCAACACAGGGCAATGAGGGTATTCTGACGTCCTATGTGACATCCGGTTGGGAGGTATGCAAGGCAGAACACGTAGGCGACCATGGATGCGGTCTGCAGGAGACCAGAGCTATGATGTAAGCAGAGGGACCACTCGGGGGGATTCCCGGGAAAGCAACCAGGATGGCGGCAGGCCACCGCATGTTTCGGCTCTCAGGACTCATCTTGACTGAGTAGCCTGATGCTAAGACAACTAGCTCCTGACTCTAAATGCCTCTGGCTTGCGGGGAGTTCTGGGGTTCAGGGGAAACGGATATTCAGCTCTGGGAGGAGACAGAGCTTGAAGCACAGGAGAGAACAGACGGGCAGAGGGGTCCATTCACTCAGGCCTAGAGTGGGAGAAGAAAAGCTCTCGGAAGAACAACTGGGCAGCTCATTGGTGGGAATACACACACAAGGGCAGAAGAGAGTGGGTAGGCCTCAGAACCCACATCCGACCTCCCTCCTACGTAAGCCAGAACCTGAGTGCGCACGGTTGCGTGGCTGCGTGGCCGTGTGGTCCCATGCTCTGCTGGCAAAGGCTTTGTTTCTCTAAGGATAAACTCTGATGTCCTGCATGAATGGCCTCTGGGGAAACCTGAGGGGCTCTCACTCTTTAATGACAACTATAAGACCGGTAAAACATGGTGAAGCCAGGGAAAATCAAGATTTGTAAGGGAAGCATTAAAAGGCAGACCCAGGATTCCCAGGACTTCTCACACCGCAGGCGTGACGGCGTCCCCAGCAGCCTCAGGGTGCCGGGTCCAAGGAGCGCTAGGTATCATTTGCCACACGCAGGACGCGTGCCCTGCAAATCAATGTCCCTGCTACGAGCCTAGGAGAGCTTCCTTGCAGAATCAGGGGTTAGAGATACACTGACACGAAGAACCGAGACCCTGGAAAGATGAGCACCACCTTCCATGCTGGAATTCAGGAGAGCAAGAGTGATTTATTTGGGAGTGATAACCGAGAACTCCAGCATGAGCGAGTAACAACCGACAACCTGAGGCCAGGCCAGTGAGTCGGAACCTCGGTTGGAGACCGTCTGTACTCAGCTCGAGAGCAGCCTTGGAGCAGCGGGTAATGGCTTACCGTGCTCAGATACCACTATCTGCCAATCTCCCGTTCCCTGTCCCAGGTAAACACCACCAACTGACCACAACTCTTCGTGGATTCCAGTTGATCAAGTGGCCTAGGCAGCTACCACTGACAGACCGCAGCTGGGTCACCACAGGAAAGCAGTAAGTCACTATAGCTAAGATGAGATATTCTGTTCAATACCACCACCCAGCACGTAGGAGGCTGAGGCAGGAAGATTCCAAATCTGAGGTTCTGTCTCAAAACCAAAAAAGAACCACTAGCGGTTTGCATCAGGCCGGAGAAAAACTGAACTCATATTTAATCATGCGAATCTCCAGGAAAACAAGCAGCTGGCAAGTCACTGGGTTGACTCTCGGGAGTTGCACTGGCCAGGTAGGTAGCCTGCCACTGAGACACGAGCCACACCCAGCCTCCGCCTGGGATGGTTTTGGAGTTCTGGGGAAACATTCGGCTCTAGGAGGAGACAGAGTCTGAGGGATAAAGAGGCACCAACTCCCCCGAAGGAAAATGCTCAACTGCATCTTTTTTTTTTGTTGTTACGATCATTTGTTTAGTTCTCACTGTTGGGTCCAAGTTTTTACTCCCTCTGCAGGGGAATTCCAAAGCTCATGGCATCCAGCACTTTTCCCAGAAGTCAAGCTGGCACTACTACCCCCACTGCAGAAACACACAGACACCAGCAGAAGCACCTGTCTGGTTGAAGCCTCTGCCATCTTCCCTGGAGACCACCTTCTGCTCATTCTTAGGGCTCAACTCAGTTACAAGCACTCCCCTATAGCAAGACACCCAAAGAGGACCTCACATCCCCATTCTGTCCCTTTGCCCAACTAACCTACTTCCTATCAACACGCACAAAGTTTAGCTGCATAAAGCTAGACCAGCGATTCTCAGTCTGTGGTCATGACCCCTTTGGATCAAATAACCCTTTCACAAGGGTGACCTAAGACCATCTGCATGAGGGTTGTTTGCTATGGGTATGTATGTGGTAGGTGGAGCCCAGAGATGCTGACATTCCAACACACAGAAAGCTCTCCACAACCAACCTCTGTACAGAATGTTGGCACTGTCAGAGACCAGAAACCCAACTTTACACTGAAGGTATAGTATAGAAGAACTTCATTCAACAGAAAATAATTCAATAAGGAAGAATTTGTATTAGCACGCTTTCGTCAGCTGTCCGGATTCACAATGCAAAGATAAAACAAGACATAAAGAGTCAAACTGCAAAGTTTTGGGGGCTGAAGAAATGGCTCAGGGGCGAAGAGCATTTACTGTTCTTACGAAGAACCTGGGTTCATTTCCTGGCACCCATATTGAGTGGTTCACAACTTCTCCAGTTCCAGGGGATGTAAAACCCTCTGCATTCTATGGGCACCTGCATATACATGGTGCAGATAAGCTCCTACATACATACACATACACACACACACACACACACACACACACAGCCACCACCACCAACAAATCTATACAAAAATAGATTTTCAATTTTGGAAAGAATGGATTTTCCCTTAAATCAGAAACCAAGTCACAAGAGCCACTTCTAGTGTACCGTCCACGCCAGTGCGTTCTCCCTTGTTACTGGGTTCTACTGGGAACAGTGGTGCTCTCGATGCTGTGGTCCTGGGGAAGATTCTCTTTAAGGCTCTCCAAAATCCAACTGTTTCTCTCCGCTACAGAGCGACGAGCGCAACCCTTTGAGCCGCTCCCTGCGGGCCGGCTTACCGGGGATGTGGACGCCCCCGTAGGTGATATTGACGTCGTAATCCCCTGGGGCGAACGGGATGTACTCGGCGCTGCAGCTGCCATCTTTGTTGTCTCTGCAGTTTATCTTGGACTCAGACGGCCCCTCGACGGTTATGCCTAGACCGCCGATCCCTGCCCCTCTGGGAAAGAGCGGGGTTTTGGGGAGAGTGAAATGTGAACAATTCATGCGGTCTGCTCGTTGCCAGAACTCACTTAAAAACCCTTGATAAACCATCCCATTCTGCGACACCTCTCAGGCAGGGAATTTCTCAGAAGTTTCATATACGCAGTCTTGATCCCTCTTTCCACGCTTACCCTTCAGCTGTGTTTCCTGCCCCCTGCACCAGCTCGATGACAAATACAACGTGGGTGTGTACTTTGGCACCAGAGCCTGCGGTCTACCACTGATCTACAACTGTATCCCTTTGGAGCTAATTGTAACAGGAATGTTTCAAATGTTTCATTTACGTCACATAGGTTTGGCTATGTCCTTCTGCATCAAATCAAAGAACTTCTATCCAGTCCTAATGCACTTAGCATCTTAGCGACTATTATTATTCCTGGTACATTTTTAGGTATACTTGGTGTTCTCTGTAGCATAAATTTTTATAAAAGGAAATGTTTGCTATATCTTTAAAGACACATCTCACTAGGAGTTGAAAGACCATACACACAAGTAGAACGTAGCTACAAACTTTTCTCCCCTGAGAGAGGGTCTCACATTCTGTAGCTCAGGTTGGCCTCAAACTTAGAGCAATTCTCCTGCCTCAGACTTAGAAGTTTAATCAGTTAACTACACAGGATCGTTACCCTGAGCTCAAGGCCCCGCCTACCTGGTCACCACCGTGAAGACATTAGGTTTGTTGGTAAAGGCTTCTTTTAATCCAGGACCTTGGGCATGGACCCGAGATGGCTGGCAGCCTTCAGTTACAGCCACTTTGAAGGGACTGTTTGGAATGGGTATATCATCATACGTCACCTCCACCACGTGGGAACCTGTCCAGAGATGTCAAAAAATGGTACTGCATACGACATCACGACCTCAGACGTTCACCTAGCACTTTACGTACTGCGCACTGACTGCTACTTGAAAAGAGTAAATTAAGAACACAGTAACGTAAGATGGGAGACAGGTGGTGGGTGGTGAAGACCCCGTGTTGCCCTTGCAGTGGACCTGAGTTAATCCTTAGCTCTACATTGCTCTTACATTAGTTGGTTCACAACGGGCTATAACACTAGGTCTAACGTTCTCTTTTGCTGTCCATGGGCATCTGTGTGTGTGTGTGCGTGCACGCGTGCACGCGCACACACGTGCACTGAATCTTTAAAAAAAAAAAAAAGGAAAATGTAGCGTTAATATACTCTTATTCTTAAAAAGATAAAACTGCATATGCTTTTTCTTCATGTGTCAGACCCTACCCCAAGCGAGAGCACGAAATTTGTATTTAAAGCAGTCACCCTAGGCAGGCTGTCCTGATTTGGGAGAACACTATGCAGCCATTGAAAGACCACAGGAGACTCAGGAAATAGACAAGCCAGGCATCTACAGACACTTAAAGACATCTCTATAGAATATTTATGGGCTCATATACCCAAGGAAGAGGATGTAAGTGCTCTCCTTTTCTCTTTATGATTTCCTCATTTCTCAGAATTTTAATAACCACCATTACTATCCAAAAAGAAAACTTGCTAAAAAATGTACACACGTTATACATTGTTAATATGTCATGGCCTCTCTCCATAACCCGCTCAGGTGAGGCTGGGGCTTAGCAACATAACAAGGCCAGTAAAGCAGGCGCTGAACGGCCAGCGGCCTGCTGGGGAAGGGACCTTTTCTGCATTGCTGAGTAATGCGCATTGTCCTCTGCTGAGGCAGGCTGAGCCCACGCGTCAGAGGTCAGCACCAGTCCCTGACGAATGGCCAGATGCAGCTCTGGATGGACAAGGGTCACAGCTGCAGAGGGAGAGGACTCACCTTTCTCAAAGGGCGTGTATTCTACCTGGTAGGTCCCATCAGCGTTGTCCTTGATGACGCACTCGGTGGAGGCCCCCGAGGGGTTGGCGATGTGAGCTTTGATATGGTCCCCTCCAACAGGGGTCAGGGCCCTCGAGTCGACCGTGAAGTCCGTGGTGGCCTCCCGAAACACATCTGTGAACAGCCACAGATAATGAGAAGTCACCTTGGGCCCACACAAACCCTAGGATGAAGACCCTTCACACTTTGGGGTACATTAAATACAGCGCTGGCGTCCTGAGAGTGGTTCGCTGATCGTGGAAGTCAAGGTAGACTTGGCCAACTGACACAATACTACTCAAAGATGGGGATGGGGCCAGGTACACTGACGCGTGCCTGCAGTTGAGCCGCTCAAGGTCATGAAGCAGGAGGGCTGTGGGTTCAAGACCAGCCTAGGATACACGGTGAGGACTTGTTTCAGGACAACGAAGGGAGAGGTCTGGGACAAGGGCGAAGACAGAGTAACTCTGCCCTCAATGCATTGTGAAATACATTTTACATCATTTCGTCCTGACTAAGTCCCGGTGGCATTAAAAAGAATGATAACAAAGATTTCTGGCTTTTCCACAAAAGCTATAAAATCGGCCAAGAAGGCTAGACCCCATTCTCCAGGGGGAAATGGAAAATGGGGGCTGGATGGAGTGCGACCTCTGGAAACAATGTGATCCCTCTCTCCCTCCGCCGCCCCCTCCCTGCAGGCAACCACATGAGGCAGAGGCTAGAGGTGAGGGGCCTGACTCCAGGCAGGTAGTTGAGTTTGTTCGACACTCACCTTTTCCTTCTATTCCTGGCCCAAAGGCTTTGATCAAACTAGTGTCTATGGCGGGCTCCACCTTGACGCGGGTGGGGAAGTGCGGTACCAGCTCCCCGCCGTACTTCATGGTCAGCGTGTACATGCCAGCTGTCAGAGGCACATAGGTCACTGCGTAGGTACCGTCTTTGTTGTTCTGGATAGAAACTTGAGCTTCCGCCCCTGAGTCTGAGACAGCTTCAAGGCCCAGCGTCCCGGGCCCTGCTTCCGAACAATCAACACGAAGGAGCCCAGCTTCGCCCTCTTTGCTGTATTCAAGTCCTGGTCCGGATACCACAACTTTAGAGGGGTCAAATGGCATGTCAATGTCGGCTTTGAAGGGGGACCCAGGAATATGGACTTCTTCAAAGAGGATGTTGACAAAATACTCTCCGGGTTTTGTGGGGAGGTAAGAGACGGAGCAGGTTCCATCGCCATTGTCAGAGCATTCGATTTTCGCCTCGCACGGACCTTCCACGGTTAGGCCCAGACCTCCGGTGCCGGCTCCTTTGGTGTCAATGGTGAACTCAGCAGGCTTGCCTACAATGCCTCCTTCAAGGCCAGGGCCGTGGGCCTTCACCTAATTAAATAACAGAAGTTTAATTCTATCTGGAGTGCGATCATTTCCCATCCAGCTCTGCTTTCAACACTTGTGACCACATTCATGCAAAAGCACGTCAGTTAAGTCTCCCATGTCCTTAAGGCCACTATGTCATACGTGAGCACAGAGGAGTATGCGTATGTAGGTACATAGGTATGTGTACATGTACATACACACAAGCACACAGGAGTACATGTATGTACAGAGGAGTACATGTATGTACACACACACACACAAGCACACAGGAGTACATGCATATATGTACACACACAAGCACACAGGAGTGCATGTATATATGTACACACAAGCACACAGGAGTACATGTATGTATGTACACACATACACACAAGCACACAGGAGTACATGTATATATGTACACACACACAAGCACACAGGAGTACATGTACATACACACACAAGCACACAGGAGTACATGTATGTATGTACACACATACACACAAGCACACAGGAGTACATGTATATATGTACACACACACAAGCACACAGGAGTACATGTAAGTACACAGACACAAGCACACAGGAGTACATGTATGTACACAGACACAAGCACACAGGAGTACATGTATGTATGTACGTGTACACACACACACACGAGTTTCCATTGTTGGAACATGAAGAGATCTCATAGCAGCTTGGACTGTGTGCATCCACCAATATGTCTCACATAATAAAATTGTTCTAGAAGAGATAATTGTAAGAATTCATGCCGATCAGACACTGGAACATCCCCGAATCATGTGAATCACGGAGACTAGGAATGAGGGTAATATATTTTTATGTGTGCTAGGATAGCTTCTCAAGGGGGAACTCCTCCTGTCGGATGGACAAAGCTAAGGCCTCCACATTCTTGCCCATCCCTATGGGGTGATCAGAACCATTATTATTATGCTGACCAGTAAAGGAACAGAGAGCAAACACGAGCAGGCATTGTTCAACTGTTAAGGGAACGCTGCACGCTCAATTGCAGAACATCTGTCAGCCACTGAGAGCTCACAGTCGTCACAAAGACTTTACATGTACGTTTCCCAGGTAGAACCGGAGGACTCCAGATCGTATTTGGCAACAATGGGGCAACCCCACACTGACCTTGGTGGGATCCGGTGGCAGCGAGGCCTCCACGGTATAGGGGCTCCCGGGCACCGGGTGTCCGTCGTAGGTCACCTCCACGGCAAACAGCCCCTCCTCCCGGGGGATGAACTTGGCGGTGCTGCTCTCCTTGCCTGTCACTGGTGCTACCAGGCACGGCACGACCTTCCGAGAAGGGCTCAGGATGGTCACGTCCAGCTTCCCCTGGCCTCCTGCTCCCTTGGTGCCAATGGTAAATTCCTGATCCTTTCCGACCTCGACTCCTGTGGGAAGGGAGACGAGTTGAAGTGATGTCGTTTGTCAGCAGCGGGGAAAACGGGAAGACAGGTAGGTGGCCCACTGGACGTGGGGTTTTACTCCGGTTGCGACAGTAATAGCTGACTCAGACGACAAGAAGAGAAGACTTTTGGTACAATGGCATAGACAAAGTGGCGAGTCATTAGCACCAACAATAAGAGCTATTGTTTACCAAACACGATTTCTAGGTCAGTCAGATACTGTACATTGTCTCCTTCAAGTTCCATCCTAACTACGGGGTGTTTTATATTAACAAGTAGCCTTTAAAAGTGGGGAAATTGAGGCTCTGTAAGGTTAAGTAGCTTGTCCAGGGCAACATATCTAGCAGAACACAAAACTAGGATTCAAGCATGATTTGATGTAATCCCACAATCTGCTTTGGTAGACTGTAAGTACAGTGTGAGCCAACACTGTCCGATTCTTCACTTCCTTGTGGTGATAAAGTTCACACAGAAACACGCCCATAAGTCAATGTTTTATTTACCAACTCCGACGGAAAATTGAATCCTACTGCCATCTCCACCCACGAGAAGGCAGAAGTCACATAGCTGGTAAATTCTGAGAATTGACTTTGAAGCCTTTTAAAAGGTCTTTGGGTCACATAGCAAGATCTTGCGTATTTAAAAGCTTGAGGCTAGAAGGAGAACTCTGGGTCAGAAGCTCAAAGTGTTCTTGCAGAAACTGGAGTTCAGTTCCCACCCACATCAAGCAGCTCACAGCTGCCTGTCAGCTCCAGAGGATGGACAGTCTCTTCCAGACTCCCCAGGCTCCTGCACTCATGTGCACGTGAGTCTCTCCTCCAGCATACACACAGAATCAAATTTAAAATTAGGAAGAATAAATCTTAAGACAGTCTTCGTAAGACAAGGCTGCAGGAAACCCAGGTGTTATTTCGACAGACACAGGAAATGGGCTTCAGCTAAAACAAAAGCTCAGGGAACACAAGGGCCTGCCACAAACCAGGCAAATTTAGACTCTGGAAACATGGAGGAGTCTGCTGAGGCCAGCACAGCTGCCCAACGCGTGTCCCAACAGGATAGAGGCTTTCCCTAATGGGCATCGTGCTTTTCCTGTTCTGGAGTCAAAACTCAATGTCTTGGGGAAAGGAAAAGCAAAGGGACAGTGACAGTCACATGCTCACAGACGGTTGCCCTCAGACACAAAAGCCAGCACACTGAGCAGCTTCCAGGGTGTGAGCTAGCCTTGTACACAAGTACATGGAGGGCACGGCCAATCCAAGTTCTCAATGAAGATCAGCTGAGACCCTGGGGAACTCTCAGAGGGTGATAGCCTGGGGTACATACTCCAGGTACAGACTTGTCCCACTGACTTGGTAGTCATGAAATCAGGGGAGTGTACATTACTGAGGGGAATCCAGTTTGGGACTCCCAAGCAGTTAATACTAACAAAGACTGAATTGTGTTGTGATTTCCAAAATGTTATCACTGACCTCAAAGGATAGCTCATGCGGAAGACTACAGGCAGGGCAGGCAACTTACATAAAAATAAAAAATACCAAGTGTTTTCTCTGGACACAGCGATATGTGAAGATGCAGAAGAAGGGTGTGGAAATAATACGCAGGACCTTACTTAAAACCCAAAGACATTTTAAAATGTACCAGGCAATTCCCAGAACTTCGGTTAACCTTAGCAAGAGGGATCAGGCATATCTAACTTGCAATCCACAGGCTACAGGTAGCCACATTCTGCCAAAGACAGTCACCAGTGCAGCCCGAGAGAAAATCATGAACTTATTTAAAACATTAAGAGATTAAAAGCAAAACAAAGCAAAGCAAAAAGCCCTTATTTCTTTGGTTCTTGAAAAGTCAACTTTGTAGACATCATTTTGCAACGTCAAAAGGTTGGGCACATTTGTAAGACCTTCCTGATGGGGGAAAAATGCATTTATATATTACTTGAATTATAATTATTTCAAGAGCATCTGTGAAAACTAAGTGAGCATCAAGTAAGCATGTTGGTACTCATTCTATACTACTCTGTGCTCGAAAATTTTCCATAAAAACAAAACAAAAGCCAAACATTAAAGAGCTGAGAATACAGCTCAACAGGAGAGTGCTCGCCTAACATACCCGACGCCCTGGGTTCTAGCCTTGGAACCACAAAAACAAAAAGACCCTGAAATTTTAACATAAAATGACGTTACCATGTATTTCCAATACAGAATGAGGTAAGACACGTAACAAGCTGAAGAACAGAAGGGGAGTTGATCTCTCTGTCCGATCCTTGATTGACCTTGATGTGATTCAGATGCCAGAGATGGTTGGCGCAGTGTGACTTGCATCCCAAACCAGCTTTCTCTAGCTTCTCCTAACCAAAGCTTCCCGTGGGAGCATCAGCAGTCGAGGGCTGACTACGTGCCAGTTTCTGCATTAGAACCTCATTTAATTTGTACAGTGCTTCCATGAACCAGTGCCCCAAACACCCCATTCCCACTGCACAAATGAGAAAGCCCGATGAGCCTAAGTGGCAGGCATGTCGCAGAACTGGCTCAGGACATTTCTCAATCAAGCCTAACTCTGTCCGTTTGCAACCTCTCTTTCAGGTAGAATTCATTTTCCTGAAAATCCCAGCTTTTGAAGGAAATCTAATAGCAGTCACAGTTGCCGGTCATCAGTGACCTCATGAGACACTTACTGTTTTCCAACCCGTTGATTTTTATCTTGTTCAGATCCAGCGGAGCAGCAACGCCCACAGAAAAGGGGCTTTTAGGAATGGGATCGCCACCATAAGTCACCTGAACTTGCATGTTGCCCTGGAATGAGAGAGAGAGAGAGAGGAGAAAGGAGTACACTTCTGGGTAGAAATACACCCAAATGCCCTCCAGGGCCTTCGTTCCTACCAGGGACGTATGAGCTTGAATTCGTTAATCAATTCTAATTAAGTTTTCTTGAGTCTCATATATTCCAGGCTGTTGAACTTGCCGTGTGGCAGGGGTGACCCCTAACGTGTTATCCTCTGCCCCCCCGCCACCCCCCAGGATCGAGAGTGTGTACTACCACACATTAATGCAATGCTTCATGGGCTATGCTTCCGTGGCTTCATGGATGCCAGGCGAAGGCCAGGCAAGTGTTCTACCAACTGAGCTGTATCTACAGCCTGACTCTTAGCGGCCTCAGAAAACAGCTTAAACACATTTCGATAAGCTTTTGGAACATACGGCAAGAACAGAAAAATCGAATAAAAGCAACCAGCAATAGGGACGATATGCTAGGGACTCATGCCAGACCTGAGCTGTGAACTTTCATGTATTTGGTCACAAAACAATCCTGTGGGTGGTTCTTACGACCATCCTCTACTCAAGAAGAAACTCCTCGGTTCAGAGAGGTACAGGAACATGCATCCATCACTTGCTGTGTGTGTGTGCTGGATTCAAGCTCAAGGCACCCAAACCTGTATCTTCTTTGCTCTACCAAAGCACCTCCCCACACGACACAAGGCAACCCCAGCCATGGGTACAGCCACTAGGTCTGGAGCCTGTAAACCAACAGAACCAGTTCTTCAATGCCTGGGCAATCAGTTTCGGGACACTGGGCCACACAAGGGAAGTGTTCACAGAAGCGTTCCCAGATCAGCACTCATGCACACGCACGCTAACTACCCGTGCTAGTGAAGGAAAGAAAGGCTGTGGGTATGCAGGCACACCGAGCTGGATGACTGGCAGGTCCCCTTGCTGGGAGCCCTGGTGGCTGCAGAGGCATACGCAGGACAACATGCAACTGTTGTCCTTTGTCCACAGGTCCTGAGCCAGCTCGCTGCTGGCTTCCTCTCTCTACATTCAGCTGCGTCCTCCCCCCGCCGAGCCAAGGCTCCACTGAAAGCCCATTGCAATCTCAGCAGATCCACATGGTCCTCACCTCTGCGTCCAGGAATAACAAAGTGTGGAGGAGAGGGAGAGGGGTCCCAGACAATCCAGCAGGCTCTCTGGCACACAGGCCCTGCTAAAAGCTGTCACCGATCAAGTGTTAAAAGGCTGTAGCTTTTGGCTGGATGTATATTTTCTCACATTCCTTTTGTAAATAAAGAGGGGAAAGAGAGCCAAGGAGAGGAGGGATGGCTGCATCAACGAAGGGGGAGAACTGATTTTTCTATGTGATTTAATGTTGCGCACAAAAAAATCAACTGGCCTGCCATAAGGATCTAACATTTTATGCTAAAATGTGAGTGGGTCAAATCCAACGCAACTGGGAGAGAGAGGGGCTCCTTGAATGTTTGAAGAAACAATATTCCCAACACTGTCAATTGTCCAGAGCCTCCAGGGCCCTGCGTGCCAGGCCTCAAGCGAACCACCGGGGTCTTGGTAACAGAGTCCTCCACTCCCCAGTATGTTTTCTGGCCATTTTCCTGAAGTGTGAGAGCAAAATCCCCTTCCAGTCAAGCCCGCCCAGCTCACAAAACAAAGTATGCTTCATTTGTGCTCACAAAAGCAACCCGAAACTCAGATAGGAAATGAGCTCTGCCTTCAACAATCTCAAGGGGTAGGGGGTGGCTTGTGTGGGGGGCCTTGGAGACTTCTGTCCCCTAGGCGCTTCCAGTTTCTTCTGAGGCCAAGTTAAAAACAGACTGGTCTTTTCCGCCACGGGACTGTCTAAGGCAGTGACCACCTGTGTGTTCCACCAAGATGTAACTGCCAGCAGAACAGTTTTCCCTTTCTCCCTACATGCTCCCGAGACACGACTTCCATTCCGCAGAGCACAGTAAAAAGGCACTGACCTGACCACTTGGGAAGATGGAGCGAGAGGGCCTTCTACGGGTCCCTCCGCTTTGGATCAGCGGTTTTCTACCTTCCTAACAGGAGGCCCTTTAACACGGTTCCTCGTGGTGCAGTGAGTCCCAATCGTAAAATTATTTTCGTTGCTGCTTCCTAAGTGGAGTTTTGCTGCTGTTGAGAATAGTAAATGTCTGAGATGCAGATGGTCTTAGGCGACACCTGTGAAAGGGTCATTGGACCCCTCAAAGAGGGAGCAACCTATGGGTTGAGGACCACTGCTTCCTGTAAAATGTGCTTCCTGTGAAATGTAGCCAGACCTTTTCTGACCTCTGGAGAATCCTGAAACCCCTATGCCTGCTCCTTGGAGGCAAAGACAGCTCTGACCACTTATATCCTAAGAGACACACCCAACCGTTCACATCGTTTGTCCGCTGTAGGGAAACACCCGCAAGCTGTCATTCAGAGACTAGCAGGGACCAGAAGCCAGCACTCAAGGCCTGCCTTCCTCAGGCACATGGGGCTTTAGCGCCTCAGAAGTATGCTCTACACTCTGGGGAGGAAATACAAAATCTAAGCACCTGTGCCTCTCCATATACACACAACACTTGCCTTTCTGGAACATTCTAGTCTGGTATTTCCAAAATCTCGCCATAAGGAGGCATGCCTATGGGCATTAGTTTCACAGCATGTCCCTTTCTCCACACAGGGGAACAGGTCTCTGGTGGGCCCAGGACTCTTAACGTACACCCCACAGCATAGCTGACAGGTACACTTTCTATCACCCTCCCACGCATGAGACACCAGCTGTGCATCTCAACTTTCTGTAAGACTGCAGTGTTCCCAGGCCAACCGAGCTTGTGAACAGAGGGACTGTCATTTACTCCCTCATTCGGCTGCTCATCCCCTAGGGAGCACTTACAGCAAGCTGGTGCTTGGGCTGGGGATGGAGAGATACTGCAGGACGTGCTATCCTACCCAGGTGTGGTGGTTTGAATGAGAATAGCCTTCATAGGCTTGTGTATTGGAATTCTTGGTTAGCCTCTAGTTGGTGGACTGTTTAGGAAGGATTAGGAGGCGTGGCCTTGTTGGAGGAGGTGTGTCCCTGGGGGCGGGCTTGGAGGTTTCAAAAGCCAATGTCAGGGTAGTTTCACCAGCTCTCTGCATGCTGCCTGTAGAGCAGGATGTAAGCTCTCAACTCCTGTTCCAGTGTTCTGCCTGCCTGCCTGCCTGGCGGAGCTGTGTTTCCAACATGAGTTAACCCCCTGAAACTGTATGCAAGCCCCCGATTAAATGACTTCTATTAGTTCCCTTGGTGACGGTCTCTTCACAGCAATGGAACAGTAACCGAGACACTTGGGTAGCTCAGAGCCCTGGAGGAGGCATGTCACCTGTTTACTTTGCCATGGAGGAACAGATTGATGAATCTATGAGGTTTGCTCTAAACAGACCACGGAAGGACTCCACAGGCACTCCACAAAATAATACCAAGTCTCCGCCAGGCTCCTTGGACATATCGCAGCCTCAAGAGGACTCTTAGCATGCCAACAGCCCTCAAAGCAGCTGTTCATCTAGAGAACCAGATGAACTTGACCTCAGGGTTATTGTGAAGTGACGTGCTTCCTACTCTAGTCACTTCAAACAGGACAGAGCAGGACATACCTCCTGACTGGCAGCTGGGGGCACACAAAGGATTCTTCTTTGCTTTTGGAGGGTTCCAGTCAAACCCTGACTTCATCCTGGTATCTGCAATTTACTAACGCCTCAGCCGAAAGGGAAGAAAATATGGTATAGGGATAGAAGATGAAGCTAAGTCACGAAATGTTTAGGGGAAGCACCTACGGCCTTGAGGCCATGACCGTGGCTTTCTGGTACTTTCTCCCGAGGAATGCAGAGAACTTGCAGCAAAGCTTCCAGCCTAAGGCCCCGCCAGTCCTCAGAACCCTCACCGGCGAGAATGAACGGCCAGCTAATCACCGAGTGCTCTGAAAGGGAGGCGATGAGCTATCCACAAACACGTTCCTTTTACTACTAGTGATAAGGAATCTTTCAGTGGGACATTTAAAGTACGGGAAGAAGAAAGTCTGGAGATAGGAGGCCACATTTGACACTGTGGTACTCAGATCCTGCCCTGGGAATCCCTCCCACTGTAACGGATTCGTAATCTCCAAAGCAAGAAGGCTGCATATCGCCTGCTCTTCCCAACTAGAGTCTTCCCAGTCCCCTGCTGAGAGCGCCCAGGCAGAGAGAGGCTTGGGAAGTGTCTCTGAAGACAGCACAGCTCTTTTCCTATAAATGGCTTATTCACAGAGGGGGCTCGCTCTCTTCCTCCCTCCTTCCTTCCCACTCCCTCCCAGAATGAAGGTGTCTCAGAAGTTTAGAATGCCTGCTTATAACACTAAGCATGAGTATTAAAACCCAGACTTTCCTGCCAGTATATCTGCCATCCAGACTCTGGAGGTGTGAACATGAAGCAAAACACGATTTTAAACCATGTAAGGGGTTCAGATTCTAGATAAAGAGCTCGGGGAAGATGGGTGTTGGCGACGTATGCTGCTTAAGCAAACACTTCGGCACAGTGGGCATACAATCTTGCTAAGACAAGAACGAATGTAAAAGTTAAGAAATGGACATTAGCTTCTTCAGAAGAAGGGTGGGTTTTTTTAGACCCTCACTGCATAAAATAACAAACCCACCTAGATGTCAAGATCCCTCACTCAGAGTTCCTGCGTTTTGTGAAAGGCAGCAATGTGATGCCCTAAACGGAGGGCTCTGGGCCTTAGGGATTTAAAGCTGAAAGGACTCTTTCAGAAAAGATCCCACTAAAACACTTCATAAAAAAAGGTAAACTACGTGAAAACGGCCTGCAAAGGGAACTGCAGGTGAGGGTCTGCAGCTCTCTGTAATTAATAAAAGATTGGGAGTCAGAAGAATAGGGTGTGTGTGAGTGTGTGTGTGTGTGTCTGTGTGCGTGTCTGTGTCTGCGTGTCTGTGTGTGCGCGCGCGTGTGTGCGCGCACGTGTGTATGTATGTGTGTGTGCGCGCGTGCGTGTACGTATGTGTGTGTATGTGTGTGCATGCATGTGTCTGTGTCTGTGTGTGCGCATGTGTGCACGTGTCTGTGTGTCTATGTGCATGCATGTATGTGTGCCTGCATGTGTCTGTGTGCGTGCATGTGTGTGCGTGTGTGTGTGTAAGGAGGTAGATCTGGTAGGTTCTATATAAGAACTCAGTGCTTCTCTGATAAAATCCCCAACTAAAGGAGAGAAGTGGGGCTGTTCTGTTTCTCGGGGAACCCCACAGCACCTCCTACTTTCTTTCCCCCAGGGCTCCCACAGATGGTGAGGCACCTCCGTCAGCCCTGATCACCCTGTCCTGTCCACAGCACTGTCAGGGAAGTGCTCGGCCAGGACAGCAAGGGGAGACAGGGCCCTACCTGCTGGGTCGGGGTGTATTTGACAGTGTGTGAGTAGTCGTAATTATCAATGATATCGAGGTCCTTCACCACGTCACCCGGAAGGACGCTGCTGAACCGCACGTCGAGTGGGGCTTTCCCGGCCCCCTTGGTATAAACGGTGAAGTGGGTTGGCTTCCCATTTTCCACGCCTGAAAAGGACACGAGAGAGAGAGAGAGAGGGAAAACAGAGTTGGTGTGGCTGGAGAGGTTTCACGTTTAGAACCAGTCTGACAGGTTCGACAGCACCACTCCACAGCGGAGGCGGCCTGTGACACACTGTTCCTGTCACGTCAGAGCCCGTGAATGGAGAGAAGTCCATCGAGGTCTGCACAGAACACATCCAGCGCCACTGGCTACAGGTCGCCAGTCTTACCTGCTTTACTCAATCCCGGGCCTTCTGCCTTCACTTTGCTGGCGTCATGCGAAGGGTCCACTTTGACTCTGAAAGGGCTGGCAGGGATTTCCTAAAGCAGAGACACATCTCAGAAGGAAAGCCCCAGGAGAACTGTCGAGACCTTAAACTTCTGCCCAACACACAAAGGACAAAGGTTTGCCTAACGCCTACAAGCGAGGGACGAGAAACTTCCATTACGGTAGAGGAAGGCTGCACGTGCAGGTGCGGATCCGCCTGGTGTCTCTGGCACCGGACATTTGGTGGCTAAGGATAAAAAGATATGCTCGGAATATGACTCAGAATAAAGTCAAAACCAACAACATATAGGGTTAGGAGGTAGGACATGTCCCCCAGGGACGGCCTGTGGACTGTGGACTCCGGGGGCTTCGCGGAAGTAAATCAACAGCAGGATGCCTGTAATTCTTCAAAAAGAGTTTACAGGCTGTCAGAGTAAGAGTAGAATGAATTAATGAGATCATGTCCACCTAAGAGCATTAACTTGGAGGCACAGACTGTTCTCCTGAGCGTCCTAATTTTTACATAGCGAATTGTGATCATTAGAATTCCAAAGCGCCTGGGTTCAGAGTACTCATGGAACTACCATCACCGCGCACCTGACACCTCAAAAGGCTCTTGCTACAGAAGCTTAAGGGCAGAGATCAGTCATTACTTCCAAGAGGTCACAGTGAGGCACATCCAGAAGTTGCTTAACTTTCCTAATTAAAGCTTAGTGAGTGGTTTAACGAGTTAAGTTTCTACCTAGAGAGAGTCCTGCTCTTACCCACTGAACATATCCCTCACTTCTGACAGAGAAAATAGTGAAAATTTAGCTTATTTTTCTTGTTGTTGTTGGTCTCCCCTTTCTGATTTTAAGAAAAAAGAGAAAATGAACATAGTTCTCAAGGCAATTTTCTCGGTTGCTAAATGAAAACAAACACTAAAACCCCCAAAAGGAGATATGCACACAGGTGGCCTCAGAGAACAAGGCGCACTGCCCCTCTTAGGCCCGACACATACCTGGGAGGCGAAGAGAACCTTGACAGTGTATCGCCCGGCAGCAGGGGGCACATACTTGACTGTGAATGTGTCGTTGGCATTGTGAATAATGTCAAAGTCCACATCTTCCTCGTCCTCACTCAACACTAGGGCATCACACTTAATGCCAACACTGACATCACCTGGAACAGACCGGATTATCGGTACCCGTTTACGAGCAGCGACACGCTTTGCGCAATTGCTACCAGCTCCGGCGGCCACCCCCAACGGCAACCCAAGCACGGGAAGGTTCTCGGAAAAGGATGGCACAGGGGATTAGCTAAGATATCGCCAAGGGACCAACAAAGCTCATCAGGTAAACGATCGCCTAGTAAAGTGGGCTGCTTCTGAGTTCACAGCTCACTGCCCTCCAAATGTCGTAAGTGTTCTCCCCCAAGGAGCGGTAATCACTGGGGTGGATGAAAACAGTCTCACCTTCTCCGGCCTCTGTACAGTCCACTGTGAAGTGAGTAGGCTCATTTGCCTTCAGACCACTTCTCTCCACACCTGGCCCGAACACTTTGACTTTCTGGGGGTGGCTACCTTGCCCGATGTTGACCTAGAAAAGACATGAACTCAGAAAATACATCTGTATCAAAAGTACTCCTTACCTTAGATCCAGCACAAGACTAGAAATGGAGCTGGGCGGTGGTGGCCCACGTCTTTAATCCCAGCACTCGGGAGGCAGAGGCAGGCAGGTATCTGTGAGTTCGAGGCCAGCCTGGTCTACAGAGTGAGTTCCAAGACAGCCAGAGTTACAACAAAGAAGCCCTGTCTTGAACCCCACACCCCCCAAAAAAAGACTAGAAACAGCTGATTTGTCAAGTCTAGAGCAGTGGCTCTGAACCTTCCTAATGCTTCAACCCTTTAATACAATTCCTCATGTTGTGGTGACCCCCAACCATAAAATTATTTTCATTGCTACTTCATAACTAATTTTGCTACTGTTATAAATTACATTGTAAATATCTGATATTAGACAGTCTTAGGCGACCCCCATGAAAGGGTCATTCGACACTGGAAGGGCTCACAACCCACAGGTTGAGACCTACTGGTCTAGAGTATTTTCCCCTGTAGGCCAATCTCTTCAAGGACTGTCCAGAATGAGTTCTTTCCATGCCTCTGTCTTGGCTTTCTATATACAACACCCAGAGTCAATAAATAGCCAGTTGTTTTTTTTCATATAATCAAGATGGGCCTCTCAACCTACCCTGTAGGGGCTGTGTGGTATGTTCACACCTCCCCAGACCACAGCTATAGTGTGTTTGATGGCTTTAACCGGGGTGTACGAGCAGGCATATGTGCCATCCATCCGACTCTTCATCTGGATGTCAATGGGCTGGCCTTCCCCGTCCTGCAAAGAAAAAGAAAAGAGAAAAAAAAAGAAAAAGAGAAAAAAAAAATCAGAGCTTGAACAAAAGTGGCCCTTACAATGTCCCCACCAAAAAGGTGCCACTGTGAGTTCAAGGCGTGACCAAGATACTCCCAACTTACCTTAATAAAACACACAGCAATGACATGTTATACACTCCAACACACGGACTTTACAGACAACAAACAAAACCTAAACCCAAGTGAGATAGGCCTCTCCCAGGATGATCTTGATGTCTTACCTTGGGCCTTCTAATTACTACGTTATCGGGTACACGTTGCTGTGCGCAATTCCATTTATTCACTCGTAATTACGAGAAAATGACAGCTTCTCCCCAGCCTAAGGCCACTGCCACTTGGCGCTTAATTGCAGTTCTGGAGTTTAAGTTCTTTGGCTAATTTTAACTAAATCAGATAAGCATAACCTGAATTTCGTTCACAGACCTCCCCTTAGGAATTAATTCCGCCTTGGTCAAACTGAAAGACAGAGAAAAATCTGAAACAAACATCTTTTTGTCCTACGGAGAATGGATCACAGATATTACACTGTGGGATAGTATTATTACCCCAGTGTGTGGGTAGGACAGCTGAGGACAGATGCACCGTGCAACCTGACATCACACCTCCCAGCGGACAAGTGCGAGTGGTCCCAGTGAGCTTACCTGAGCAATTATCTTTAGGGGGGCCTTCCCAGCATCTTTAGGGTCCACAGTGAACTCAGCTGGGTTGTTGATGATGCAGCCAGACTTCTCCAAACCCGGTCCATATGCTTGGACCTGAGGCAAAAAGCAAATAAGGATTTTCCCCCCCCTTTCGGTGTCAAAGACTGGGATGCAGGGGATGGTGCACAAAATCCTTGGTGCTTAGTTAAGGATGGCTATTTAGGAAGCAAAATGCTAAGGTAGGCTGTAACTTAAAAAAATGAATACCACCAGTTAGCTAATCCAGGCTCTCTTGTCTTACTGAGTTGACAGAAAGAGCTTCTAGGATCTGGGGCAGATCTTTAGCTGTGCCTGGCTTCAAGGCTCCCACGTTGAGGGGCCATTGAAGGCTGCAGCCATCACAGAGCAAAGCATTGACTGTGGGCCCAAGAGCGCCACACGTTAGCTCCCTGATGGTAGAAAACGGGCAGTCGGCCAATGGCTATGCAGAGTGGCCAGAGGACCAGCTCTGGGAGTAGACACTCCTTCCTAGGTCATAGAGGAAAAGGCCAAGAGTCAGAGAGGTACACCACCTGCCCAACGTCAGGAAAGTTCTAAGAGGCCCACGTCTGCCCTGAGATCGAACCCAGCCCTCACTGTCATGGGAGAGAGGGGTACGAGAAGGGTGAGGGTGTTTACTCGGTCTGGGTTGAAGTCTCCAGTAGCAGGGTGGATGAAGGCCATGTATGGGCTGTCCTTGATGTCTTCGTCATCACACATGATGTGAACGGCGTACTCCCCAGGCTCCTTGGGCCAGTATTTGACATCACAGGATCCGTCATTCTGATCATCGTACTCGATCTTTGCCTGGGAAGGGCCTTCGATGGCGAACCCTGGGGGATGGGATACAAGGGCCTTCCGGGTTAGACATGCTGAGGATTAGCTCTTCTATGCTACTGCCATCTCCTCTCTGCCTCCTGGAAAGCGACGCCGAGTGCATCTGTCCCTTCCCCACAAAACCAAGGTCACCGGGTCTTGACTAGAGGTGGAAAGGTTAGACCAGATATTTCTGGTTTTTCAGATGACAGAGGGAAGGGTGGGAAGAGGCCTGCGTGGGGTAGGAATACACACGACACGGGCCAGAAAAACCCTTTTACTGGATACCACACAGCGGCATGCGCCAAGTCTTAAACCGATACTCATTTATCTGAACCCATTCCTGAGCCTTCATCTGAATGGATTCGGTGAGGTTACACACTCAGCGTCGTTCACAGGGCAAGATCTTGGAAGCATCTGGAGAGCCCAAGGGCAGGCTGAAAACAAAAATCCCACAGAAGCCATGGGAGACGGAGCGTTCCCTCCACAAAGCTGGGGCATAAATATATAAAGGTCTGTGTGTGTGGATAGGAAAAAAGCCTAGGAAAAGACGAAAGGTTAACTACTACCTTAGATTAGAAATACATGCCAAAATGATTAATCTTTCTACTGGTGGGAATTAAATATAACTTCCTATCCTCTCTTTTGCTTATTGCTATACCTAAACCACGGGCCAGTCAACTATAGCTCACTGCCTATTCCTCTATAGAGGTTTCACAGGAGCGTAGGCGCACCCATTCATTTACGTATTTTTTTAATAACTGCCTTAAAGCCACAATGGCAGAGTCACCTAATTGTGTCAGAGATCATGTGGCCCTTTCTAGAAAAAGTTTGACTTCTAACCCATAATGATCACATGTTCTGTCAGACATGCACCTAAAATATATTCGGTTGTTCATCAAACAGATTTATTCTTTCATTATTTCAGCAAAACGTACCGAGTCACCAGTACCTGTCTACAGCGTTGTATATAGTGTTCAGCATACCACCACCATCCCCTCTCCCTCAAGGAGCTAGTGTCAAGGGCAGCGGACAACTGAAAGCCAAGACGTGAAAGAAAAACTAGAACGCTACAGCATCCCGAAGGGGTTGGGTAGCTAGCCAGTCAGGTTCCAACACCAGGCACTCTGTTCTTTTCAGGCTCACAGAAGCAGCTGGGCAGTAGCCCCCACTTACCCAGAGTCCCAACCTCAGAACCAATGGACTCCACCACGAAGTCTGCTGACTGACCAACAATGCCTCCATGGAGACCAGGACCCCACGCGCGGACTTTCTGCATGCCTGCTTCAGGGCCAACTTGAACTTCAAAGGGGCTGGAAGGAAAGGAACAGAAGCAGCACTGAAGAAGAGCGGAGAAGGGGCTAACTATAGCTACGGGCGCTTCGCATAATTCTTTCCACTTGCCTGACCTTTTTGCACGGAGGCTGAAGCTCTAAGCGAGCTCCTTCCTCCACAATGGTCACCCCCACGGTCATTGTTATGTCAACAGTACAGTGCAATGCGGCCGCTTCAGTTGCTGGGGGTGCTGGGCTGTCACTCGAGCAACACTCTTGCTCTAGCTTGCTCATCTGGGTTCCTCTAGAGCGGGAACCTTGAGGAATACCCACGTCCGTCTTTCTTTCTACCGACGCTATAGAGAACTAGTCCGAATGGGCTTTCTCTCGTTCGTATGTGATCAAAGATGCTTTAACTTTGACAAGGGAGGTTTAAAGTAAGTGCGTTCGGATGCTGGAAACCCTACGTAAGAATCCCTCTCATCTTCAGTTTCCTTTCATGAAGTTTCAAGTGTGGGCTTCAGCGTCTCACTTGAGATTAACAGTGGCCGTGATACCTACACATTATCCTTTCCGCTTTGCCAGCATATGGGCATTACGCCACCTAACAACGCAAGATGGGTAAGTACGGTGCAGTACGGTGGATTTTAAGACCATATTCATGCTTCACCTTTCTCAGTCTTTTATTTATTGTGTCTACTTTATAAGTTAAACTTTTTTCGTGGATATGCATGTCTAGAGGGGGGAGAAAAAAACAGCACATGACACTGTCTGGGGTTGGTTTCAGGCGTTTCCTTATGGTTTTAGAAGGTGACTTTTGTGGACAAGGGAGGACTTATAATAACGCTCAATCATTCAAGACAAACAAAACGTACTCGAAGTTTAAATTACCCTTGCGGAAAGGCTGCAGAGCGCAGAGGTACAGAAAGGAAACTGCGAACAGCCCCGGGCGAAGCTGTGGCCAGGGGTTCGCTGTCCCTGGTGGCGTTCACGTAGATGGTTTTAATGTAAACCACAGCAGACCGTGCCCCTGTGGCATTCGTGAACAGAGGCTTTCATTGAAAAGGAGGGCCTCGTTTATACAAGGCTGTATAGACACACAGTCCATTTGCTCTCGATTACAGCTCTTTCTGGTTTCCCTGCCTGCCAGGCACAAGCCACCAGCATTTGATTTAAAGCAGGGCAGCTGAAACCACAGTGACTTTCTGCTGCTTTTGAGAATAAGCCAAGTGTCTGTGCTGCTCCAGAAAAAAAAAAAAAAAAAAGAGGGGGAGGGGATGCCTTTCAACTAGCAGATCTCTTTTTCCTCCATGGCCCAGGAAGCAGCAAGCTCCTGTGAGCTACCACGGGCTGAGTATACCTCTAAACAAGGCACCTCTCCAACCCAGACTCACCTCTTCGGAATGTGGTGCCCCCCCCAGGTAACTGCAATGCTGTACTTTCCTGGTGTACTGGGGTAGTACTCGAAGGAGTAGACCCCATCCAGGAAGCCCTTCTGTTTCACCAGCTCCTCCAGGCCCTCTGTCGAAAGAAAGCACACACACTTTGCAGTATAACCCCAGGCTCACAAGGAGACTGTACACGGAACAGAGGCGACCTACAAAAATTAAACTCTTGAATGTGAGATATTCCACCCTCCACCCCCAAAACCTGGAAGAGGTCTCCAAAAGTAAAAGCAGAACCATCTCAGCTTCCAAGTGAGAGAAATGGATGACTTCCCAGCTAACTCACTTCAAAAGGGTCTTGGGGAGCAGAGGCTGAGGTCCTAGACCATCTGGGTTGTTTACTGTGTCTCAGTATTTCCCAACAGTCCTAGCTGCCTTCCAGCCCTGACGACCCCACCCCACCCTGCCGCCCCACAAAAACTGGGAAGGGAGGTAATCTTTATGGTCATTTGTCTTGGACAAAGCACTCCTCTATCTTTTCCTGCTAAAGCAGGACAACAAAGAAAATCAGTCCTTACAGGCAACCTATGAGAAGATGGGTTTTTAGGTACTATATGCAATTTCAGATCCAATCATCAGGCAGAAACTTGTTCTATGTTGATGTTTGGCCAGAAAAGCTGTTGAGTCAAGAAACCTCTGAGTTCAGAAAAGAACACCTCTTTGGCTCCTGTCGCAGCAAGCCGAGTGGGGGATGGACAGGCCCAGAGCTACCTGGCTCTAGGTCTGGGCAGTCTAGAACCTTGGCTGCCCTTGGGGCATATCCCATCCCAAAGCTTTGCGCTTTGAGATCGCATATGAACTCTCTGATCTCGGGACCCTCCCACCCCCATCTCATGTTGATACAGAGGACAAGAGGAACCCCGACACGGGAAGCACAGGGCTCTATGAGCCTCAGAAGCAAAGTGCTGCTACACCTGCAACTAGTGATTCTGAGCTGCCTCTCTGCTCTAGGGAGACAGAGATGCTGACCCCGCGCCTGATGTCTCCTTCCCCAAAACAGGAAGTAAGAACAGGAAAACGTGCCCTCTGTCAATGGCTTTTACCTACAAAGAAAACCATCCTAGGGCATTTTATTTTTCCTATAAGCACTGATCATACTTATGTAGTAATTGACATAATTTCATAGTCTATAAAATGTAACCTGCACTGGAGAATCACTGGCTTTGAGTGCTGGGCTTGGATTCCAGATCAGAACATCACAAGCCACGTGACTCTGCGCAGGAACCTTCTACTTTATTATGCCTAGCTTTCTTCACTTGACAAGGGAGAGAAACCTGTTGTCACCAAAGCAGTGTTTCTCCAGTTCCTTTACCGCATTGCTTTCTGTCTCAGAGATCTTAACGTGTAAGGCTGTTAAGCCATCCGCTGGTCTCGCCTACCCATATCTAGGGCAGACACTGCTAATCAATCAAGGTTCTCTTCTCCAAAGAGTCCAAATCTTTGTCGTAACTCTCTAAGAGAAATCCATCGGGACTGGCCACGGATGTAATCAATATATCATGTCTGGGAAAAAAAAAAATCAGCTAAGATTTTATCTGAGATGGAGAAAGAACGGAACACTTACTAGGGCCCTTCACAGTTACACCGAGCTCGCCACTTCCAGCAGCTTTGGTGTCCACCTTGAAGTCCGCAGTCTCCCGGATCCGGACACCTTTGGGCTGCAGGCCTCGGCCACTGGCCCGGCAGGCATTTGGATTGCAAGCTGCAAGCAGAGTTTTGACATCAGTTCAACCTTTTAATATTTGGTAAGAGACAGAAAAAGTTAAGGTAACTTGGGGCCACCTGCCAAGAAAATGTTTGCTTTGCACAAAGAGCATCGGCAGGTGGCCAGAACCAGGGGTCCCAACTCAGGAAGCAGCCAGCTAGCAGAGGAGGACACAGCTTGATTTGTCTAGCCTCACCCAACAAGGGCTGGGCAAAAGTTGTTTTGGCAACACCAACAGGGGAGCAGAGCAAAACTGCACTGTGCTCCTGGTACTGGCTTTTAGCTTTTTATAAGTAGGGAGGCGTTAAGACTGGGCGCTGAACATTATCCAAACCTCACTCCCACAATCAAGGGCCTGGTAACTGGGAAGACTAGACTTCTTCAAGTCTACTTGGAAAAATGCAATGTTTGGCATGTCTGCCTGAGTTTCAAAGCCTGGGTCAGCCATTTCTGAAGGTCCGGACATGGCTGTTATCTTGCATGTGAAGAGCCAGGCAAAGTACAAAAGAGCTGAAACTATACTCTCGGCCAAAGGTGGCATGCCAAGGCCCTCAGACTGTGGGCACTTGCAAAGACAAGCCTCGGCGGAAAACGCCATCCCGCACTTGATTTCTGGTCTCCTTCAAAAAACACAAGTTTTAGGTCTAAAATTAGGGACTACAGTGATGGCTAACATTGTTCACATGAGAGAGCCATGAAACTACTCTTCCATGTGGGTCAGGAAAGACGAACACGAACACGCACACACACACACACACACACACACACACACACACACAGCCCTGTAAGCCTCCTCTCCCTGGTTTAGAGAGACATATACACTTCCTTTGCCCAGCACAGGCAACTTTCCCCTTAAGTGGAAATAAGAAGTCAATGGGTACAATGTCCTGTTGTCTATAAATTGGCTTCTCCTTTCCAAATCTTATACTGAACATTGGATGGCTCTTTATACACAGGCTCCAAAAGGGGGAGGAAGCTGGCTGCTCATGACTGCACCCTCCCTGTTGGTCATGTGAACCAAATCATGGGTTCCCAGAGGGACACACAGACACCCTTGCAGTTAGAGATGTTAGGGTGCTCGTGGATGATCAGTGTTTACGGTGACACTTAATGGCCGCTAGCGTTGTCTTCCACTGTTAAAGGCACCTAGCTATGTGTGCATATGTTGAGGGTCTAAGAACGGAACGCAGAGCCTCCCGCATGCGAGGCCAGTGGTCAACCGATGAGTTCTCTTTCACTTTTTACTTTGAGACAGAGTCTCACTAAGCTGTCTTCATGTGGTCCAGGTGGACTTTGAACTTATGATTCTCCTACCCCAGCCTCCTAAGTGGCCAAGATTAGAGGCCTAGAACACCAAGCCTGGATAAAGCTTCTTTTAAAGCAAATCACTACAGTGGAGTGCAGTAAATTAAAACAATAAAACATTAATTCTACAAACGCTGCACAGCGTAAGTACTGACTGTGCCAGAAAATAAAAAGGCGATCCGTGAATGAGAGATTAGGGAACAGTAGGATGAGGAAAGCTGTCTCAAACCATCTCTTTCCTGTGTCAAAGGAATTTTGATTATGAATGTCCAGGGGGAGGGTTGTTTACTCTTTGTCAAAGGGAGAAAAGTTGGCTGCATGAGTAATAGGTCACAACAAAGTGACAGGACTTCCTTGGGGGTTTTCAATGTGTCTTAAAACACATACAACACAAACACACTCAAGGAAATACTGAGTACAGACAGCAGGGTCACCATCGAAACGGTGATGCCTCAGTCCCTATCAACACTCAGCCACCTCGGCCAAAGAGTTGGAGGGATGTGCCAGATGCACTGCCATCCCCGAGCGCCCGGTACAGGCTGGGGATCCAGCTGCACACGCTGAAATCACTAACACCTGCACAGGAATTTCCTGCAGTCACACACGGCACAGGCTCTGACGTGTTCGAGCCGCACGGGGAACCGGCAGAGACGCCCCCCACCCAAACAGCCCTTACCACAGGAAGAGCCTCTGGCCCAGAGCTTGCAATTAGGAAGAAGCCAGCAGCTTCAGGGTCCAGGGTGGCCCAGAGGCGGAGTCGGGAGGAGGAGCCAGGTCTGCAGGTGCAGAGGCGGAGGACAGAACGGGAAGAGGCAAGCACCAGTTAGAAAAGGCGGCATAGTGGGAAAACAACAGTAACAACAAAGTCAGAGAGGGAGAGGGATTGGTTGCAGACGAATTTAGCAGAGTTGTTACAGGCACGGTCAAAGGACACTACGGCTGTACCGATGCTCTATAGTACTAAGACACTGCCAAAGCCTCAGGAGACTCCACCTGCAAACCGGGTGGTAATCCCCCCTGAAACCCTGGCTCGTGTGGGTTAATGCGGTCGCACCGAGAGCTAGTGAAGAGCCTGGGCTACAGGGACCTGCCGCTGTCAATCTTGGTCCTGGATACCAAATCCAACACACTCGGGTTTCTGTACAGACTTGCTATCCCTCATCTAAAACGCTTGAAACAAAAAGATTTTGCTATGAGGTTTAAGGTTTTAAAGATTTTTTTTCCTGTGTGTGTCTGTCACATATGTGCAGGTGCCCACGGAGACCAGAAGAGAGCATCAGAACCCCTGGAGCAGGAGTTACACTGGTGTGGGTGCTGGGAATGAATGCAGATCCTCTGAAGAGCAGCAGGAGCTCTTCACTGCCAAGCCTGGCTCCAGCCCCTGTTTCAGATAGACTTTTAAAAATTATCTGCAGGGACTTTATTGACTGAGCCTCCCTAATCTGAAAACCTAAAATCTTACGTGTTCTAACTGAAACCTAGAACTATTTGAGAGTCATGTCAGTGCACACACAGGAAAAAAAAAATTTGAATTTTTAAAGCAATTCAGTTTTCAGATTGGGGATAGACTCAATCTATGGTACAGACTGGCTTTAAAATGCCTCCTAAGCGCACAAGCGTTGAAAAGGTGGGACCTAGTAGAAGGGAAGTCACGTGACTGGAAGCTTGCCCTAGAAAGGATTGGTTGGATGCTGGCCCTTTCACACATCTCTTGGTTTTCTGGTTAGCACATGGTAACCAGTCTCTTTACCACATGTACCTAACATAGATAAACAGTACCACCACAGGTCCCAGAGAAACTGGCCCAAATGATCATGGCCGTGAGCCATCATCTATTAATGTGACTGTTTCAGATGTTTTGACACAAGGAGGAAAGCTGAGGAACACAATATCCTGGTACCACTTCCTGTTGAAGGGTGCTGGCAGAAAGAGGATGGAGTGAGCCCAGGCTTATCGGTCTCTACGCCAGGTATAATTGGTCAGTCCTTACCTTCCCCAACCTGAACACCAAAGGGGCTCCTGGGAATGGCGTCCCCAGCGAAGGAGATCTTGACCACATGGGGGCCGGGTTGCACTGGCTTGTACACACATCTATACACCTGGTTTCCTTTGTCTTCCACCAGCAGCTCCACAGTGTTCTTGCCCTGGGGATCCTCCACCTCAACGCCAATGTCACCCACTCCAGCTCCTGCGAAAGGACCGTCATCTCGTGAGCGCGCTGTCACCTTTCAGAAAGCTCACTGCCAACCAGTGCAGAGTGCAGACGGCCACGGCTGTACCAGCTGTCGTTTTTCACACTTTCTAGCTCCTTTTTGTGATTTTATTTTATGTGTGTGGATGCTTCGTCTGCATGCCTGCATGTGTGCGATGGAAATGAGAAGAACAGGACTTACAGATGGTTGGGAGCTACCCTGTGGGATCTGGGAACTGCACTTAGGTTCCCCAGTGCCCTTAACCACTGAATATCTCCCCAGCCCTTTTTTTATTTTCTTAATTGAAAAGAAAGCTGCCAGGCGGTGGTGGCCCACATCTTTAATCCCAGCATTCCCTCCTGAGGATTCTGTTTTAGACCCTGCAAGAAGATCCAAAGGTCAAAGCCGTGGCGCAGCGACACATTACCAGCTGTGTAGATGTCAAAATAGGTGGGCTTATTGGCGATGTTGCCTGAAGTTTCCAACCCGGGGCCTTTCGCTGTGACTTTGCTGGCGTCTCCTTGGGCTTTGTCAACGTTCACTTCAAACGGGCTCTTGGAGATGTGCTGTCCAGCAAACAGGACTATGACCTATAAGTAACAAGAGAGAAAGAACAGTCTGTGTCTGGCTAGCAAGAGCACCATTCAACCTTATACACAATCTTCATTCAGCTTTCCAGGGACTGCACACTCAAAGATGGCTGGAAGCAGAGCACCTAAAATCAGGGTAAGTAGCCAGAACCAAATTCCTTCCTGGACTCGTCAGGCATACAGCTCTGCCCATGATATAGTGCCTTACACAAACAGAAAGAGCTTACATCAGATGCACTTGGCCTTTCTAATAGGAAATGAACCACCACATAGACTTAAATCTCCAGACATTGGGTTCCTTTAGGGGTTCCTTTAGGGGTTCCTTTAGGGGTTCCTTTAGGGGTCCCTTTAGGACTATAGAGGAGGCCACTGCACGCAGAATAAAAATAAAGTGCGTATTCCTGAGATTCCAAATACAGTCAGATTTTTCACAAAGATCAGTCTCAGATAAATGTGTTTGAGACAAATTATGATGATTTCCAAAACGTTAGCAAAAATTTCTCATCTTGGGATACTTCAAGGGAACTGGACTGGATTCCCTAGCAGTCCATAGTTGGCTGGAATGAATTGATCATGAATAATGTTGGGGGGTTGTATATCTGGAGGAGAGGGGAGATAGGGGAGCTCAGAGAAGAGGGAGGGGAGAATGAGGTCAGATGTATTATGAGAGGAAAAAAATAAATTAAAAAAAAAAAAATTCATTTTCTAGCCAGGTGGCGCATAGCTTTAACCCCAGCAGTTGGGAGGCAGAGGCAGGTGATCTCTTGTGAGTTTGAATCCAGCTTGTCTGCAGAGTGAGTTCTAAGACAGGCAGGACTGCACACAAAGAAACTGTCTCAAAACACAAAAACAAGCAAAAAAAAAAAGAATTCATCTTCCTAGAGTCATGATGTTCTGGAGTCAAGAATAATCCTGGTGCATTCACAAAAGCTCAAGGCAGAAAGTAAAACCTGTCTTCAAGTCCTGGACATGATAAAGGAGGACTGGCTTTTGTGAGACACTGAGGGCTTTCTTCCAGTGAAAGACAGATTCCTAGGCTACCCACTTGCTGTAGCCCAGGCTACCCACTTGCTGTAGCCCAGGCTACCCACTTGCTGTAGCCCAGGCTGTCTTAGCTCTTGTCCTATGGCACCTCCCTGAAATGGTCCCAGAGCTTGACATAACGCTGAGGTGAAGGGCCTGGGAGTAGATCCCTGGCGTTCCTTAGAGGCCGAGGGAGCGTATGCTCTGTCGCTGCTGGTGAGCTGGACTGGTGTGCCTTGCGGCTCAGGGCCAGTTCACTCTCTAGCCCAGCTCAGAAGGGAAGAGTTAAGGGAGCACTCAGGACAGAGGCCACAGTGGAGTCACTGGAGTATCTACACTGCAGACGTCAGCTTCACTCTTCTTCACCCATGTGGGATTAGCGGGGGAAATCAGGACATTACAAATAACTTCCCCATGGAATTTGAACAGTGGAGATGTTCTCGCTAATACCACGGCTCATTCCTAGAGTTCTACCATTTTTGTCTAATGAGCATCAATAATCTAATAACTAGAAGTTAACGTAAGTCACTTTATAGCTTTGGCCCAGCATGTGAGAGACCCTGCTTTCCACAGGCAGTACTGTAAAAACAGCTGCCAACAAGACCATTCCTCTCTTAAGAGCTCTTTCTCCAACATATGATAAAAGCCCAAAGACCAGTTCACGCCTCGGCCATGATGTCTCTCCTCTTACTTTGTGCAGTCCAGTGACCTTGGGCAGATACTCCACAGAGTATGTCTTGTTCTTGTCACTGTTGGGGGTCACATGTGCCTAGAAGAGGAGAAGGTTATGAGTCAGGGAAGGTCTGAGGTAGGAGTAAGTCATGCGTCAGCTTGCCGCACGGTTCTGCAGCAGGCTCTCAGGTCAAGAACACAGGTGGGGGCCATTTCTGTCCCACCAGACGTTACCAGCAAAGAGGCAGCGACGAGACCGGGGCGGTAGGAGCCACCTGCCGCAAAGCCGGGCCTCTCTCTAGGGGCTGGCGATCTCGAGGGCGGAGAAAACGTGAAGCAGACTCACTTTGGTCGTCTGTTTGGCTCAGTGGTTCTCGCAAGCTTAGGAAATGCCAGACCCGGTCTTATGAGCCAAAAATAAAACAGGGAGGAAGTTGGGCAGAGACCCTGCCCCAGAGGGGAAGCCAGACAATGTGTCTTTAGAAGTTCAGATTGTGCTGTGATAGGGAATGGGACCTGAGAAAATAATATGCTCAGGCCCTGGTCAAAGACCCAAAGACCTTCAGCAGAGGGAAATCGGGACACCTCGACTAACGAGTCCTGGGTCTCATCCAAAGTGTCATTTACTTTATTAAACACTGTCTTCTTGGGAGTCAGTTTATATTGCACCCGAGCAAGGCACAGATCTCCGGAAAAGTTACTTAAGTGACGGCAAATCTCGGATCCTTCTGGAAACACTTCGGTTGAGAGCTAGAAGGACACATAGCTGCCAGACTTGGTCCTGTGGTGAGGTCCGCTAACTCCAGGGGGAGGGAGCATCCTCCAGCGTACCTCCTCTTTGTTTCCCTCTGGGTCCTCGACGAACACCATCACCTCTCCCTGCCCGGCGCTGATGGTATCCACAGTGAACTTGGCTGGCTGCTTCACCATGTTCCCGGTGGGCTCGATTCCTGTCATGAGTTTACACAGTGAGTTCCAAGTTGGGCCATGCCCTCTCAGAGACCATCACCCGCTATGTGTGTGCCCCGCGCCCGGCAGAGAGAGATGGAACCCGCACTGCAGATCCCTGTGGGAGATGGGGACAAACTGCCCGTGGGAGGCTAATATCACGTTTTCTCTGTGTGGGATCCAGACTTAGATAGAGATGACATGGAATTAGAAACAAGGCCTTGTGGGAAGAGGGAAAGAAAAGGGTTATGGGCAGAGAGATAGATATGGTGTTTTCTCTAATACACAGAACCTAGGTACTAAAAGTTTACTTGAGGGGCTGGAGAAACAGCTCAGCTGTTAAAGAGTACTTGCTGCTACTTGTTGTAAAGGACCTGGGTTCCATTCCCAGCATCTACACAGTGGTTAGCAACTATAACTCCAGTTTCAAGGGGTCTGAAGGCCTCACTTCCTCAGACACAATCTGGGGAAAGAGGGCTGGGGCGGGGAGCAGTGGAAGGGCAAATATGAGCAAAGAATGATGATTTTCACATTTGAAAATGACACAGTGAGAGGCTGGGGCCGGAGCCTGGTGGGTAGACTGTGTCCACGAAACCCAGACTTGATCCCCCGTACATCAGGCTACCCAGCAAGTCCGACGCCAGCCTGCTTACACGAGACCCTGTAAGTAAGTAAGTAAAGAAAGAAGGGAAGAGAGAGAATCTATTACTCTGTATTCTTGAAGAAATTAATTTGAAAAAAGATAATGGAATCTGGGTGGTGGGGCACACCTTTAACCCCAGCACTTGGGAGGCAGAGGCAGGTGGATCTCTGTGAGCTCGAGGCCAGCCTGGTCTACAGAGTGAGTTCCAGGACAGCCAGAGTTACAACAGAGAAACCCCATCTTGAAAAAACAACAACCAAAACCAATCCGAAAGATAATTGAGCAAACGAAGGCAGACTCCCACTCAGGGATGAGACGTGACACTCGTCAGCATACCTTAGAGACAGCCGCTCTGCCGTGTTAACTCTAGCGCTATTCGTAATAGCTACGAAGACACGGATTCCACCCGGTCCATTGAGAGAAACATAAAATGTGACATACAGACACGACGGAGTCATGTTCAGTTGTAAGGAAAATGAAGCCCCGTCATTTGCCATAAGAGGGACAGATGTGGGCAGCATTGCGTGAAGCACCAAGCCAGATTCCTGGGAAGGTAAGTACCGCGTGTTCCCTCTCAAACGTGGAAGCTAGCAAAACAATCCGAACGTAAAAGGCACTGACTTGGGATTAGGAAGGAGAGGCTGGCTGATGGAGAGAGCTGGGTTGGTTTGACCAATGCACGATATGCACACACACACGTGATATTACCCTGGACCCACTCATATACCCAGCCAGTGTCAGCAAAAGCGAAGCCACGGGCTGGAGAGATGGCTCCATGGTTGAGAGCACTTCCCGGTCTCCTAGGAAACTCGATGACGGTTTCCCAGCGCCCGCATGGGACGGTTCACAACTCCGGGGGAGCCAGTGTCCTCTTCTGGACCTGCAATTCATGCGCACACACCCACAGATGCACATTAAAGATAAAGAAACCGACTATTACAAAACACGCACCCGGTTCCCTCGGCGGTAACAGCAGCGCAAGGCGATGATGGTACGGTGTCTCAACCAGGGTACTGGAAATGATACGGTCAAGACACGGAACATCCCATAACCACAAGATCCCTCATGTCGCTGTGTAGGCGTCCCGCCCGCTTCCCTTCCACCCCACCCTCCTCTTATCCCTGACAACCACTCATCTGTTCCCCGTCTCTGTAATTTCACCATTTCAAAAATGCCACATAAATGGGATCGTATATTACGCAACCTTAGGGCACTGGTCCTTCTCACTGAGAATCTCTGCGGATACGCCCAGGCTGCTGCTGCCGCTTTTTCACTGATGAGCAGTGTTCTATGCTATGCTACTGTTAACTGGATCTTCCACTGAGGGATGGATATCTGGGTTATCTCCAGTTGTCTGTATTTCCAAAGCTGCTATAAACATTCAGATGTAGGCTTTGTGAGAATGTATAATGTTTCATATCTACATCTGTATTTCCTCCAAACCTGGTTCCTCGCACAGAGCCTGTGAAGCCCCCTGTAATGTCCAAGTAGCCCCAGTGTGGGAATGACCAGTTCTTGGCTTAGGACTCCCAAGCTTCCTGGAATTTCCTGGGTTGATAAGCCTTTGGTGGGAATCTCAATTAGGACTGGGCACCAGAAGAAAGCCAGTCTTGAGAATCCAGAAGCTTCTGGTTTTATGGATACACACAGCTGGGAGCGTGACCCATCCCAACTCCCAGAGTCCTAGGAACCTCAGGGTGTAGACCTTTTCATTCTAGAATATATCAGGACACGTGGGTATTCCCAGAGCTTCGTGTGACTGGCTAACCTAAGGCATTGTAAGGGAATTGTAAATAATTGTAAATAATTCCCGGACCCACGACTAGTAACCAGTGTCTACAGGTGATTAAAGACCGAGGCTTCGCAACCCGCAGCTCCTCGGCCAACACCGGGCAGACAGCGCCAACTGATTACGTGTCATTCAGCTGCCGTTTGGAGAGAACTGGAGAAGCAGTCAGTGGGGAAACACACTAGATTCGGTGAGCAGGAGCCAAGTACAGGGAGGAGGAGAGCTGCTTAGCCGTGACTCAGACTCATGAGCACCGACCACTGGCTTGCAGGGGTTTACACGTCTGTCTAGTGGTGTGTTTTATTGTCACTGTTTTAAATGGAGAGCAGGGGCTCTTTGCTCGCCATGGCGGCGCATTTAGAATGACACAGAAAGCCCAGAGCACTTTACGTTACACCAGCAGCGTGGGGGCCGGGCAAGGTGTCTCCATATCCTTGTCAGTGAGACATTATCAGTTTTACACCGGCCACTCAGTTAATCTCCTGCCCGACGCACAGACGTTGGGACTTTTTAAAATTTTGATGAAGTCAAAGTTGCCTTTTTCCTTTTGTGCTGTTGGTGTCAAATCTAAGAATTCTTTCCCTGACCCTAGATCCCACGTTCTTTTCTGTTTTCGCCCCTCAAGTGTTTTAGTTAGTTACATGCTGTATATTTAAGAGATTCGGTTCGGGCTAATTTGTGTTAGGTGTGATTCTATTTAATTATTTTCTGTGTATGGGTGCCTTGTCTGCATGTATTTCTGCATAGCACGTGTGTGTGGTACGCATGGAGACCACAAGAGGGAACTGGACCCCCGGGATTCTCCAGAGGATGTGAAACACCTCGTGGGCACTGGGAATTGAACTACAATCCTCTGGAAAAGCAACCAACGCTCTCAACCACTGAGCTATCTCTGGGCCCCTTTCTTGCTTTGTTTTTCGAGACAGAGTCTCAACTATGTAGCTCTGGCTGTCCTGGAACTCACTGTGTAGACCAGGCTGGCCTTGAACTCAGATCCTCCAGTTTCTGCCTCCTGTGCTGGGATCTTTCCACCAATGTCAGTGTTGATCTGAAGCTGTACTTCAAATACAGAAGACTGATTCCTGGGATTTCCTTATGAAAGCTAAGACAAATGTTCTACCATTGAGTCGTATCCCTGCCGCCCCAAGGCAGAACACTCAAGACAGCATGTGCTCTACGTTCAGCCAAACACCACAGGGAAAAACTACGCCCTCCTCATCTATCAGCAAAAGTGAATGTGGAGCCACGACTTTGACTATCGTATAGTTTTAAGGTAGCGATGATGTATGGGTAAGGAGCAGTACTGAGGTACTCCTCTTCTGGCTGCTGGGGGCAGGGGGGGGCACTAAAAAACTCTAACACATTAGAAATGGGGAGCCCTTCTCAATTCATACCCCAAGTACCAGTGGGGGTCGAGTGGGGATCCTGGACTTCCTCCCTGCTGGAGGGATAGCTACCATAAAGAAAATGAGACAACAGAAAGTTGACCTGAGATCCAGAGTCCCAGAACATAAAACCCAAACCGTCCAAGTTCCAACTTTAAAAATCACTCGTAACGCCACTAATCAGGAGCTCAGACCAAACGAACACGATCTCTGATGCCGACGGTGGGATGATGGAGGCATATGAATTATCCGCCGACAGTCTTCACGCGTCTGTGGAGGTTGTTTTCAATGACAGGATCTAGACCACCTAGAAGACCAGCTCAAGCGGGTCTGTGCAGGATAAACGTTCCCTACGCTGTTCTGCGGCATGGGGTCTCGGACGGACTGAACGCAGACAGAAGGAACCCTAACACTGGAAGCAAAACGCAAGGGGACACATGGCAGGAGCGTGACGAGAAGGCGGGGCTAAAAAACTATTCGAAGAAATACTAGTCTGCAAAGACTCTGAACAAGCAGGATAGAGACACCTGCCAGAAAGAGCATACACGACAGCACTCCTGTGGGGAAAGGCATAACTGGATAGGCTTCGGAAAGCGAAGACCAGGAGAGGCATTTTGTTTTGTGACAGAGACGTATGTAAATCCAAGACTGCCCAGATCCTTCTGACATCACCTCCCAAGAGCTGAGATTACAGGAGTTGGCATCTAAAGCCATGCCTGCTGTGAGACGGCTGAGAGCTCGCTGGGAGGAAATACCAGGGCTTCGCATCAAAAACACAGGAGGTCAGAAGGAAGGCACTGCATTTTGCATGTTTAAAAAACAAAACAATTAGATAATTAGAATTAGGATCCTTTTTATCTAAGGGGAAATCCCTATACTTTCAGACAAAGGAAAAGCAAAAGAATTTGTCACCAGAAGTCTATCCTGAAAGCATGACCTTTTAAAGGAAACACACAAAAGAAATCTTGAAATAACAAAAAAAAGCAAGCAAAATTCTATCTTAACTACAGTGGACTACCATGATTCCAGGCTATCTGTTTGATGAGTCTACAGGCATTCAGGAAATTTAATTTGTAAAATTGTAAGGCTCCTGCAAACCCTTAGAGACAGATGATTTCACTAGGAGTCCACCAAACATGTAGAAAAGAATTAAAACAGACTTTATGGTCTTAAAAAGAAATAAGGGAGGAGAACACTTAACTATTGTATTTTGCTTCAGATAAGAGATACTGACCCAGAAGCTACCTGGGGAGGGAAAGGATTCATTTCAGCTTACACTTTTCATCCATTTCAAGGAAATCTGAACAAGAGCTCAAGCTAGGAACTAAAGCAGAGGCCACGGAGGACATCTGCTCACCGGCTTGCTCTCTCTCTCTCCATGGCTTGTTGAGCCTGGGTCACCTGTCCAGGCAGGGTAGCACAGCCCACAGTGGGCTGGGTTCTCCCACACTGATACTAATAAACACACCACACAGACATGTCCAGAGACCAGTCCGGAGGAAGCGATTCTTCCACTGGGGTCTTTCCGGGTAACTCCAGTTTGTGTCAAGTTCATAGAAACTAACCGGCCCAGTTAATAACCTATTTCATGAAATTAATAATCAAACCAAAGCCAATACCAAAACAAAAAGTGCAGAGCTCGGTGGAATACAGATGTAAAAACCCATCATGAATTGCTATCATATACATGTGGGCAATGTAGATCCAATCACTCGCTTGTGCTAAGCAATAGAAGGCTGGTCCACTATTAGCAAACTTAGAGTAACAAGTTAGTGAGTGGTCATGCAGATGCTAAAGAAGCAACTGACAAAACTTAACAGTCATTCACGATAAGACTCAGAAAAGGGGAAGGACAGACTGACTTCCTCAATTTAATGGGGAGTAACTGCCCCAAGAAGCGCTCAGCTGACCCGCTGGCTAGAGACAAAAGGCCGAGTGCTAGGATCGGGGAGTGCACGGATGACTGACTGCTCTCACCATTTCTTTGCAACATAATACAGGGAGCTTCGAGTGGTGACATCATGTAGGAAGTGTAAGGGATGGACAAACAAAACTGCCCGCTGTAGACGATGTGACAGTCTGTACTGACCATCTCGGAGGTCTCGAGAGAAAAGCCGCGTGTGGTGACATACACCTTTAATCCCGGGCAAAGGCAGGTAAGGACACTGACAAGCGCCTACGCCATCTGCCTCCGGCAGTCTGAGAAACAGCCTGTTGTGTTCCTAGTTGACTTGAGTTGGTTAGGGAGCTGAACCAGGCTCCATGAAACTCCTGTAGAGCCATTGTCGTCAGTACCTCTAACTGCTCAGACTGCGGCTTATGCCAGGGTTTGCTGTGGGTGCTTCATATAGAAAAAGATTTTGGAGAAGCGTTCTGCTCCGCTAACGGACAGATGTGTCCAGTAAAGCTAACCCCACAGGGGAGCCTTACACAAAGCCCTGTCACCCCACTCACCGGGAAGTCAGAGCTCAACAGATGGATCTGCAAGTGCTAACTGGCTCCAGCAGGAATGTATGTACTCAACACCCACAGGACAAAACGAGCCTCAGAACCCTTTGGAAGCTAAACCTCATGGAGCATACCTAGTCGGAGTAGCAAAGATAGTAATGCAGCAAAACTGGCCCGACATTCATCTCAGCAAGGGAGGAGGATGTGTCTCACAGGCTTGCCTATGTTGCCCTGTGCTGTGGCCCCGTCACCCGAAGTGACTACGTTGCCTTCCTACTTTAAAAGGGGAAAAGTCAAGCGTAGAATCACAGTGCGGTCCGGCAATTTCACCCCTAGGTATACACCCCAAAGATCCTGGCACCTCTGTTCTCAGCAGTGTTATTCGCAATGACCAAAAGGTGGGAACAACACAACCGTCTATAAGTAAGTGAATGGAATAAAACAAACACAGCACACACAATAGACTACTGTCCACCCATAAGGAGGAGGAAATTGTGATATATGCTATAATGGAAAAGAAGAAATCCTGAAAATATGTACTAAGTGAGGTAAGCTGGACCCAGAGGTCACACACTGCTCCATTCCAGTCTCACAAAACCAAAGACAGAAAGCAGGGTGGAGGGTGCCGGGAGCAGGGGGAGACAAACAGCCCCGTTCTCTACTTTGGGAAGTTGAAAATGCTCTGAAGAACAGCGGTGGTGATAACCTCACTGTGGGTGTTCTTCACGCCCCAAGATATCGTAGTGCGCGGACAATAAGTTTGTCCCCAGGAAAAGAAGACGCAAAAACAAACCTGTTCCTTCCCAGCGGTCACAGCGCTTATAGAGGAGGAAGTGGGGAACAACGGGCCACATTCCTCAACCGGAGTGAGCACTCCGTTTCTGGAACGCAGCACCACGAACGGAAACCGGGCGATAAGGCAGTCGCAAACAACCATTTTACGCCTTGGCTGAAGTCAAGCCCCTCGGTATGTTGACGTGAGAGCCATCTGCAGCCTTTTTACATTAAGGGAACGTTATCGTTAACCCTTAAGATGCCTCGTAGCACGTACTATCTCGGGGTGTGGTTCAGAGATGACAGTGGAAGGAGGCCTCCAAAGCTGTCTGGCACTTGTCAATTGACAAGTGCGTACTTGACAAAACGGGCATTTAAGTGTTGTTCCGATTTTAATTACAAAGATTAAGAAATAAAATTTTACAAAGGGAGATTGCTGCACTCATCTAGCCAGAAATCCAACTCACAACCATGTCGTCATCGTTCTGCTGTTGTTTGTTTCGAAACAGGCTCACACCATCTCTCTGGTCGGGCTTAAACTCGAGGCTCCCCCAGCTCCGGCCTCCCAAGCCCAGAGACTCGCAAGGCAGGACATACTAGCAACATCCAGCTGGAACTACCTTCCTTTAAAAATTAGCATGCTTCAAAATCAGGGGCTGATCACATGACCAGATGCCTGAAATGGCTCTGTCCAGCCACAAGGTGCTGGGCATCTTACAGTGAGAGCCATAAACAGGATGTCTCAGCAAGGAAGTGTCCCCCAGGGGTCAACAATAGCTCACATCCCATCTGGAAACCTGAAGCAGACTCTGCCTGACAGGAGAAATGAGTCAGCATCCAGAAGTCAGAGAGGCTCCTGCCCCCACCCCCACCCCCCCCTCCGGGGCAAGACCCATTCCAGCCACTGTGGAACAGGCTCTGGTTCCTTGCTTTCCTTTTTTTAAGTTTTTATTCGAGACAGCCTTTATGTAACAGTCCTGGCTGTCCTGGAACACACTCTGCAGACCAGGCTGGTCTCAATCTCAGAGCTCTACCTGCCTCTGCCTCCCGGGTGCTGGGTTTAAAGGCTACCACCTGGCCCAGCTCTGGTTCTTAAATGAGAGCATTGGCCATCGGCCTTCCCAAGGCTACTTCATGGAAGACACAAAGCAGCAAATTTGGACTACTCTGCTACAGAGAAGCCTCCGATTCTCAAGACAGAATAAGGTGGTCATAAATAAACAGAACTTTGGGTTTAAAATGCATGCATGCACATACCAAATGCCCATGATAAAGGAGGAGGCCTGAGGTATCTTCACAGATTAAACCTTATATGCTTGTGTCTTGAGCTCCATGTTTGGCTGGATTGGACAGCTAGAAAGGCCTCGGAATCCCTGTCTCTGCCTATCCAGTCCTGGGGATACTGGAGTATGCCACTATATCTGGCTTTTAGGTAGGTGCTAGAGACCCAAAGGCAGGTCCTCATGCTTGCACAAGAAGCTCTTACTGACTATACCATCTCCCCAGTCTCTTGGTCCTGAGAACATTCCTCCTGGAGCTAATGCCAGAGAACACAACACACCTCGGATCCATCGAGACCAGTACTTACCTCTGCCATAGGCCCTGGCTTTTTTGGGGTTCAGTTTGGGTTTAAGAGGAGCTCCTGGCTTGAGCTTGGCTTTGGGGAACTGAGACAGGTAGGTCATCACGGAGTGCTCGTCGACATCAGGGTGGATAATCTCCTCAGGAGTGATGACCTAGAGAGACGACGGGTGAATGTGTTGACAAGCCACTTTGCAGCCAGTTAAATCAAATGCTACAAATAGGAAACTGAGCTCTTCATCCGAGTGAAATCACACAAAAACCAGAACTAGATCAGTGTCTGAATATACACGTATCTCTGGCTCCTTCGTAAGGAGCGAGAAAACTTCTCCAAACATCCTGCACGTAATTTCCAGAGATTCACGTCATACCCCTACCCTGAGATGTTCTCCAAAAGATGTCCGATTACTAGTCCAACATTCTAGAAAGGAAGTGGGGGTAAGGTACAGCAGGGGAAAGAAACCCGTATTTAAGTCATTCGGAAATGTTTTAAAGGCATACAAACAGGCCTCTTCCTTTGCTCATTTACAGTGTACACATCTCTTTACGGATAGAGGAGCTTCTCCTGGCACTCAGTTTAGGAGCAACATTAGGTACAGGTTGGACAGGTAACCTTCCTGAGGTCACCAGCATCCTTGATTCCCTACCTGTCCCAGCCCTAACAGCAGACGAGGTCGTCCCTTTCCCCAGTGAGGATGCACAGTGGCGAGCCACACCTCCTCAGAGCAGCAGAAGGCTCTATCTCATGAGCCACATCATCCAGATGCAATGAAAAGATGAGAAGCAGCACCAGAAACCCTGTGGTGATTAGTGATCTGTGATAATTTTATAGTACCCAAATTCAGAGTATCACAAAGAGTTGGTGTCAGGTTGAAGGGGAGATGAGAAAGGTAATACAGTACTTTCTGTGGGTGACTGATCTGGGCATGGCCATCATGGTCACGTGACTCCAAAACCAAATCGGAGAAACAGGCCAGCTTTCCTACCTCCCAGGGAACCCTATTATGGAATGTACAGAACTCACAACTCTGAACACCAACTCGGACTTTAGCATGGTCTACGATGAGAGGTCGGACCTCTGTCCCACAGGACTGGTTATCTGCAAGTCTCTTTGGCCATGGCTTTGATCCAGGGAGCCACGGTGCTTTCGGGAGGACTTTACGAGGAAAGCACTGTCCTCAAACAAGACATGGAGCTACTTACAAGTTATCTCTGACTTATCCAAAGTTCAGGTCCCCTTGTGATTACTGTGATAGATCGTGAGCAATACAAATTCTGCTGTGATTTCCACTAACAGGGGTCATCTTGACTTACATTAAAAAAAAAAAGTTCTAAATACGAAATCGAAAATACTTTTATATAGGTTTAAAAACAAAACAGTCAATTACTGGCAGCACTTCTTATGATTCACCCTAATAGTTAAGGACCATGCTTGCTGACTGGGGTTTAAGGATAGCCTCCGAAGTATCTGGAACCAAAGGAATAGAAAATTTGCAGTGACACACTCCTCAAATCCCAGCATTCCGGGGGCTGAGACAAGAGATCAGGAGTTCAAGGCCAGCCTGGACTATGTAGACACAGAGAGTAGGAGGTGAGAGGAAGAGATGAGGAAGTAGTAAGGACAGAGGGGAGGGGAGGGATTGCTAGCTTGTGATGTGAAGATGTCTGAATGATCTATAAGCTCCTGAATCCACAAGAACCTATCATTACAAATTAACCGAGACGGTGGGAGAGTGCCAGAGGCAAGCTTCTTTAAAAGGCCGAATGCCAAGAAGGTCAGAATGCGGTCTGACCCAGAAAAGCACCCAGACTGCCAGCGACACGTCAGTGGGTGGGAGCAGCCTCGCGGAACATGTGCATACCTGTGGGACGCCCAGCCAGTCGTCGGCCTGCTGCATGGCTTCTCGGGCGTTGTCCACCGGCTTTCGTGGGTCCCAGGATTCCCAGTCTGGGCACAGACCTGTTCACAACACACGAGAGGTGCCTTCAGCAATGGCTGACAGAAAAAACTGAAAGAAGCTGTGTGCCAATAACCAAACCATTTAGTCTGTTAACGCAGCCATTTCTGCCGACCACTTAACTAACTGTACACCTGAGATAGAAAGCATGAGAGCTGAGAGCATGCCAGCAGGAGAACTACGTCACATCAGCAAAGACTTACGCTTCAGGTCACTAGGCTCCAGCATTAAGACAGGGGTTAGCCGTTCCTTCGAGGTCTACTGCAGCAAAGACGGCCTCGGGCTTAGCGTCTTTTTCACAGTGAAGATCTTTTTCACACTATGCCTAGATGTTTCTACAAAGATTAATCCTATGCGATTCAAAACTCCACTTGCTCAAAGGCACAAGCCTAGAATCATTTTAAAGGCCCTAATGAGTACAAGTAGCCTAGAACTGAAGTAAAACTCTGATCTAAACTCAAAAAAGATAGCATAAACTGTGCCTTTAGGTAAAAGAAAGAGGGAACTAGGAAATGAGCTAACAGGAGACTTATGAGGAGTCACATGTATTTGTGTGTGTGTGTGTGTGTGTGTGTGTGTGTGTGAGAGAGAGAGAGAGAGAGAGAGAGAGAGAGAGAGAGAGAGAGAGAGAGAGAGAGAAAGAACGGGATGTACTATGGCACCCAGGAACTGGTTTTCTCCTTCTACCATGTGGGTACCAGGGATTAAATTCAAGTCATTGAGACTTGATGACAAGGGCCTTTACCCATTGAGCCAGCTTGACCATCCTAATGCATCTTGAACTATTCCTGGAATATTCCAGTTTACAGGCTTGAGGAGGAATGAGGCCTTGACACAGCCTTTCTCTACCTGATATTAGCTAGCTCTGCTTTTGAACATGCTGAAATTCACTGCCTTCCTCAGTATTAATGTGCCCAGCTCCTGTAGAGCACTCAGTACATGGAAAACACAATAATTAAAGTAAGGATTTTTTTTTTATATATATAAAAATTGGGGAGAGTGTCATGTAAACACTGGTCCTAGATTTTCTACTGAATGTGGGCCAGCAAACTCTACCCATCAATCTAAGCTCTCTAGTGAAGATAATTGTATCTTGGTGTCCACTCAACCGCTCAGCAAAATCCCATCCAGGATGGAAAAGGCTCAAACTGGATCCGGATCAAGCACTGTATTCCCCAGAAATACAGAGAGAAAGGGGCAGAGAAAGCCATATATAGTCAAGCTAGGAGTTAATAACAATGGTCACTTTCCACTTAGCAGAAGGCTTTAGATTTCTCCTGCCAAGCCACTGAAGAGAGCCACATGTTTCCTTTAAGCCAACAGGAAACGAGGCCCCAGTGCGGGAAGACACAGGACTGGAGTCTGGATTATAACCCCAAAGCCTGCTCAAAGTTCAGGCACCAGGGCTTCTTTGGCGATTTGAATCACTGACTGGATTCAGTGGCAAACACGCAGGACAGACCTAGAGCATCTGTCTTTGGAAGGACACACAGAACTAGCTATGACTCATGCTCTGTCTTACAATGAACTAAAACTAAGAGAAGCACACCAGCTACCACAGACAACCCTTCTCATGGGTCCTACATGTTCCCACCCTGGGGAGATGGTTTAGGGAACTATATGAGCACTTACCTGGAGCACAGCTGTCTACCAGGGCTCCTAGGGCTTTGCCGTCTTGCCAGTTCTGGTTAAAGTTGGTAATGGGCAAGTATGGAATCTTGTTCTGAATCCATCCCAGCAGCCTCTGCTTTGGCGTCTGCTTCTTGGCATCGTCATCCCCTTCATCTTCCCACACCGGCATGGAGATGGAGTAGTGCAGGATCAGAGTCCATACCAGGCCCAAGATGAGCTTCAGGTTGCCATCCACAATGGCTTTACTGTCTGGGAAGAAGAGAAGACATCGGCTCGGTCACGCTTCTGAGTCACACGGGAGTGGGTCAGACAGCGAAACCCTCATCCACGGGGAACTGTACCACTTCAGCACAAAAGGATTCAGTGCTAGGATTTGCCTCAAAACATCTGGAATGAGTGCGACGACACTCCAATGTGTTAACTACCGCCCTGGATCGTTGGCATCCATTGTATTACTGTCTCTGCTTGGCTGCATGCTTCACGTGTTCCACCCAAAGAAAAGGGTTTTTATATTTTAAAGAAGTCTTTGTTTGAAACATGGTGGATAAGCCCCTGGCTAAACACATTTATGCTACAATGACAAATGATCAAAAGCTTCGAGGTAGATTACATGCTTAGGGCTGACGTTTAAATATGGTGGAGAGATGAAGAAACTTTGACTTAACAGAAAATTGATGAAGAGATATATAAAAGTATCAGAAGGGAATGTGTCTCGATGCTCTTTGTCCAGAGACTTGGTAATCTAGCGGCCCCTCCACTGAAAACTGGCTGAAACAAAGAATTAATCCTGTGCAGAAGCTGAAGACTTTCGTACAATTCTCTCTTCAAACGTAGAAGGCGTTCAAAGAGGGCTTTGGCATGCATGTTGACACCAAGAAGTGATCTGGGGGACGACAGAGATGGCTTAATGGGTAAAGGAGCTTGCTGCCACGCCTGAGAGTTCAGTTCCTGGAACCCACATGAGAGGTTGTCCTCTGTTCTCTAAAACACACACACACACACACACACACACACACACACACACACAAGTAAGTAAATACATATATGAATGTAATATAAAAGAAATTAATGGCCTGGTGATTCTTCCACCTTGAAATGAGTTAATTCACAAGTAACTTACAACTTCTTTAGCTAACTGGTCTTTATATTTTTCTCTAAGCCTCTGGTAGATGTAATCGTCTATGTGCTGTTTCTCATGAATGGGTTTACCCCACTGTTTTGTGCCTAAGTTTCTGACGGTTTTTCTTTCAATTAAATCTGATGTTTCCAAGGCTGGAGAAATGGCTCAGCAGTTAAGAACACATATTGTTTTCCAAAGGACCTGTCGTGGGTTCCTAGCACCCGTAAGTGGTTCACAACAATCTGTTAACTTCAGCTTCAGGGGGACCTGATGCCTTAGCCACAGTGGTACCTGCACTCGCTCACTCACACTCACACACACACACACGCATAATTAAATAAAAAATAAATCTTAAATTGATGTTTCCTTTATTGTTTGAAATTTTTAAAAATCACTTAAAAACTATAGACAATAAAAGGTACCCGGGTGTCCCAGAAATAAAGAGTATTCAGTCAGTCTGTGTTACTGTCTCATATGCTTTCCTGGTTTTATCATTCTGTACAAGCTTTAAAATGTTTCTTTTCACTGGTAATTAAGTCTTAGTGATCTTTTCCCTATGAAAAACTTGTTTCTGGTCACATTCTTCTCATTAGGTTTAAGAGGCCAGCTTCCTCTTTAATCTTACCAATGCTGGGCTACCAATCACGTTCGCCTTTGCCGCTCAGACGGGTCCCTCATTAAGATAGTTAAGCTAACACAATTAGGCAAAGTCTCTGTTGTCAAGCCTAAATTGGAGGTCCCTTTCTCACCCTACCCTTGATTAAGAGAGCCTGCCAATACCCTGGCCTGCTTTATTCTCATGTCTATTTGTTCGCTGAGACAGACTCTCGTACTGTAGTCTAAGTTGGCCTCCAATTTGTAGTCCTCCTGCCTCTGCCTCCCAGGCGCTGGATTATGGGCATGTACCTCCATGCCTGCCTCTCTTCTCCGTCCTCCCGCCTGAACATATCAAAATTCAAATACTAGCTTTAGACTCGCTCTTTAGCCCTCCCTTCCACAAACATCAAGAACCACCCCTTATGCTGGTGGGGCCACAAGCTGCAAATACCAGGACTGTGCTGGGACCCCCAAGCCTTTGGTACAGACTCTACTGTGTGTTATCTCTTCCTACTAAATCTCTTGGCAGGTCTTTGAACCTTCCCATAGACGTGCAGCTTCTCCTCCTCCTCCTGGTTTCTCTGAGAGCCATGAAGGCGAACAGCTATACACACAGCTCAACACCATCTTTCCATTCTTCCAAACTAACCTATGGTACCCGCTGTCCAACCAGACTCCTTAAACACACAGCACTTAAACACTCTCCAGTCAGTTGGCCTGACCCTTGTCAAACTCACCCAACCACATACTCCATACCCAGGTTCAAAGCCGGCCTGTTTCAACATGACAACTGACTTTGCATGACAGGACTGCTTCACGGGCTGAATTTCCTTGCCTGTAAGAACCTTAACCCTACCTCCCTGTGGGATACACTCTGGCACACCCCAAGGCTGGTAGTGCTAGATGCCCAATCGCCATGTGTGCCAGGATTCTTTCCTTCAACATCAGGACGGTCTATAGACCCTCTGCCTTCCACTCCCACAGTACGACCGTGGGGGAAAACTGAGCCTTCTTCACCCGGAAGTTGTTACACCAACCACAAGGCACCTGAACATGAGTTAAACACAATCCAATCTGCACGTAACGTGTATGTCTAGAAAGGTACCGACAGCAGCCCAACACACTGGAGGCATCAAGCCTCCGCACTGTAAGGGCGTAGAAGCCTCATTCCACTGCAGGCATAAGTCTATAAAACTCACCTGCCCTGCCCCCCCAGCTATGTGTGAAATAAATGCTTTTCAAAAGCAGATGTCTGCCTGGCATGTGCAAGGCGTTCCTTGCTTAGCATGCGTAAGGTGTTCCTTGCACGTGCTAGCATCTCTAGCACTACAAGGAAAAAGAGGGGGCAAATCTGAGCTGGGTGTGGTAGCACATACTTGTAATCTCAGCACTAGAAAGGCCAAGGCAGGAGGATCTTCAGGAACTCAGAGTCGGTGAGTTCAAGCTCAGTCAGGGTTACAGAGCAAGACTCTGTCTCAAAGCACCAGAGTGCACAAGTGCATGGGCACACTTATAACACAGGTGTGCACAAGTGTGTGGGCGCACTTATAACACAGGTGTGCACAAGCGTGTGGGCGCACCTTTCTTGTAACTCGAAGTCGGATGCTTCTATTTCTACCCGGGCTACACTTGTTGCTCTAAAGGAGAAAGAAAAGCTTTTTTCAGACAGATTTTGGGGATGCATGAGCCAATTGAAATCTGAGCCAAACTTATGAAATATACGATGCCCTGGACTTCTGTTTCCAATGTATTCAAGGTGGGTGTCCTAACAGGAAAGCCCCCTTCCTTTATGGCCTTCCAAGGATATGTGATACCTTCATTCTGCTAGTCTTAAGAAGCCGGAGGGAGAACGGGCTTCATTCCAAGAGCGATTTTGACAGGTAAAGGCTCAAGTGTTTAACCCAGCTCTTAGAACAATAACAAGATGTAGAGTTGTCCTAAAGATCTCCCCAGTCCCCATCCACAGGAAACAGGAGAGTCCCCAGGCCTTGAGAATGCAATGCTACAGGACACCCCAGTGAGTGCGTCTGGCCATTGCTGCAGACCTGGTGTGCTGTGTGGAACTGACACACAAGAGGAGGGAAAGAGCGGGCGGGAGCATCCCCACAGTAGGCAGCTGGAGGGCCTCTTGATTTCAGGAGCCAAACTAGCTGATGCCCAGCACGCCTGCCCGACTTCCCACACTTGCACAGATTTCCCTGGACAGGAGCCTGGCCGCGGGCGTCTCCTCCCCAAATCCGACCAATCACAATTCCCTCATAACACTGACAATAGCAACCCTCAAGCCATGCAGTTTCTCAAACTACCTACCAGCGTCTTTTAAAAGACAGCACTGGCTTGTTTGTTTTTTTGTTTTGTTTCAATAGCTAGAAAGTCGACTTGAACTACTGCAAATTCTAAGATGGAACACGCACACACACACACTGTTGTTTTTTAAGACAGGGTTTCTCTGTGTAGCCCTGACTGTCCTCAAACTGAAGAGATCCCCCACCTCTGCCTCCCAAGTGCTGGGATTAAGGGTGTGCGCCACTGCCAGCTAAGGTGGAAAATACTTGTATCAGTTCTGTATCTGTTTTCTGGTCCTTGTGAGAGAGCATGTGTACGTGGAATGGAGCCAGTTACGAGGTGGGTACCGGTTATTTTTAGCGTTCTGCCGAGGCAAAGTCAGGGATGTGGTAGTTTTTCGCCTCAACTCTCACCAGCCTCGTCCCTACGTCTGGAGCCACACCGTCACATGACGGGGGCAGCTTCCTACCTGGCTGCCAATGATTAACCGAGGTAGGAGGGGAGTCAGCCTTGAGGACAGAGGAGGTAGAGAACGTTCTGCACTTTCACTCTTCTGAATGAGAATAGGTCATCCTTTGGCCACAAGACAATTGACAGGACCATAAACAGGCCACAGGTGACTAGCTATCAAGAAGTGACATGACCAGGGCCGTAGGATCAGAATTCCATTTTCTCTGCTCTCTGCCTACTCAGCGATTGCTTCCTCCTAGGAGGCAGCGCGGCTCTGAGCCTGAGGTCCGGGTGGCTCATACGTAAAAGCGTGCTCCACATGCGCAGCCACCAGGAAAATACGAATCGAAACCGCACGGAGATTCCATTCTTCCCGTCAGAATGGTTAACAGTCAAAACAGAAACAGACAGAAAAAACAAAACAAAAAAACCCACGGGTCTGAGAGATGGCGCGGTGGTTAAGGCACCTGTGCTTGCTTGTGAGTACAGGGCTTTGGACATCAGCACCCACGTGGCTGTCTCCAAGGCCGGTTACTGGGATCCGACGCCGCCTTCTGACCTCCGAGGACACTGCACGCACACGGTACACTTCCACGCAGGCAGACACATGCACGTACAAGCAAGTGCTGGAGGGGAGGAAGGCACCTTATAAAAGGCTAGTGGAAACAGACCACGGCAGTCACTGCAGAAGGCGGCACGGAGCTTCCTAAAAGAAGTTAGGAACGGACTTAACATGTGATTAAGCTGTGCCACCCATTCCTGGACACGCAGCCAGAGGAGAACGCGTCAGCGCGCCACGGAGATGCCTCAGCCACGTCCGCTGCTGTGTGACTCGGGATAGGTATCCGCCGACGGAAAAGGAAAATGGGGTGGGTGCGTGTGTGCGCGCGCATGTGTATGTGTGTATTTATTCTACATTGTTGCACACACCCACATCTATAAAGGACAAACCGTGCCGTGTGTAGGAAAAGAGAAAACTGGATATCATCATATTAAGGAAAAACGAACACTACATTTTCTGTCATATATGGAACCTAGAGCACACCGCACGCGTGTGTGCAAGCATGTGCACGTGCATGCACGCACACACACACACGCAGCGATGAGCTCAAGGGAACTAGTGGGGGTAGGGGGGGAGGTAATGGAGAGTGGTCAGGCCAAAATCTATTGCTTAGCACAAAAATATATTGGCTAAAACAATGAACAACAGATCAGCCATGGAACCAGGTCAACTAGATTTTATCCCTCTTTGGGCAATACAGCCCCCTTCTCTAAGCTTTATTTGCCCTCTTCTGACAAACAGGAATCACATTCAACGACTCCACGGGGTGGTGTGAAGAGTGAAGTCAGAGGATGCTGAGAGGTGAGTGTGACATCTGGCACACAGTAGGTGCTTAATAAGTCTATCTCTTTTCCCTTCTTGTATTCATTCACCTAAAATTTCCCTACTGGGCCAAATATTCTTCCCCAGAGCCAGAAGCCTAACTCATGTGTTATTTCTAAGTAGAGACAAGGAGAAGTGCTTGTGGGTTTAATGCAGTTAAAACATCTAACTTGTCACTCATCTGTGCCAAGCCGTTCATCAGGAGGGCCACAGCCTCCAAGGCCTCCCGACTGCCACGCTGCGGTGAACCTGGGGCGCGCCGAGCTGAGGTCTCCAGCAGGACACCTGTGGACTGAGCCGTAAGAGACCCACACGGCCTGAGAAGCCCCTTCCCAAAGGTACCCAGAGACTGGCCAGGAAGTGAATTTTGCACGAGGAACACGGTACTCGGGGCAGACCTTCTGGGCCGGGCCTTCTGGGCCTGACTTCACGGTGCCGCATCTGTGGTCCCCAACCTTCTTGGCCTGGAAGTCCCGCCCCATCCCCTCTTCTAGGTCTAGAAGGCAGGCCAGGGAGAGCCTAGAAAGGACAGGTTCTGGGAGTACCCTCAGCTCCATACCACTTCTCTGCCTGGAGACTGGGATGACACTGGCATGCAAATACACACTGCTGGGGGCACCCAGTTGGCATCCCCACAGTCAGTTTTCCTTAAGACGCTGTTATTGCTACTGTTCTGGCCACTGCGACTTCCATATACTCTTATCAATACTGGGACTCAAAGGACAAAGCTCACGAGTTCAAAGTAGAGCCCTCAAACTTTATGCTGGACTTTCTGTTGGCCTTAGCTGTCTGGAGAGCCTGTGGCAGTGGTTTCCCGTACAGGGGTGCTCCCCTGGACTGTAGAGCCCTGGGCTGGGGTGCCAGAGACGGCAGGACCTGGGGCTCACTGGCGTTGTAAGGCTGACTTGTTTCGTAGCTCCACAAATCATTCCTGAGTTGTAGTCTTTAGGTGTTCAAACAATAGGGTACCTGGAGTTGACGGGAAGCAACTGACCAATTGCGCTACCTCCTCAATGAATGTTTAGAAGAATGGAGCCTTATCCAGAGCCATCTTGGTCAGCTGCCCAAGACCAGGGTCACATCTCTGGTACACTATGCATGGCCCTTCTATGCATGCTGCAGGTGTACTATGCCAGAGGTTCCCCAGGCAGGATTAAGAGGGCTTGGCCAGTCTCACTCCTCTCTCTACTCTGGGCATCTTTCCAGGGCCTGGATCCAATGGACCACTAGACAAAGCAGAGACATAACCAGATGATTTCTGGCCCTGGTAACTGGAGAGCATCTGTGACCAAGGACATTAAGATCCCCTTCCCCTTCTTGCTCCTTGGCATGTGGCTTCTGGAAAGATGGTGCAGCCTCTCTAGACTTCAGTGGCTAGCTGTTGCCAATGGACAGTGGGCAAAAGTGAAGCGTGCTGTCACTCCAGCCCTGGGTAGCGGGGGCAGCGGGGGGAGGGAGATATCTCCCTGACAGCCACAGCCTTGTACCTACCTCAGTTGTGACCTGACTGGGGAAAGAACCCAGAAAAAAAAAACAAAAACAGGCTCCCAGAATCAGGTGCCCTTCCCACCTAAAGATTGAAGACAAAACAACAAAAACTCATTTCCATTCTTTTTCAGTGGCCTCCTGAGCCTCTGTTTACAGCAGTGACAGGATCTAAAGCCATGTGGGTCTACACTGTGCACAATGAAATATGCTGGGCCAGGAAACCAGGCTCAGCTGGACTTCCGATTCTCTTCCCTACTTATGAACTGCTCGGGGACTGCTAGGGACCTTTGGATTGAATTTTATACCCACCATGTTTCAGTCATTCAAGAATGCATTCAGGTTAAAGAAAAAGGGGAGGGGGGGCAAAGAAAGGACACTCTAAATGGTCTAAATCACACCTTCACTTTCATAAGCTCACTCTGCTGATATCACACAATTTCAGGTTGACTAACAGGGCAAGGCCCCCGAGGACTCTCCTGAGCGTGCTCAGGCGTCAGAGTAGAATACAGCCACTGGAAGTTTCAGGTTAAAGCCCAGCACGAGCACAGGAGGTCTCAGCACAGCATGGCTGCCATCGGTTCTGGGCTTACCGCCTTCAGCTGCCACTGCTCCGAGAACACATCCAGCTGAAATAACAAACGCTGGCTGTGAACGGAGGTCCCCAAGACCTACTGACTCCACCTCAAATATGCAGCCCACTGAGAAGCCCCGAGGAAAAGGAGGGCCTGAGAAACAGGCCTGAGAAGACCCCTAAGCACCCTTTCTGTGGACAACAACATGACAGTTCTTTCCGTCCAGAATCTTCCCAGGGCCAAACCCTGTGCACCTTGAGAGCCTTTTATAACGAGAATTCCACAAGGGTGGCTTTGATGGTTAAGGTCCGTCTTATAGATAACAGAGGGAAAGCCGGTTGCAGAGTGACACTAGGAACAGCTTAGGCTTTCTTACTGCGACTCAAGTGCTTACTCTGTTTCTCTGAAGTCCATATTACGTCACGACGGGCAGATGAGACAGAAGGGTCCCACGTACTTGGAACGTGAACCAGGCTGCTGACCCACAGGCTGGACTTCTACTTGTCCCGTTCATTTTTGCTATGTGGATCTGCAAGGCTCTAGAAGAAAACCCAGTAGACAGACTGCAGGTAGAGTGGCAACAGGAGGTATAGGTACCAGCACAGGAACAGGTAAAGGAGGCAGAGGTGTTTGTCAGTCCCATTTTCTCATCCAAGACCTTCTGGGGACCAGGATTCTACTAATCAGAGACCTGACTATCTGGGAAGTTTCTGCATATTTCTTTGCAGCCAACTCCTTGGAAGATGTGGTTCTGCCCAGAGCAATCGAAACCTGTTACCTCGCCCTTTTCTCTAGAAAATACACATTAGACTCATTCATATTCTTGAAAGCCCTGTGTGTTCTTTCTCTCCTTCTATTCTTGTGTTCCAGAAAAACTTTCATAAGGCCTTGTGCTGGATACAAATTTGAAACACGAATAGAGATTAAGCTTGCTCTAAAACAGTTCACAAAGAGAACGGAGTTTTCTGGATATTACAATCAAAGGGGGAAAAAATGAGAATTTTTGGCTTTTTGTTTCATATACTACACTATAGTTCTTGATACATACACATGTATACACATACGTACATATTACATACATACATACGTGCACATAAATGAGAGAAGAAGTGAGAAATAATTACGGAAACAGGATGGGCATTCGTTCAATTACAAACTTGTAAACGCTGAACTTAGTTACAAAAATCAGATCAAGGTGGCTTTCTTGGTTTGCACTTCCCTCAAATAACCCAGCTCTTGTTACAAGTCATACAAGCCTATTAAGAGAGATGGCAGGCCGCCCAAAGATCGTGAAGCAATAAAGGGAACAAAACTTCCAATTTAAAGCGGTGAATAGGAATAAAGCTGAGGGAAATTCAAAATAATCTATCCCAGCCGGCTCCCGACATTGACGGAAAAGGGGATGAAGTCAGAGAGAGAAACTCATGGCGGACAGATGACAGCATGCTTCTCCTCTTTTCAACACGGACACATCTGGGGCAGCGCTGGACCCCACGCCATGAACTGAAAGCTAGAACTGCACTCCCAGTTGGAGACACTGTGATTCCTGATGTTACAACGGAGGTCTCTGGACACACATCCCACCCAGAGGTCTCCCGCCTCACTGCAGGTAAAAGGAGGAGGAGGAGGGGTGCCTGGGGCTACACAGAGAAAAACGAGTGGGCCGTTTATTGAAATAACTGGTGGCCAAGTCACCTAGGGATGGAAAGGATTGAGTCAGTGAGTGACCAGTGTCACAGAAGTTCACATGCCCTGCCTTGAGGTCAGGAAAGCCCGGTTCATCCCCAAAGTGACTTGGCTAACGGGGCTGGGAGGGGAAGGGGATCTCGGTGCTGCAGTTGGACACATGGACTCGCCGTATCAAGTCAGTGTGACCCCACGGAGTAAAGCAGGTAGCGAGCTACCCAATGATGCTTTCGTCACATCAGCAGGGCTACAGTGAACGCTATGCTTACTACTGTAAAAATGTCAACACACACAAGTATGGGAACTGATGTCAGCACCGTGAGAAAGGTTCAGTGCCGTCCTATTCTGGTTAAGGCCTGCTCATCACCGACGGCCCTAGAACTCAGCCTTCCACACAGAAGAGCAGTCCGTCTGCTAAGAACCACAGGAGGGGTTCAGGGACCCTGGACTAAGGCTGATAGAATCAAGATGTTCTTTGTTCGGTGAGCTGCTAGTCTGCTGAACTCTGCAGGCCGCCCGACCCCTCCAGCAGATTCCAGAATGGTCCCAGGGCTGATAGAAAATTAAATTCAGGTTCCCCAAATTCAATTTGAAGCACAAAATATTCAAGGCAAGATTCCTGAACGAGATAGCTTCGTCTCATTTCAGATGTGTGAGGTAGTACTAAAAAGATAATTAATCGTTAAATTAGTCTAATACAGCAATACAATTTAGACGTCTCTATAGCTCAACAAGCAGTTAAAGAAACTAAAGAGCAGGAGATGCTGTGAAAAGAATGAGCAAGATTTGGTTGCTGCTCCTACGGGGCCAGGATTGGCTGTGTATCAGGGAAGGGAAGGAACCACTCCAGCAACGGACAGAGCGCGCACTGTCCTCTAGCAAGAAGACTCGGATGACTGCTTCCGTACTGTTTGCATTTTTGTATTTTTAGATTGTATTTATTCCTTTTAGGATACTTTTTTTTTTACACATACCAAAGAAATGTAATAACGCACATATTAAAACACTTTTCATTAGTAAAATTGCTTGTAGGGTTATGCAGGATTCCAGGAATGTGGGGAAATCAGCAGGCTTCATCCAGTGATTAAAGCAACGGGCTTGGTAGGTCTGTGAGTGAGAGGGGAGCTGGTGGGGGGGTGTGGCTCAACAGAGGTTATGTAAATACAGGCTCAGTCTTGGAGAGACTGAGGCTGCTACCCAACCGAGCAGGCTGGCAGGGGAAGCAGGAGGGGATGGGGGGCGGGGCAGAGGCCCGTCACCAGGCTCTCTCCGGTGACTTTCACTTTCTGAGTGCCGCTCAGCACAGAAGATCAAAGAGAAAACTTTGCCTGATTGTTCTTCTGAGAGGTTCCCTAACTCACCTTTCTCACAGTGAAGATGCAAATGCCGGCCATTACTCATCAGACACGCCCTTGGGGGACCTGCGGGCACCAGGGCTCTCAGAGGTGGCCTCTGACCTTTCCAAACTGCTTGAGGGAGAAGGGGATGTGATGCCTTGGCTTGCGCAGCAAGGAGACAGTCATCTGACTGCCTTTAGGTATTTTTTAAAAAAAGACAATAGCAACAAGAACTAACTTCTTGGCCCTTTTCCTGGTACCTTGAGCACTCTCTTGCAAGATTCAGAAGCCAACCAGACCTAGTGCAGTTTCCTCTGTGAATTCTCACAACTGCTGTGAGATACCACTTGCTAGCTCCATTTTCCAAATTGGAAAATTAATAGGAGTAAATTAAGTCCAAAGTCGCGTGTCTCCATTGGTGAAGCAGGGGTTTAAACTTAGGTCCCTGACTCCAGGGTCTGCTGCTGATCACCCTTCCCTAGAGAACCGAACAGGTACGCAAAGGAAGAGGCCCATATATGGACAAACCTCAAAAAAGGGTAAGAGAAAATGTTGAGGGTGACATCACCCTCTTAAAAGAGATTTATCACTGTGCCCTTGAATTCCATCCCATGACAAATGGTCTTGGCAGCAAGATAAACAGAGAAATGCAGCAGGTCAGACTCACTGCTAAGTGGGGGAAACTCCGTCTAACATTCCCGAGGCTCACTGTCCAAAGTGCAGAAGAAGTCAATGACACATGATAAATCTCTACAGCGTCAGCCCAGCCACCAGCTGCTGCTGCTAGATGAAGGAAGACCAGGTCGGTGCCAAATCTCTGTATTGCCAGTTTCTTCGTCTACAGCCCGTATGGGTCTGAAGTTGCCTCTCTAGCCCTGCAAGGAAAGGACACCAGCTCTGAACTACCGGGCCTACACTGGGCTCAGTGTTCCCAGACCACACTTAAAACCTGGTCCCACCCTTCCACCACCTGGATCAACCAGTATTTTCCTTAATTCAACTCACCCCTGCCTCATGTACCTTAAGTGATAATGCCCATAAAATTACAGGCTTAAAACACTAGTTACATTTTTTTAAATACCGTGAAAATACTAGTTACAACTGTTAAAAGTTAGTTGTGTAACTGTATCATCCCGTATCTTAGAGACCACGTCAGATATCCATCAGCTTTTCCAGATCAAAAAAAAAAAAAAAAAAAAAAAAAAAGGTGTGGCGTGGGGGCAGTATTTTTTGGTTAAACTATCGCTGATAATACACTTAATTTTCTTTGTTTTGATGGTAGGGTCTGTCTGCCTATGTAGTTCAAGCTAGTCTTAGCTAGAACCACCCTGCCTTAGCTTCCCCATTGCTACAATTACAGGCATGCATGACTATACCAGTTTTTAGGCTTGTTACCTTGTAAACGTCTAGGCAGGGGTCCTAGACCCTTGAACGATTAACCTGCTACAGGTTCTGAGGGGGGGCCTTAGACACACAGGTTTATACCGACAACCTCCATGAGAAATTACACTCAGTTTCCAGATGTTATTGGACTAGGGGATAGGTGGGGTATGTGGAGAGTGTGTGAGTGTGTGTATGTGTGTGTGGGGGGGGGGGGGGAGAATGTGTGTGTGCTTGGTCCTAAACCCCCAAAATTCACTATGTCTTAAGGTAACAGTCTAGGCTCAGGGGGGACTATAGAAAGATTGCTGGTAATTAACAGCAACTTTGAAGCCAGTGGGGCATCTAACAGTTTGTGTGTGTGTTACATGCACATATGGAGGACATGAGGCACTGGCTGTGTCTCCTTCACTTGTTCTTCATCTTATCTTATAATCAGAGTCCACTACTGAACCTGGTGTTTACGGATTTAAGTAACCCAGCAAGGCCCAGAAAGTCCTGTCTCTGCCCCACCCCTCACCCCCCCAGTTTTGGAATTACAGATGTACTTAGCAACACCCCTGCTTTTTTTATGTGGGTGCTGGGGTGCGAGCTCAGATCTTCGTGATTATTCTTTAACAATTGAGTCGTCGCTGGACGGAGGAGCTTTACAGAAATTCTGTCTCAAAGGAGACTACTACTCTGTTTTGGGGAGATCTACTTTAAACTGCTCTCTGGGTCCTCCAAACACCCTCAGAACCTGGGAAGCGGACATTTTATAAACAGTTAAGCATGGGGTAAGACAGACAGGAAAACACTCAAGAGGGAACCCAGGCACCGGGGAACACAGCTTTCTCTAATCTATGATGTTCCTGTGGCAGCGATTAAGAAATTATAGCCCTGCCACTTGGAATCTAGACATTTTATAGATAGACAGAAAATACAGGCTCCCCGAGCCATATTCCCAACTAAGGTTGATAAAGAAAAGCACAGCTTTGCGCACCCCGCAACCAGGGCTTAGAGTTCTGGCGTTATCCATCTCACTGAAGCAACTGAGGGTTCCAATGTGAGCTGTCATTTGAGATAGGGTCTTACTGGGTCACCCTGGCTGGACTGGACACCATGCCTCTGCCACCCGAGAGCTGTGATTGAAGGCATGCACCACAGTGCTGAGCTGCAAAAACTGTCTTTCTTGGGCAACACGCAATGTCTGGGATGCAGGCCCAAGCCTGCCCCCTCCTTCCTAGATTTGCTTTAAGGGCTTCTGATGTCAAAATCGGCGGGTGACATACGTGTATGTCATCCGCTGCCAAGGAGGAGGAAGCAGGGCAGGTCCTGGTGGATCCAGGCTGCTGCTTAAGTCAGTACAGAGAGCAGTCCCTCGGACGCGGACCAGATTATCAAATTCTGTGAAAGGGGACTGTCCAGAACCTCCACCTGGAACCGTCCAGGCAAGAACACTACGCAGGGGTTATTTGTGCTCCTCCCCTTTGGCCATAGGTCTTCTGAAACAAAGGTCCCCAGGGAATTGGAATTTCCCCAGGAATCTCTTGCTGGGAAAAGGAAATGGCTAAAGCCTGTTGTCAGCCAGAAGAGGAACTTGTCTGACCACCTGGGAGCAGAGACTGGCTAGTAGTGGGGGTGGGGGGACCGCCACACCCTGACCAGGACTGCTTCAGGACTCTGAAGATGAGGGGCACATGGCAGGGGTTGGAGGGTCACTGGGCTTGTTTTTTGTCCCTCTTCCCAGCGTGACCACATTAAATAACTCTTCTATGGTGGGGTTTGAATGAGGACGTCTCCTCTATAGGCTCAGATACTTGAATCCGTGGTACCTCCGCACTGGGGAGATTGTAGAACATTTGGGAGGTGGAGTCCTACTGGAAATGCCAGGGCAGGCTTTGAGTTGTGAATAAGTGTGAATGAGAATTACTGAGAGGAGCCCTATCTTCAAAGGCTGGTTGAAGGACCAGACAACAGTGATGTAGAGGCGTTGGAATGGTGCAGGTTCAGAGCCTAATTACCTTTTCTTGGGCTAGCCTTAGCCCCTCAAGTAGCCATTTGCGTGCTCACCTCTGCGTCTAACATCCTGTGACTAATATATAAAAAAACTTTGGGAATCTGTTACCTCAGCTGTCCAACTCAAAAGCTAACAATGTCGTCAAGCAGAGTCTGAGGCCTATCAGGAGGGATTGCCCCGTCTTGCTGTGACCTCTCTCTGATGCATTCACCAGTATATATTAAAGATGCCTCTATTTATGACTTCCTTTGTTCCGCTATATAAAACCCCATGAAGGAAGTGCTTCCAAGGGAGGGAATGTGGAACCTGAGGCAACCCAGCCCCATGCTTCCCGAGCCACGGGGGACAAGGAGTCCCCCTACTTCCACACAGTCTCCATGGCACACAGACTCCCAAGCCCTGCCTGGCTGACAATGTGCACTGTCGGTAGCTTGACTGAAAAGTCTTGGGGTATCCTGTGATGCAACATTGGGTTCCTTTGTTTTCTTAGACAAAGAATCGAACAGTACAAGTTGTTACTGGAAAATTCAAGTTTCTCTTTTGCAGGAATAGAATCTTAACTGAGTGAAGGTGGCGCTCGCTTTTAATCCCAGCACTCAGGGGGCAGAGGCAGGAGGATCTCTGAGTTCGAGGCCAGCCTGATCTACAGAGTGGGTTCCAGGACAGCCAGAGTTACAACAGAGAAATCTTGTCTCGAAAAACCAAAATAAATAAAAAGTAAAGGACTCATTCCTTCTTAGTAGAGTCTGAGAGGAAAACCACGGGGTAGGTAAACTGTCAATACCAGCAGTTGTCAGATGACTAGGAAGAGAGGTCATGCCTTCTGAGCTAGGGTCAAGCACTAGGGGTCTGCAACAAAAGCAGGCAGGAGAGAAGCTCAGAGAAACCAGCGAGACAAGTGCATGCACATATGATCAGGATTTGAGCCAGTATTCAGAGAAGAGATAGAGGGAAGGAAAGCTAGCCCGTGAGATGGAATTCAAACAAGCGGGCAAACCAGTAATGAGGCTCTCTCTGGAAGCTTCCACGAGGGAAGGGTTCCTGGGCTGTGTGGCACATTATCTCATTAAAGGGGTAATTGTTTCTTATAGCTCCTTAGCAAGTCCTCAGGGTAGACCAGCTTCCTCCAGGAGTTGACACACCTACGTAGGTGACTGACAGGCCCAGTCAGATTAACTCTTAGAATGACGGTATGCAATTTTCTAACGTCTGGTGAAGACATAGAATGTCATGTCTTTATCCAGGCCCAGAAAAACTCAGACTCTATTCTCTTGACTGAGAGAAAGGTAGCTTTTCCTGAAGGGTCAAAGGAGTCCAGATAACTGTGCCTTTTCACGTGGAAAGAGGAGGTGGGGTCGAAATGCAATCATTAAGTAGAGGGGTCCATTTTCAAAGTCCAACGAGCCTGTCTGATGCTTCCCCAGCTGCCTAACTGGTAGAGCCTAGCATACACAAGCCAGATCTGAGATTAATACATACGGGGGGGGGGGGGAAGAGAAGGAGGAGGAGGAAGGGAGAGAGGAGGGGGAGGAGGAGAGAAGGAGGGAAGGAGAGAGGAGAGGAATCTCACTGGGAAAGTGTGCTCATACCAGCTACGTAGAAATGCCAACAATTCCCTCTCACACGTATGATGCTTATTTTTGACGGACAACTTGATGGGATTTAGAGTCACCATGGAAACAAGCCTCTGGGCATGTCTGAGAGGGATTTCTAGATTGGGTTAATTGAGGAGGGAGGACTCACTTTAAATGTGGGAAGCAATATCCCTTAGGCTAGGGACCTGGCTGAAGAGAAAAAGCTAAGCATGAGCACTCTTTGCTCTGGATTCCCCACTGTGCACTCGATGTGACCACCTGGCCTCTGCTCCAGCCACCACACCTTCCTTGCCACAGTGGATGGTGTCCCTGAAGCTGTAAGCCAAAACAAACCTTCCTTGCTTGCTTTTGTAATATTTTATGAGACATTTGAAATAAAACTAACTGGCTGTGCTGATCATACTCCTCATTGGATTTTCATCAGATTCCCTCCTGTGACAGTTCATAAGGACATAGCAGATTTCCCAGGGAAAGGGATCCATGAGATGGTTCAGTAGGTATAGGCTTACTGCACAAGCCTGGTGACATTGAGTTCACTCCCTGGAACCCGTGTAAAGGCAGAAGGAAGAGAAGTGACTCCACACCTCCTCTGCCCTGTGGCTGTGACACACACGTCCGCATATATGCGAATGTACGTGTGCATACGTGGATACAGACACAATAATAAACTACAGAGGAAGACATAGGGTACCCCTGCAATTGATTCCAGAACTCCACGGGCAGAGGCAGGGGAATCACTGCAAGTGAAAGGCTAACCTGAGTTACTCATCTGCCAGAATTACAGAGCACACACCCAATCCTAGCACTTGGGAGGCAGAGGCAGGTCCTTCTCTGAGTCTGAGGTCAGTCTGGTCTATACAGCAAATTCCAAGACAGCCAGTGCTACACAGAGACAGACCCTGTCTCAAGACAAAAAACACGGGAAGTGGGTGCCATTTCCCACAAGGCCAGTTTTCCAAAGCAAAGTGCCCGAGACCAAAGCTCTAAGCTTCCCTGAGTCAGCAAGCTGGTGAATGGGAATGTAGTGCCCGGTCACATCCTGCTTTAAAAGGTAAACAGAGATGAGTTAGAGGCGGGAAGCCTATCCACCGCCAAGGAAGAGAGGGTGTTGTAAGCACCTAAATCCCGAGGCCTCACCCCTGCCCCATACAAGAAGCCCTTCCACAGTAAAGAGCAGGACAACATGGCAAGGACCCAGAATCCTCTACATCTACCGTAAAGCAGCCTCTCTGCTCCCAACGAGAGGGCCTCGCTCAGAGCTCAAAAAACAGCCCTGAGACCCTCTTCGCAGCTTGTGGAGTGTTCACAGAATGAGCCAATTTTTCCAGGGCCTCGGGCCAATGGTGTAATCACCCCATTAGAAGCTTCTGGTTGCTCATCAGAATCTAGAAACCTGGCTGGGGCTGCGGGCAAGAAGAAGGCTCTGTCAGGCTTCATATTCTACCAAATTCTTCCACACCCCCCCGTGAAGCCCCATTTCCAGTTATTACTAAAATGAGAGTCCTAGCTTCAGGGCTTCTCCCGAGGACTGGAGCTGGCGGTTCCAGCTGATGACGTCACTCACGAGCTCCTGACAATGGCTCCCCGGAGCTTAAACCTTTGCTAATACCTAGCAAGAGCACATTCCTCCAGAATGAGGTCATGCTTTGCTAATTGCTAATCTGGCTGCCTCCCCAGAGACCAAAGCCACAGCTAGGAGATTCCTATACAGTCAGCCCCAGCCTCCAGGACCTTCTCAAACTTAAAGACTAACCCCTAAGCAGGCAACAGGACCTAGCGTTGACAGAGTTTGGATCCCCTCCCCCTCCGCAGCCCATAAAGTTAAATATGAATATTAAGGACAAGTCATTCTTTAGTAAGTACGCCCTTTGCAACAACTTCTAACATGCGAGAACAGCCTGCCACATGTGGGGCATACTTACATTAAGAAGATCTGCATTGTTTATCTGAAATTCAAATGTAACTGCCTCCTTTGGCGACACATGTGAGTTTTTAATCCCTTTGTTTGGCTTATGCCATTTCCTAAACCGCCAGTTACACATTACAACAAATACTCCGGGGTGGGGGCGGGGAGGGAGGAGAGGGCGCCGGGGGGGGGGGGGGTTGGAGGTGGGGCTCAGTGGGTGGTAAGCTTGTATAGCATGGGAACAGCCTGGAGATGGACCCCCAGATCTATAATTCTTGGGCTTGGGATGTGGAGGCAGGAGCCGCTAAAGGAAAGGAGGGACGGAAGGGAAGAGGAAGGGCAAGGAAGAAGGGAAGGGGGAGCTGAGGGGAGGGGGGAGCTGGAGAAGTAGAGTACCTGCTTAGTGTGCAAGAGGTCTTGGGTCTGACCGCCAGCACAGTGGAAAGAAATAAAAGCACGGACAGGCACAGGCACGCACACACGCGCGCGCGCACACACACACTAAATTGCCTTTAGAAAGCAAAGCAAAGCAAATTAGGGACCATCCGTGGTGGCTCGCACCTAGAATTCCATTACTTGGGAGGCAGCGGCATGACTGCGGCCAGGCTAGTCTACGTAGCCTCACAGACCTGTTGAGAGGCTGCTGAGGGGTAGAGAGTCATGGCACAGACACCCAGGGTTCTGCCCTCTCCTCAGTCTTTCGAGGGATCCTTACTCCACTCTGACTTGTAAAACGAGAAGTTACGATGTATGTTCAATAGGATTTTGCCAAGATAACCCACAACCTCCAGCCAATGCACTGATGGTCAGAGACAACATCTTGGCTCTGTGTGGAAGCCTACCAGGAATAAATCCTGTGGAGCAAGGATGCCCACCCCAGACTGGAACGGTTTAGGGCACAGAATAGGAGATGACATTGGGGGATGAATCTTGACAAGTTTATTTCCAGAATGCTGTTGCAAGAGGTGGCTAATGTGAATTTTTTTTTAAATTTACTACCCCTTGGATATCAAGGACATAATCATTTGGATGCAAAAAATTTGAAATTTAATTCTTAATTTAGCTCAGTAAGCCAAGCTTAATATGCAGATCCATGTTGACATGGCCAAGCATTTATCTGGTAAATAAATGGTGATCAATCAGGAGCATGGGTGGATGAAAAAAAAGCTGGCAAATGATATACTATATTAATTATAATTACAGATTTTTAAGTCAGAACAGGTTTAAGATCCATCTAAAAACTAGACATGGGAGTCGTGTAGTAACCCAGCCCTTGAGGTAGAGCAGGAGAATCAGGATTTCACAGCCAGATGTGGCTACATAGAGAGTTCCAGGCCAGTCTGGGATACATGAGACCCTGTCTCAAGAAAAAAAAAAGATTCAGGAACAAGACTGGCAAGATGGCTCAGCGGGTAAAGGTCAAGCCTGACAACCTCAGCTGGGTCCCTGGGACCCACTTGCTAAAGGAGATGAGTGTCTTCTGAGGCTTTCCCAGCCTCAGACACAAAGGCACTCTGAAGACCTCTGGCCTCCACATGCATGTACACACACATGTGCGCCCATACACGCATGGGCACACAGACACAAAGGCACTCTGACGCACATAAGGTAACCTTTATGCTATCACCAGGCTGGTAAGATGGCTTGGTGGGTAAAAGCACTTGCTGTCAAGCCTGACATCACGAGTTCAATCCTGGGACCCGCCTGGTGGTGTAAAGAACAAACTCTAGAAAGTTGCCTTCTGGAACGTACACACACAATAAATAAATGTCATAGTAGTAATAATAATACTACCAAAAACAAAACACAAACCCTTACTGTGTTACAGCTTACATGTAACCTCCCGGGCATACAGTGGCGCTGTGATTACGATGATCCTGAGTGCCAGCTGAAATGCGTGGGAGAAGCGACTGGCGCTCGGCACAGTAAGCGTGGAGAGTGCTGGGAACGTCGCACACACTGGGCTCGGGGCTGATTCCTAACAGCACCCCAACAGGAAAGCGGGGTGGGGGAGGAACAGGGGTATGGGACACGTACTTGAGACAGTGACCAGGCAAGCTAGCACGGTGGCATACTAACTGACGATCACAGAAGGTTTTATAAAAGTCTGTTAGAACTTTTTTTTTTTTGGGGGGGGGAGGCAAAGGAAAAAAAAAATCTTTCAAAATAAGTATGTGGAAAATACAAAAACAAATTACAACGGACCGTTGCTCATATCTGTGTTAATTGACGTGTACTAATTCTCTTGGCGGTACGGGAAGAACCAACTTTCCTCTCAGGTGTCCAAACACTTAAGCAACAACTCCTTAGGGCCAAGGACGCTGTCGCATTTCATCTCCACGCGGACGGGTACTTGGCATTCACCAGGCAAAGGAAACATAAATCCCCAAACTTCATAGGTGTGTTTTTGCAGTGCCAATGAACGAAACCAAAGTTCCCGCGTGTTGCGTTGGGCAAATAGGCCGAGTATGCCTCCGCTGAGTGACATGCCCCACCACTGCAGCTTCATTTCAAATTCAAACCCTAGGCATTTCCATTACTTGCTCATAAAAAAGGAATGAAATGCAGGTATCGCACAGGTGAACCCTGAAAACATTCTGCTGGGGGGAAAAAGGCATCGGCTACGTAGGAACACACGCCGTGCGGCTCCGCTGTCAGTAACGCCAGAACAGGCGACCTCACGGAGACAGAAGTACGTTAGGGGCTGCCGGGGCTTGAGGCCAGGGAGGAACAGGGAATGGATGCTGGTGGTGGGGTGCAGCTGAGCTGAAATGTTCAGAAATCAAACAGTGGTGGCACTTACACAGGTCCGTGGAATACACTGCAAGTCATATTTGAAGGGTATACGGTATACGAAGCAGATCTCGATAAAGCGGTTTAACAATCCCACGTATTCCTCGGCCTTACTCTTCCTAGCTGCAGGTCGTACGATCATTATAAGTGGGACTAAAGTAAAAGCTGAATCCCTGTGACTTGGAGGACCCGGGGTCTAGATCCTTATCGTGGAGAGCACAGCTGTCCAGCTGTCCGGGCAGCATGAGAAAGCATCTCCAAGTTCTCAAAGGCATTCTCCTGTAAGCAAGTCTAGTTCCCTTTACTTCTCTTTTAGGCATCAGTTTCCAAACTTGTGCAACCCTGAAGGAATAACAAACCTTCATTAGGTTTACTGAAGACCATGCTTGAGGTCCACAGCAGAGTTGTTTCCCTTCGGTCTCAGGGACTCAACAGCAGGGCATAGCCACTTCCACTCAGCCATGCAGCTGGGTTCAAAAAAGGCTACTTGCAGCAGTAACTGTGCTGCTGGTGGTGATTTTTATGGACATTTTTCCCTAACACATTTTATGCTCTGAGGACTCCACCCCCAAGTGCAAATACTGGAAGTTGAAGGAAGGCCAGCCAGTGACCTATGAGCTTGTTAATCACAGCCCGTCAGGCCCAGCAGAGGCCAGCAGCATGGTTAAGGGACTATTACTTCTCCCTGGCTCAACCATACAAACTTATTCCTATCTCCCGCAGCCGCCGAAGCCGGACACCGGAGCCACGTCGGACAAAACTCACTGCAAAGCCAAAGGCAGCACATTGGAAACAATCAACGCTGATTGGCGTTTGGGGAAATCCTTGGCCTGAGCGCATGCGTTGATTCAGTTTTTCCAGCAGAAGCCATCCTGCCTCTCAGACGGTGCTGCGACTGCGCAGGAAGGAAGAGCCCCCACACTGCAGCAGAGGCCAGCTCCGAGAGAGTTCCCAAGGTGCTCATCTGGGCATTGCTTCGAGGCTGGAAGGAGCGCCAGCCACGTAAGCGAGCTGGAACTGCGGGTGACATGTTCCTAGCTTGGAGATTGGCCCTGGACATGGCTTATTTTTAACATCTAGGGCTGAAGAGATGCTTGATGCCCTAAACCAGTCAAAAAGAAGCGCCTATCTGCCCCCTCTCCCCCGCCATATGACTATCACAACTTCCGTAATGGTGGTGCTGGTCCCTCTCCATCCACAGCTGACTGGAATGGATCCCCACAGGCAAGCTGTGTACAGGGCTAGAGCGACTCACCCAGACAGGAGAGACACAGGGCAGACCAGAAACCAGAGGCTGTAGTGATGGCTTTAAATCTTGGGTACCAAGTACCCCGGTATAGGTTTGCAAATCCATGTTCCTTGCAGGGATCTGATGCCCTCCCAAATAATGATTGGTTTAGAGAAATGTATGTGCCCCAGCTAGTTAATGGGGGGCAGGGCACTTGGATTTGGGAAGCCTAAGTCTTAGAGATAAAGTAGTAATTTCAAAACCTTTTTTTTTCATTTAAGCTGGTTTTTCCTCAGTTGCGTTCAGAAGAACAGTGACTGATAAATTTATTATTAGCTTAAGGCTCTGTTTTTCTTTTTTTGTTGGTTTGGAAACAGGAACTCACTGTGTAGCCCTGGCTGGCCTTCAACTCAGAGAGATCCACCTCCTGAGTGCTGAGATTAAAGCTGTACACCAAAACGAAGGTTTTCTTAAAATGACCCAACAATACATTAAAAAGTCTAAGAAATACACCAGCTGCTTCCTAGTCTGTAAGAACTGAAATCTAGAGAGGCAAAATGACTGTCAACCCAGTTTGGGGCTCCCTGATTAATTCTCTCCCAGTTCCCTGCTCATCCTCATACATCCTTCCCAGAATAAAAACCATTAGCAGGGCGGGGCCAGGCCTGTTGGTGCAGGCCTGTAGCCCCAGCGGTTTGGGAGGCCGAGGCAAAAGGGTCATATACTCAAGACTGCCTGAGCTACAGAGCAATAAATTAGTTCAAGGTCAGCCTGAGCAACTTTGAGACCTTGTCTCAAACTGTAAGGTGAAGCTGGGCATGGCAGCTCATGTCTAGCACTTGGGAGGCAGAGGCAGAGGGGTGGATTTCTGAGTTTAAAGCCAGCCTGGTCTATAGAGTGAGTTCCAGGACAGCCGGGATGTTATATGTTAGGTCTCACAGAAACCTGGGACAAATGGCTAACTGAGGTGTGTTTATTTAATGTACTAAAGCTGACCCTGGCTGCCAGGTTCGCAGCCAGGCAGCACTGCAAGTACCTGCAGGAGTCATCCAGGATGGCATGCCCCGGCCCCTGCCTTAAACCTCTCCAGCCCGAGCTCTGCTTCCCTTCCCTGTATCACTCAGCTATTCTGTCTGCGTGCCCTCTTGGTCTATTGGCTCCTTTCTGGCTCCACTCCTGGATCTCTCTTGATCCTCTAGCCCCCTCTCTCAACTCTCTCCTTGTGACCCAGTTCTGTCTGCTGGCCATGTTCAGGATGGACTCTTCCAGATGCCTCTGGCTGTGCTGTCCCTCATGGTTACAATAACCCTTCTCCTTGACCATACCTTGGAGCAGTCATATACCTGTCTCAAAACAAAATGAAAAAACTACAAAATAGCTTTAAAAAAAAAGGTTAGATAGTTCAGTGGTAGGTTGCTTGATAGGCTCAATCATCAGCCACACGCACGCATGCGCGTACAATCATAGAGGCTAAGAACCTGAGAATTGCTTTGTACCAAGATATGAAGAGGGGAAGACTATACAGACCCTAAGGCCCATAAAATAATATCCATTAATAGGAACCCATAATCAAACAGAGCTGTGTGTATCTGAAGCTTGAAGTCCAAATCCACTAACGTGTTCGTAGGGTAGAGACGCACAGGGTGCACCCCGGCTTCCAGAAGACGTCAGCGTCAAGCGCAGAAAACACACACGCACACCCAGGACAGACAGCAAAAGTGGCAATCGTAGAAGGCAGGACTGGGAGGAGAAAGGGGCAGAGTGGAGTCACGTGGTAAGTTGAATGAAACGGTTTACCAAATCATCCACAGAAAGAATCTCAAGAATGAAATCTCTCTACCTAGAACTCTTTAGACGACAAAGATGGAAGCATTCAAGTGAGTCAGCTGGCCAGGAACCTTCACGGGCTGTTTGATATGGTGTGGCTAGGACCACCCAGCTGGCCAGTGAAGACAGGAGCCATGCTTCCTGAGGGAAAAGTCCACCAAAAAAAAGCCAAGGAGGATCCCAAGGAAGACCATGAAGCAGGTCTGAGTTTCAGAAGCATGGCGCGGAGGACTCTGAGCGGACTGTGTAACTGCTTTCACCTGTTGACTGCTGATCCCAAGGCTGCATTCAGGACGATTTGGCTCGAGGCAAGTATGTGAACTGCCCCTGCCTGATAAGTGGCCAAGGTACAAACGCAACAGTGGTTATGTTTCCTGGTATTTGGAAAACTGAGTTTGCAGTGAAAAACAGGGTTTAGACCTCATTGCTGGCTGTGGCTGAGAAGTCGGATCTTTCAGGAAAAGCAAGTCCTTCAAGGGAGCAAGGAGCCATCTGGGTCAGGCTACAAGCCCAGCGGACCTGCAGGCATCAGACAGCCCAGGAGCCCTGCCTTAATATTCGTTAGATACAAAGTAACCAGGCACATTAGGTGCTCAGCAGCTGTAACAGACACATAGACTTGGTGACTAAGTGCTACGAATCCCCGTTCACATGTCTTCTTTTACACATGAGAACACAGAGTATTATCATGTAAAATGACACTGAAAGCAAAAAGAATTTCTGCTGCCCATCATGGCACTGAAGCTCTAGGTCTGGAAGTCTGGTATCTACCCACCTCTGCTGCCAGGCCAGGCTCAGCCACGTGTTGACTAGCTGTGTAAACTGAGGAACCCCATCTGTGAGGTCAGGATTAACACTGGATGAGATTTAGATTGTTCTTCACTCCCAATCCTCCTGCCTCAGCCTCCCAAGGGCTGGGATTACCGGCATGCTCCGCCACCCCCTCAACAACAGTATTTTATGACCAACCCATCTCGCCCCTACCAATCTGGTACCGATCAGAACTACCTATTAGGCCTTACAGGCATAGTCTAGAAGTTTCTCACACAACACACTTCATAACAAGGAGGCCCAGAGTTTCTACAGGAGGAAAATGTAAACAACTACACTTTGCCAGGCAGAGGCGGGCTCGGGCTCCACGGGAGTGAAAGATAACTATGCACACGCCCCCTGCATACTGCAGTCTCTGCCTGTTTGCTTTTGCTCCTGGAACCAATGTGTACTAATGATCACAGAATGCTATCCTTACAGAAGAGCTTAAGAGCATGGGGGGTGTGGTGGAGGGAGAAAGGAAGTGGACACACACACACGCACCCCGCCACTGCAGTCTGGCTTGCTTCTGCGCACCTCTTCATGGTATGAGAATACAACTCCTTACCAGAATAGGGTACTCACTAGGCTTGAACAATTGAGAATAAATCTGCAACTACCCACCCCACCCACCAGTAAGCCACAGTACCATCCTTGGCAGACAGAAAGGGAGAATCGGCAACAAGCAACCGGTGTCTTTCCCAGAGCATCTCCGAGCACTTCTAGATCCATGAGGAAGAAAAGAACCACCATACCTTGCATTTTCAGTTTCCCAGAAGGCTAAACTCTGCTTTGCCCAGTCACTGCTCCCATTTGTTACTCAGCAAGCTGAGTGACAGTAGAGTGAAATCTGGTAGACAACACGCCAGCTGGGAATCAGGTGGAGAGGGAGAGTCTAGGTTCCCCCCAGATTAATGGTCACATGCTAATAACATCTGGGCATCACTTTTTCCACCTGTATTAACAAGACTTCCCTACATGTAAGTTACCAAAACAAAAAAAAAAAAAAAAAAAAAGAAAAAAAGCAAGACACTACCTTTTATTAGTATTTGCCGAGCCAGGTATTGTGGCACATACAAGCTACTTAGAAGACTGAGGCGGGAAGCGTCCAATTCAAGGCCTTGCCAAGCTCAGGCCTGGGCAACCTCTCAAGACCACAATTTGTTTGGGCACCTTATTGAGACCCTGCGTCAAAATAAAAATGAAAATGGGCGGGGTGTACAGTGTGGGTAGACCGCTTGCCCAGTGTGCGCAAGGCCCTGGGTTCAAGTTCAAGCGCTTCCAGTGTCACTGTGTTGGGTGTGGCGAAGTGTGCCTGGGATCCTGGCACTTCAGGGTTCCCGCTCTCAAGGTCAGCCTTGTAATATCATGAGTTCAAGATTAACCCAGGCTGCGTGAGACACTGTTTCAATCAAATCCAGAATGGAATTGCTTTTTTTTCCTATGACTTTTCACTATCAAATCTTAATCTAGGAAAGCAAGAATTGAGTCCCAGTGAGAGACACTAACCAAAGTCACCCACACACCTTCCACCACTCTGAGGATTCTCGGGCAATTGGTTTTTGAGACTATGTAGAGCTATGTAGACTAGCCTCAAACTCACCAGCCTCTTGCCTCAGCCTCCCACACAGGACTTCGGCATCCCATGTGACTCCCTCGGGCAATTCTTACTTCCAACAGGCAACAGAAGCTCTCTAACGTTGGTATCACAGTACCTAGCTGTTCGCCATCTACAAAGACCTCTCTATCCCAGGCGCTAAGCTCCTGAGTTACCATGGCCTTTCCCGATAGAGTAGAAAAGACAAAGCGAGTAACTATGGGTGAGAAGAGACGGAACTTAAAAACCCATCCATTCATCAAGAATAATGTTCTAAGGTTGGATGTATGGACAAGTGGTAAACACCTTTCCCAGAATCCGTAAGGACCTACCATTCAATCCCCAGCACCGGAAGGGAAACGAACCAACAAAAACCGTTCAAAATATATTCAGAATCAATATGAGCACCCTGAGAAAGTTTAATATTAGTATTTTGAAAAAAACCAAAGACCTGACGACTGGAGAACCACGGTGATAAACAGGACTGAGCCCTGTTTGTGATAATTTGCATTTATATTGCTGTGGGAACACAGGGAAGAAAAGACTGACTCTACACGGAGGACTGGGAGAAGGACCCACAAATGGGAGACGCCTGCATTGGTTCTTCAACTACAAGAAAATGAGTGCTTAAGGAGGGGCAAGAGCAAGGTGTGAGGGCGTGAAGGATGGCTGCCCTGTCCAAACACAAGGGGCACGTTACTGCTGATATACAGACCACAGCCGGTGTCAGCAGCCACGTGACACGACACGCCTCGTAGGTGCTTTGCTAGGGACAGTTCAACCAACCATAGGTAGGGTTGCTGGTGTTGTTCAATGGAACACTTGCCCTGGGTTTGATTTCCACTACAACAAAAGCAAAATGCACCAACAGTTCCTGATACAAGGAAGATGACGTTCACACAGTTTCATGTAGACGACAGAGGATCAAACAACTTCCAGGAGCAGCAGACGGAGGAGCACTCTGAGGGGCTAGGTATGTGGCTCAGTTGGCAGAGCACTTTCCTTGGAAACGTGAGGGGTCAACCCCGCACTGCATAAGCCTGGGCTTAGGTGAGTAGGAACTTCACACTTGGTCAGCAATGCCTGTCTGTTCTGTTGTGGACTAAGTACTGAGTGGGTGCTGGAGATTTGCTGCCCAGTGGTCTAAGTCCTCCGAGTTTACAAATGAAACAGAGCCTATTACCAAATTAGCACGAGGACCGAGGATTCTGGCTCCCTATCCATATTCTGTGCTCCAGAAATCTCTTCCGTCTGAGTCAGAAGCATTTAAGATCATGGATTTATTTAAAAATAAAATAAATCTGTCCTAAGACTCTAGTCAATTAATTAAGAAGCTTTTTACATGCATGCGTTCGAAACAATTAGGCTTTGTGGATGTGGGCCCTGGTGAGCTCACCAGTGAGGGCAGGATGATTTCATACGAAGCCGCTTCTCTGCAGAAACTTGGTCCTAATAAAAATCATGCCCACACCGCCATGCCAGCCGAGTACGCAGCCATCTCTTGTCCAGTCAACAAGGGGGGGGGCAGCCTCTAGCTTGGGTGTACATATATGTGTGTCATGAGGAGCCATTCTAATGGTTCAACCAACAAGTCTCAGTTTCCGCCTTCATCCTAATCCTTCCAATGTGGAACCACATTCAAAATGGTGGGCTGCTGGTCTGAGCTACGTTTTTGTGTCCTTTTAACAAATTCTGGACACAAACCGTATCCCACATTCCTCAAGGAAGTGGATGTGGCGTGTCTGATGCTCTAACCCTGGATTTGGTACCCTCTTCAGGTGGAATAAAATTCTGTAAGACGACAGGTCTGTCAAGTTCCTTGGGTTTTATTTCCTAATCAGATCTAATAACATCTTTTAAGAAACTTAAATTGTACATGTTATGTGTGCTGTGTGTGTGCCCTGTACTTCTAGTTCATGTGTCTGGTGTGAACAGGTAATCTCTCCTCATAGGTACGGACAAGATGCTTACCGTAAGTCATCAGGTCACATGGTGGTAGCACGTTTTCATAAAATGAAGGGGGTTCTAAAGAGAAATTAGCAAACTCGTGTCATAGTGCCTTAGTGGGGAAAGCCAGGTATTTTCCCACGTCTTCAATATTCCCAATTCCTAATTAACTTAGATCAACAGGTGATCTAAGTTAACTCAATCAGCAGTTGTGTGGCCAGCGGGTGAGCGAGCAGAGGGCAGGTTAACACAGGCTACATAAATCGCACTGAACCCTGAGGCTTTCCGGTAACTCTTGGGACCAGGCCTTCTTCCTCATGGAGATAAGAGGTACTGCTGTAGGGCCTAAAGCTGTTACAGCAACCCAACCATCAAGAACCAGAGAGAAATGGGCCAGGGGTCTCTGGTGAACTGCAACCCTCTGGGTCAAACTGCCCGCTGCCCTTCTAGATGTTTTAGCTGCTACAGCTAATGAACTAGCTTTTGGATGATCCAGGATTATTTGAATTTCTTATAGCTTGGAACCACATACTTCTTTGCACATTAAAGTCTGTGTCCGTTGTTTCCTGGCTGTGTGGCAAGTCACTAAAGCCATCTGCTGCCTCGGTTTCCCTACCTGTACAATGGAGATGAGTAAGTGGGTTATGAGACTATTCGGTACCAACTTCCCACAATCCCCTAGCACAGAATAGGTGTAGCTTATAGTCCTGGGTGATGGCTGGAAAAGGGAGTCTTCTGTTTTTGTGAGAAGTGTCCACTATGCCAGTAGATAAGTCCACGTGGTGGGACCGTGGGGACTTGTGTATTTAGTTATGAGAACTATTTACAGTGAGAATGTCTTCAAATTTTTACGATGGAGGACAGATAAAAGTAACTAAGGTGACAGCCATTTTCACCAACCAGTTTTTAAAAATACTATCTATTAAAACAAAACCCAAAACCAAACTGGGCATGATGGTCTACACCCAGAATCCTGGCCCTTGGAAGCCTGAGATGGGGAGATGTCAAGATCCAGGTCGAAGTGCAAGAGCTTTGAAGGCTATTACATAAGAACGCAGGAATGTTCTGTCCTCATACCGATAATGGTACCCTTCTACGTGAAGGCACGTCTGCGTACCTGAGGGTGGGATACTTACACGGGCAAGTGTAACAACATACCCTTTACTATACCTGAATTATACTCAATACAAGTGTTTTGTTGTTTGTTTTAATCTGTTGATTTAGAATGACCAGACCCCTAGTTGGGGACCAACAAAATGAGTTTGGCCAGTGCCACGGTGACCTCAGGGTGCGACTCTCCCGACATTGGTTCCGTTGTCAATCATCCCTACTCTGGACAACTTCTACCTGCTTTTAGAGACATTGCAAATATTTCAGCAGTCCATTGGGATACTTCGAGATACATCTCTCAGACAAAGAGCTATTGACTGGAAGCTCCTGGAGGCAAACTTCTGGAGCGCTGTCTTTGGGAACCCTGAGCCTGCCATGTTCACAGAAACAGGAGGGCCTTACACTTGTAAGGTAATTAGCTCGGGTCTGTCAACACGTGTGTGGGGAGGATCACATCAGGACATCTTGAGCATGATTTATTTTCTTTTATTACAAGCTGGGCTCAAACCTGCATGCAAGACAACCCAGCAGGGTGATAAATGCAAGGTATTTCTCTCTCCACGATCAAGCAAAGAAATGCATTGTACCAACCTTTTTTTAAGAGTCTTGATACACTGCCTAGGCTGGCTAAAACTTCGGGGGGCTCAAGTGATCCCCCCCACAAACCTTAGCCTCCTGATGAGCTAGGACATAGCTATGTGCCACTGCTCCCAGCCAATTATGCTTTTACTTTTCCAGTGCTGGAGATCAAATCCAGGACTCCATAAATGCCAAGTTAGTACTCTACCACGGAGCTACATTCCCAGTCTTTTCATAAGGTAAAAAGTCCAGATAAACATGCCAGACAGGGAAGGAATAACAGCACAATTACCATTCAACTGAAGAGTTAAATATACAAAGAATCAAAAACCTCTTGCATCTCACCACCCCCTCCCTTCTTGTTTTTGTTTTCGAGACAGGATCACACTGTGTAGCCCTTGCTGGCCAAGAACTAGCTATGTAGACCAGGCTGGCTTCAAACTCTCAGCGATCTGCCTGCCTGTCTCCCCAGTGCTGGGATTCAAAGCATGCGCCACTGCACCCAGCTGCACACCCCTGGACTGTACGGCCCAGTTACCGCACATATAGATCCCTGGCAACCGAACCACTAACCAAGTTTTGGTGGTGGTCATTCCCCCGAAACATATATGTACCGTGTTACACGTGTAAGTAAAACTTAAACAGCGTCAGAGCAAATATCTCTCTCAATTTGCTTTCTTGGCTCCGTATCATGCTTATAAAACTGACTTAGGGTAAACACAGGGGAGGGAGAGCCTCCGGACAACTGAATGGTCTGTCCAGGGAAGGGTGAAGCGGGATGGCGTGACAACCCATCACTACAGTGAGCGCAGGATACCGATTAAAACCTACTTGTTTATCTCTGTGGGTCACAAACCACGGAGAGCCAAATAAGGGGGAAACCACTGTACTACTGATCAGAGCTGGCTGACCACCATTCCTTACGCATCACAGAGATGTGGTTCTCCCCAGTTACGGCCCTCCATCGGGTGGAGCAAGAGGCTTAGCGTCGGTGTGCCGCCGTTGGTTTCTTCCCACACTGCTCAGCGCCTGCTCATTTTCACTTTTTACTACAAACACAGAGGTCTCGGGCTGAGCATGGGCAAGCTGCTGGCTGGGACTTTGTAGCACCGCTTTGGGTTTATTTATGGTTACCTTCCATTTACCTAGTGATGCTGCTTTTCCATTATGACAGTGACACAAAGTCTCCTTTTCGAATACATCTGTTGTAGAAGTGCGTCAACTGCAGCGGGAAATAAAACTAAGTAAAAATGAAATGGGGACCGCCATAGGATGTAGAACTAGAGGCAGCGCCTTCACCAACCACTGGCATTCAGGAGACACAGGCCTCGTCTGGTTCTTCCGTCTTACACATGTAGAGAGGGTTCAGAGAAGGGGTCCCAGTGACCGTAGAGATAGGCCTGGAAAGAAGAGCTAGTCTGAGCCTGGCCTAAGCACCTGCTGATATTATCGATAACACAGAACCGACAGAACTGGAGAAACAAAGGCCATTGTGCAAGCGTTTAAATTTTTGCCCTGTCACATGGGGAGAAAAAAAGCACCCGGGCTGACTCATTCCTTCCCGTGGTTAAACTGGAGTTCTGCCTTAGTCACTCAAGAACCTTCACCAACTCTACCTTTGGGAAAGGTGTTGGATGTTCCCTGGCCATGAGAAAGAAAATGACAGTTATTAACGCTGTCCTACCGGACAGAAGTCTAGCCTAACCGTGGAATCAGCAGGCAAATGGAGGAAGTAGGTGGGCTATGCGAGACCCACACACGTCCCCTCCGCCTGGTAGGCGGAAGGCCGGTGCAGCTGCCGAGGACTGAGGACTCTGCCGACACAGATCCATTCTTGTATTAGAAACCGCAGAATGATTCACTGCTGGCCGCCTCCTTCGCCAATCCTGGCCCGGCAACCTGGATGTCCATCCAGGGCAGCTCCCGAGCATTGCTGTAAAATACTATCATCTGCCTCAGAACCCGAGGTTGCATCGTGCTGGGGTTAGGGCCATACCCAGAGCAGCAAAGGTGTTGGCAGGTGGAACAGGCAGCCCTACAATGTCCCAGATGCCAAGGGCCTGGATTAGAGAGGACAGAAAGTGATACCCGGGGCCAAGGCAGGGATAGCGAGTCCCCGGAGGATGGATGGCAGCAGCTGGCACGCTGTGCTACCTTTAGCTCCAAGCGTGCAAGGCAGTTAGCACCACCTCATTGTCAGCATGGATTAACGCGCCTTCCCAGCGCCCTACCCGCGATCATTTCCACTAAATAAACGGGAGCTGCACCTGTGGCGTTAACGTAGAGACTTGTTTTTCCGGGGATAAGTGGTGCTAAGGACACAAGGACATCAGCTGTCGCGTCCTGAGCGCATGCTAGGGGCTAGATACATAAGCGCTTTCATGCCCACTATCTCTGGGAGGGAGACTATTTGGGGGTTTTGTTGTCTCCCCACCACTCCCTCTGTGGCCCAGCCTAGATGTGAACTTATGAGTCACCTGCCTCAACCTCTCAAACGCTGTTACCCATCGCACCCCTTTGGGTAGGGTCTATTTTCCCAGGCTGGGCACTGGCAGGACAGTGTCTCCTGTGCCTGACATTCCATAGGAGACAAAGACGGGAGGACTGCCCTGTGTTCTGCGCCTGCCTAGGCTGCAGTGTGAGATTCTGTCTTTTAAAAAGTGTCATCATGCTTTCTCTCTATCCTTAAAACAAGGCTGTCCACGAAGCCAGAAAATGACACTAGCCCAAACGGTACCTCTACCCAAAAATTACCTACTAAAAACCTCAAGTCACACCTCTTGCAAACAGTCTGTCTTTGAGATCTGACCAATTCCTCTTGGCCACGGTTCTAATTACCTTTACCCCTCCTTGATAACGAGACCACTTCTTCCTCTAGCCTGAGGTGACCCTCACCAGTGGGGGAGAGGTGCAAGAAGATAGGGGGATGGGTGTGATTTATGTGACATTTATGGTCTTCCAGGACCAGAGTGCTACTTGGGAGTTCTGTGACTGGGCCAAAGTGCTTCCTATCAGCACACTCCAGAAACCCAGCCCCAAGACTCCCGAGGAAGTAGCAGGGTCTTTCTGACCTATAGTCCTAAGCGTTTGGAAAGTGGCTGCTGTCAGAAGCAGCTTTCACCCATCCTTTGCCTCACAGGAGAAGGAAATGGAAGAGTCTGTGGGTCTGATGTCCTTGCAATTACTGGGACAACAGAACAGTTCCTCCATAAGAACAATAACACGAAGTCTTCAGGATGGCATGTGATTTTTCAGACCTGTACAAGTTCCTAGGAGGGCAAGGGGGAACCAGGCTGTCCATCCTGCCAGGGGACTTCTGAATCACATTTTAAACCGTGAGTGGAGCTGAGCGACTAAAAACTAAACTGAGTTTCCTTGCTGGGCAGCTAAACATGAGACAAAAGTCGCAGCAGTTACCAAACATAACTGTTATTAATAGACAGATCCTGGCAGCCCCAATAAAGTCGGTCCTAAAAGTTTTTAAGAGACAGGAAGTAGCTGGAACACCCCTGCTCCATGGTTGACCAAAACATGTTCCTGAACCAAGGCTGCCTTCCAAACCATAATGAGAGGCAAATAAGACTTCCAATTTTAATGCTGGTCCAAGCACAGTAAAAACTCAAAAAGGTGAATCTTGTTACAAACAGCAGCGTGACAAAAGGACTGCACAAGAATGTTCCAGTCTGCAACCTCTTTCCTGAGGAACTGCATCTCTTTTCCCTATCACAATTCAAAAGGAGACTGTAAGCCAGAGTTCTGAGAGGAAAAGAAAAAAATTATTTATGTATCTGTGTGTACACGCATGCATGCATGCGGGTCCCAGGCTGCGAACCTGGGTCTTCGGGCTTGGTGGCAAGCACGGACACTCACTAAGCCATTTCACCAGCCTACAAAACTTTAATATGCAGGAAAAAAAAATGTATTAGAAGTAAACTTCAGAAACATGCTGAGGGCGTAGCTTTACAAGACCAAATCTTGAGGCTGGAGAGATGGCTCAGTGGTTAAGAGCACTGGCTGCTCTTCAGAGGACACTGGTTCAATTCCCAACACCCACATGGCAGCTCACAACTGTAACTCCAGTTCCAGGGGATCCGACACCCACAGACACACATGCAGGCAGAACACCAATGCACATAAAATAAAGTTATTAAAAAAACGAATAAAATCTTAAAAATAATGGCCAGCCACATCCTCACTAGCCAGACTGGGTATGCCTCAGTTTCTTTACCTGTATAAGGGCATCATAACACTGTCTCTCCAAGTTGCACTGAGGCTTCCTTCTGCTCTTGTTGAGAAGCCTTGATCACAATGCCTGGTAAATAGCTGAGACTCAGTATACATTTCCTACTTCTCAGGAAGCTGTTGCTATGGTTACCGGGATCTGATCCTCAGTGGCTTACTATTAAATCCACTCTCCCGGGCTTCACAAGGCAACTTGGGAAACCTTGCTTTCTAACAGCAGGCCCCAGCTGTCAGTGTTGAGAGGGTGACTACGAAGGGCTGAATCAAGTTCAGCGCGACAGACCCATGCATAACCCGTGTTTTGCTGGGACACCCACGGGTCACTGCACACCACTCCCATTGCAACAAGATGCGGAAAAACAAAACAATATTCTGAAAACAAATTGCAAGCTAGTCGACGCGCCAGGCTTACTATTCAACCCATTGTGCTAGAGACTGTTTATCCAGTAAGTTATTTCTAGTAAGTGCCAAGCTCAGAGACAGAGGGGTAAACAAGGCACAGCCTTTGCCCTTGGAACGACTGTAATCCGAGGGAGAAGAAACCAAGTCAGGTGTGAGAGAGGGATGGGGGTCCTACGGACAGGGCAGGGGCCTCCAGCTACAAGTGACTGCCCTCAGATGTCAAGCAAAGAAGACATGAAAGAGACAGAGAGGACCGTGGTAAAGAGGCACCTGCAAGAAATGGAATGGAGCCATCTAGATCCTTCCCGTAGCAGGTCGTTGCCAGCTAGCCTCCTTCAGCTGCTGTGAGGAGCAGGCCAAGGATCCGTGTAGCTCTACTCAGGACACTTTCTGGGTTCTGCCTTTAGATGACCTGAAGCATTCCTCATCTTTCAACCACGGTCCGCCTCTTCTTAAAGGAGTTTGTGAACAGAACCCAAAGCTCTGCGTGGCTAAGGGACCTAGCAAAGCCACAAAGACCCGCTGGGTCCGAGAAGACAGCTGAGTTGGCAGAGTGCTTGCCCAGCAGGCAAGAAGCCTTGGGATTAATCCCCAGCACTGCATAAAGGTGTGGTGGCACGGCATGCCAAGTTCAAGGCCAGCCTGGGACACATGTGACCCACTCTCAAAGGAAAAAAAAAAAGGTCTTTTAGAGTTTTGGTTCCTAAGGTTCCCCCAAGGAGCAAAGTCTGTCCCCATTTCTAGCCGCCTCCTAACCAACGAATCCATCAGACGTCCTCAGACTCCTGAGAGTGGATGACAGGCTGCGGAGTGCTGACTCATTCCCGTTTCCTTTGAATCTGTTACATCCCTTCAGGAGCACACGAGGAAGTGAGAGTGATTCACACAAGAACTATGGTAGCAGTGTGATAAAACCCTGTTTCCTCGAGGAACAGACGGCTTGTAGGGGGCAGAGAGGAATCTGATTTCAGCTACTAGAAACCTTCCGTACCCTGGCCTGCGAGGGAGGCCTGCCCGTTCCCCGGGCATGCTCGGCAAACGTGGAAACAAACACCATTTCTTCTTTGTGGAATGACAGCCAAATGCTTGCTTTTTTTTTTTTTTTTCCATCTTAAAATCTCAATTTATGTGTCACAGCAAATTTACAGAGTCCCTGCCACAAATCCCCACCCGTTTCCCTATATAGGGAGGGTGCCAACATTCCAAGCTAGGTTCCAAGTAATTCCAACCTCATTGGTCGCCTTTCTATCGGAGAGGAAATTCCGGAAAAGTTGTCTGGCATGGCAAAATCCTTATGAAAATACCCAGTAAGGTGACCGACCCATTTAGTCAAAAGAGCTTCAAATCTCCATGAGAAAAGGAATTCATGCCAGCATAAAGGGCCTTCAGAGACAGAGAACAGGAGTGCTGTGTTAACACCCAGACCTTTCAACAAGCCAGCCCTGCACTGCTCAGGAGGCTGGGCCCTGAATGGGCCCTCAGATCAGCTTCTCTGAGGAGTGGAGAAGGCACGCAGAAGCTCAGCTTCAAGAACACAGCTGCCTTCCTGCTGGCTACCCCGAAGCCGGCTGAAAAATGGACAGAACGGCACTTGGTGGAACAAGATATGCCATAGCCAAACAAAAAGACCACTGCCAGACCCGTGCAGGAGGAACCCTGCGCTCCCCAGACAACGGCCTCCCCCTGGTTAATGTTTAAAGGCAGCAGAAGGAGGGATGCAGGTGAGGTCATTTCTGACAGCACAGCTGGGCCAATGTCCACTCTCCTGACGCATTCCCCCCACCTCAGTGCTTTATGGCAGGCACCGCCAGATGCAGGAGAGAAGCCACCAGGGATTCCGAGGATACCTGGGATACCTTACCTCTGGCCCCAGGCCCCTCAAAGCAAACAAGCTTTTGCTGTTCCACAAAAGGCAAAGGAACTATAGGGATATAAAGAAACCACAGAAAGCACCGCCCACCCGCAATCAAATGCTCCCTGGTGTTGGAACAGGTGGGGCAAACGGGTCCAGGAGTTTTGTAGTACATCAGGAAATTTCTTTCCAATTTTCCAATACTGGAGGAAGTCTCCAGCGCTAGGAGTTGAACCCCGCGCCTCCCACATTCCGGGTAAGCACCCTGTCACTGAACTGTCGCCTCATCGACACCCCCACCCTTTTGTTCCCCACTTTCATTTGGAGACAGGATCCCCCTAAGTTGCCCAAGCAGGCCTTGTGTTTGTGATCCTCTTGCCCCTGCCTCCTGAGCAACCGAGGCTTGTACCATGAAGCCCAGGCCGTAGCAGGAAATGTCAGTGTTGCATTAGTCGAGCACGAATGAGCAAAGTCTGAAGCAAAACAAGAAATAAACCAACCACCAACACCGAATCAAGCATTAAAGTCTCTCCTGTAACCTCTTTCTACAGACTTATTTTATTTGACAAAGTGTGCAGCCTGGCTGACATGAAGATACTCACTCCCAGTCCAACCCTTGACCCTGAAACTGAGAATGCAGTCACCGACCAAATTCATGCTCCAGAACCGAATTTAAAAAAAAAAGGAAAAATAATCCACACTCACAAAAACCCTCATAATATTTTAAGTAAGTTTGCAATTCTGCATCGTGCCATATTCGCAGGCACACTGAGAAACACGTGGCCCACTGGATTCAGGTCAGACATAAATGACACGGGCAGGCACAGCCGGTGCCATCACCTCATTTATAAAGGGAGGTGCATTTCGGCCTTAGTTTTCTCACCCGTAAACGCAAAGATACAATACTCAGAAGGTGGAGCCAGGAGGGTCACGAGTTTGAGAACAGTCTGCACTATAAAGTGAGACCCTCTCTCAAAAATAAAGCATTGCAGGGTTTGCAGCGAGGATGAGAGGCAATACGAATCGGACAGACCAATGCTTAGCAGACGCAAGGCATGGAAACAATGCTATAGTAGAGGCTGAGCGGACACGCCTCACCTCTGAGCACACAGACAGCAGCACCAGGAGCCAGAGCTAGTACCAAGAACAGACTCGGAAACTAGTGTACTGCTGTCCCTGCCCGGCTTTCCACATGAACTACTCAGAAAGAGCAGGTCCTGATGGTGGGGGAGGAGCAGTCCCCGCCATCAGTCAGTGCAGTCCCGTCTCATCACCAGTATCGATTAGATCCACGGCTGAACTAAGAAGCTTCTGCATACAAGAATCTGGCCAAGGACACTACAGTATGGGCACTGGCTGGAAGAGGATGAATGGTGGCAGCTGTTCTGTGGGAAACTTTGCCACTAGACAATAGGCAAAGCAAAAAAGTCCCATCCGATTACTTTATGACAGTGTGTAGAAGAGGTATGGCAGCTCTCATCTATCAAAGAAACACGCTGAAGGCAAATGACAGAAGGCTCCTAGAACAAAGGCTTCTGATGGGTCTGCGTCTACAAGTACAGCACTTTGGAGACTGGGGCCATCCTGGGCCATTTGTCTCAACAACAATCAAGCAAGACACACTGACTATGTAGGAGCCTTACAGACAGCTCAGCATTTTTTTTTTTTTTGCAGCTCCAATCACACCAAGCAACACAATTAAAATAGGCAGCAGTTCCCTTCTTCTTCAGCTCCAATTTTTAGCTGTCTTCACTCAGTATTTCAGCACCGTAAACTACAGAGAACCACCTGGCTTTCTTTCTAATCATCTTTCCCAGGAAACACTCTCCCTAAGATACGGACTCAGTTTCCCATGAAAAGCAAGACAGCCGCCTGAGAGGTCCACTCTTAGTGCTACTGTTCACTCTAAGATAGCCCGGGTCTACTCGGTGCTTACCGGCACACTCAATAAGCCGTTACAACAATAATGTAAAAGCTGACTTCTAGCAGAATGCCACGCCAGACGATAGTTATTATTAAAGTAGGATCGGCACCCGTTTAGGGTTGAAATGGCTCGATCTGTGGGGCTTCATCAGCTAAACTTGTGGTGGGTGGGGTTATAACAGATCCAGTTCCTTAGAATAATAAAAGTAAAACCAAACACAGAATAATAAAATAAGGACTGAGGTAAATGAAGAAAGAAGGAAAACTAAGACTAAGGGTATAGCTCAGTGGCAGAGCACTTGGCTAGCATGCAGAAGACCTGACAGATTCCAGTACTGGAAAGGAGAGGCAAAAGTATCTGGAATTCCAAGGCCAGCCTAGGCTACGTGACACCATTTTAAACAAAAAAAGAAACAATATTAATAACAAACATGTCAACATCACTGCGCTATAATTGGTGTGTGTGTGGGGCGGGGGGGGGTCTCATGCAGTCCAGGGGAGGCTCAAGTTTGCCATATAGCTGAATATTACCTTAATTTGTAATCCTCTGCCTCTGCTTCCCAAGTGCTAGAGTTGCAGGTGTGTGCTACCGTGACAGGTTCATTCAGTTCTGGAGTTCAAAGTCTGGGCTTTGCGCACCCTAGGCAAGAAATCTACCAACTGGGCTACAGCCCCAGACTGATCAAATATAGTGCTCTCTGCCACCATATTATAGGAACTGTTATTCTCCTTCAGTTTACCAATGGAGAAGCCAAGGCTTAGAAACATTAAGGCAGCACACCAGGACTGTTTTGGGGCACAGTGAGCATCAGAATCCAAGCAGTCTAGTTTTGGGTCCATGCCTGAATCAGCAGGCCCTAAGATATGCAGAATATTCTATATGCAGAAATTAAAATGCCCAGAAGCCCAGCCCATGGCCTAAAAGCTTGGGGTCTGAACATCTACTGCCCCAGAGTGCAAGGCAGCCACACTCAATCGAATAGCCCGCTTGGCGATGCCCGCTCACAGGGCAGAACCTGGACCTGTGGGTGGGAGCGCCTAAAGACATACTTGGCTCCAAATGAAAGCCCTCCTCCTTCCCACACACTCTCCAAGAACTGAGGCGGCCACTGGCTGGCATGCTGGCTCCACCGCTGAGGGCTCAGCAGAGGCTCAGCCACCATCTGGAAGTGATTTGGCCCAGAGATTCCTGAACAGGGTGGGAGGCTGGAATGACAGGCGCCTGAAGCTCCTGTCCAGCTCAGAAACAAAGCTGGTGTGAATGGGCCCTGGGGACAGCCAGGACGGACCAGGGTCATCCCTTTCCAAGGAGCAGACACCCTCTAGGCAGCTGCTCCTCACTCTAGTTTAGCAAGTAGCCAGCTGAGCTGGCCTCCCAAAGTGGTGCTGGCTCTAAGCTTCATTTCGGTGTGCAAACCCTTCCAGCCTGACTCGAGATTATCTGACAGTACCTTGTTTAGTGAACAAGCACTCACGGAGCACTTGCCATGTACCCTGAACTGTTCCAGCCACTTTAAAAAAATATTAACTCGTTTAATCTCTGTAACAACACCTTTTAAGGTGGTATTTATTATTCCTGCTTCAGCAATTAGACAACAGAGGCCTAGCAATTCTTAATAGCTACTTTGTGGCAAGTGGGATTTGAACCAGGACTCCTTGTCCTTCACTCTGTATCTCACAGTAATGTGTTGCTGCTATCTTGTTGCAAATGGCCCTGAATTCGTCAATTCTAACAAGAATATGAAGTGTTCTCTGTGGTCTTAGATTGCACTATCCAAAAGAACACACTGGCCTTTGCGAACCAGTTCAGAAGAACCACAAATGGGAACTATGTGGTGAAGCAGATTAAATGATGAAGGGGCGAAAGGGAAGAAGGAAAAGATAATGGGTGGCAAGGTGAGCCACCACTCAGAGACTCTGGGAACTCACACTAACAACTCCTAGGCTAACCCTGTACAGGTAAGTTAAATAAGCATTAGGATCTGTGTCTTGTAAACGGGGAAAGAATTCCCTTTCTAAAAGATCGAACCGTGTATGTGTGTGTGTGTATGTGTGTGTGTATGTGTGTGTGTATGTGTGTGTGTATGTGTGTGTGTGTATGTGTGTGTGTATGTGTGTGTGTGTGTGTGTGTATGCGTGTGTGTGTGTGTATGCGTGTGTGTGTGTGTATGCGTGTGTGTGTGTATGCGTGTGTATGTGTATATGTGTATGCGTGGTGTGTTGGGGGGGTGTGTGTGTGGTGTGTTGGGGGGGGGTGTGTGGGGGGTGTGTGGGGGGTGTGTGGGGGGTGTGTGTGTGGTGTGTGGGGGGGGTGTGTGTGGGTGTGTGGTGGGGGGGTGTGGGTGGGGTGTGTGTGGGGGGGTGTGTGGGGTGTGTGGGGGGGGTGTGGGGGGGGGGTGTGTGTGGGGGGTGGGGGGTGTGTGGGGGGGTGGGGTGGGTGTGTGTGGGGGGTGTGGGGGGTGTGTGTGGGTGTGTGTGGGGGGTGGGGGGGGTGTGTGTGTGTGGGGGGGGGGTGGGGGTGTGGGGGGGTGTGTGGGGGGGGGGTGTGGGGTGTGTGTGGGGGTGTGTGGTGTGGGGGTGGGTGGGTCTGGGGTGTGGGTGGGGTTGGGTGTGGTGTGGGGGTGTGGTGGGGGGGTGTGTGGTGTCTGGTGGTGTGTGTGGTGTTGGGGTGGGTGGTGTGTGGGGGTGTGTGGTGGGGGGTGTGTGGTGGGGGGGGTGTGTGGTGTCGGGGGTGTGTGGTGTCGGGGGGGTGTGGTGGGGGGTGTGTGGTGTCGGGGGTGTGTGGTGTGGGGGTGGGGTGTGGGGTGTGTGGTGGGGGGGTGTGTGGTGGGGGGTGGTGTGGGGGGGGGGTGTGGTGGGGGTGGGGGGGGGGGGGGGGTGGGGGGGGGGGGGTGTGGGGGGTGGGGGGGGGGGGTGGGGGGGGGGTGGGGGGGGGGGGGGGGGTGGGGGGGGGGGGGGGGGGTGGGTGTGGGGGGGGGGGGTGTGTGTGGGGTGGGGTGGGGGTGTGGGGTGGGGGGGTGTGGGTGGGGGGGGGGGGGGGGGGGGGGGGGGGGGGTGGGGGGTGGGGGGGGGTGGGGGGGGGGGTGGGGGGGGTGGGGGGGGGGTGGGGGGGGGGGTGGGGGGGGTGGGTGTGGGGGGTGTGTGTGGGGGGGTGGGGGGGGTGGGGGGGGGGGGGGGGGTGTGGGGGGGTGTGGTGGGGGGGGGTGGGGGGGGGTGGGGGGGGGTGGGGTGGGGGGGGTGGGTGGGGGGGTGTGGGTGGGGGGGGGGGGGGGGGTGGGGTGGGGGGGGGGGGGGGGGGGGGGGGGGGGGGGGGGGGGGGGTGGGGGGGGGGGGGGGGGGGGGGGGGGGTGTGGGGGGGGGGGGGGGGGGGGGGGGGTGGGGGGGGGGGGGGGGGTGGGGGGGGGGGGGGGGGGGGGGGGGGGGGGGGGGGTGGGGGGGGGGGGGGGGGGGGGGGGGGGGGGGGGGGGGGGGGGGGGGGGGGGGGGGGGGGGGGGGGGGGGGGGGGGGGGGGGGGGGGTGGGGGGGGGGGGGTGTGGGGGGGGGGGGGGGGGGGGGGGGGGGGGGGGGGGGGGGGGGGGGGGGGGGGGGGGGGGGGGGGGGGGGGGGTTGTGGTGGTGGGGGGGGGGGGGGGGGGGGGGGGGGGGGGGGGGGGTGGGGGGGGGGGGGGGGGGGGGGGGGGGGGGGGGGGGGGGGGGGGGGTGTGGGGGGGTGGGGGGGGGGGGGGGGGGGGGGGGGGGTGTGGGGGGTGGGGGGGGGGGGTGGGTGGGGGGGGGGGGGTGGGGGGGGGTGGGGGGGGGGGGGGGGGGGGGGGGGGGGGGGGGGGGGGGGGGGGGGGGGGGGGGGGGGGGGTGGTGTGGGGTGTGGGGGGGGGTGTGGGGGGGGGGTGTGGGGGGGTGGGGGGGGGGGGGGGGGGGGGTGTGGTGGTGGGGGTGGTGGGGGGGGTGGGGGGTGTGTGGGGGGTGTGGGTGTGTGGTGTGTGTGGGGGTGTGGGTGTGTGTGGGGGGGGTGTGGGTGGGGGTGTGTGGGGTGTGTGTGGTGTGGGTGTGGGGTGGGGGGGGGTGGGTGGTGTGTGGGGGGGGTGTGGGGGGTGTGGGGGGTGGGGTGGGTGTGTGGTGTGTGTGGTGTGTGGGTGTGGTGGGTGTGTGTGTGTGTGTGTGTGTGTGTGGGTGTGTGTGGGTGGGGGGGGTGTGGGGTGTGGGGGGTGTGTGTGGTGTGTGTGGTGTGTGCATAGGGTGTGTGTGGTGTGTGTGGGGGGGGGGTGTGGGGTGTGTATGTGTCTAGCAGCCTCAATTGTCATTCTTAGGCTTGGAGACTTCCTTTCTTTCCAAAGTTAGCTGGGCTGCCCAAAAGTCAGAAAGATTTGTGGAGAATACAAGTAAATAAAACTGCCAACTCCTGACCAAAAAAAAAAAAAAAAACAAAAAAAAGAAAAAAGAACTACGCATGTTGAGCCTCACTGTGAACTGCTCAGACATTAACAAGAAACTAAACAAAACTTCCAGTTTTGGGATAGAGCCTAGGGCGGGCCCACCTTCTGCTGAGCCACAAACGTGAGTAAACAAATAGCCAGAGCTGTCTTTCAGAGGTTGTTGGCAGGTATGCCGCTTTCCTCGGGCAGCTGTTGACCAGCTGGTGTCTCACATCTGGGCTTCCAGACATGATTCTAAAGATTCCCACAATGTAAACTGTTGGGTGTGAGCCGAGGCGCACAACGATACCCTGAATTCATGCGATAGTCTTCCCTGGTTATGGAGCGAAACATGGGCCCCTGGAGAGCACGAGCACTCAATGAAATGCTACCAATGCAGGCGGTAGCTATTCCTCAACAGATCCAACTACAAGACAAGCACAAACTGACTCCGCTCACCTCCTGCCAGCTACAACATCTAACTCCCGGAGCACTCATCACAGCCCAGAGGATTAATCCTGTCACTCACCAAAGGCCCCTGATCCCTACAGCATCTGAGGCTAAGGTTCCAGCTGTGGGTATCCAGAGGCCACTTCAACACCCTGGGACTGGAAAGCGTAGGCTACATCAGACCTTTGATGCGGGGAGGGGACGGGAGGCCGTTGTTTTACTCCTCTTTGACACTAGAAGGAAATTCACTTGAAATTCAAATTTGACACCTTGGCAAACCTGCATTCTGGGCCCAGTGTGCTGTCTAGCTGTGTGATCTCCAAAAATTCACTTATTTCTGTTTTCATCTTTATGTAGGGACACTAATGCTAACGACGACGGTAACACCAGCAACTGCTCTTGAAGTACCACAGGCAGCCTAGGACAGAACCCAACCCCTGACCCTCTGGGGGACCTGTGGAGAAGATCACTACCACAAGGACATTAATTGCTATTGATTATTCAATGGGAGTAGTCAACAGAATACAACACAGAGCGGGTGGCCCCAACAAAAAGTGCCACCGCCAGCACAAAACAACAAAGGGAACGGTGAATGAATAACCAAACTGAAGTCCAAGCTAGATGACAGTTTTGGACAGGCCATTACCTACGACATCGCTAGGAGTAGCAAGAAGATGCCTTTGGCTCCTCCATCTCTTCCCTCAGCAGTCTGGGCCCCTGGCAAGATAGACAGGTCTCCAGAGGCTGGAAAACCTGTTTGCTAAGAGATCTTTCTGGAAAGAAACGAGGGAGGAGTTGTATGTGGTCACACCCTCTATCCGAGGAATACCATTTTGGGGACTAGGATCCAAGAAATATCTTGAAAGGACAGATAAAACAGTATGACTTGGCACGGTCTACTGAAACAAGCTGGCCACGGGTAATAGACCCCATCAGAGAATGGATGGCTGCCGGACGGTAGACAACCGGAAGCTCGGGCCTCAGGAGGCTCAGGACTGGAAATCATGAGGACCGATGAGAAAACTGTAAGGGACCACCGGATCAGTCCAGAACGAGCCCACAAGCTTGTGGCGTCACTGGGAAGCCATGCTGGAAGCAGCGGCCCATGAGTAAACAGCTTGGTAAAGGCGGCCCTTGGTTCGCAGGTGCTGTGGCTGCTATTTTAAGTGATTCTGTGTCGGGTTTAACTCCTGGTTTAGTTTAGATTTCTGTTAATTAAATACACATTTTTTAAACAAAGGACGTATACAAGTTAAGCTCAGCCAATCAGGCCTTGAGAGTTATTGGTGAGAGGAAAGGAAAAAGTTCCTGTGGAATTCTGAGGTCCTCCCTCCTCAGTACAGGAGATGGGCCCCCAAGAAGACAGAGCACCCCAGGCAGCTTCTTCCACTGAGAAGCTACCCCTGGGAGGCAGAGCCTGCTGGGAGGCAGAGCCTGCTGGGAGGCAGGCTGGATAGTTGTAGCTGCCTGGTCACAGGAAGTAGGAAGCTGAGCTACTTTCCAGCAAAGGTAGGGGAAAGTCCAGCGAGAGGTGGGGGGAGGAGGCTCAGTCTAGAGGGAACCCCTTTCCACTTCCCAGAAGCCACACCCACCTTTGTTTCTGTCACTGGAGTCACTGTAATAGCCTTGTCTCCTCAGGAAGAAACCCAGCCTGAAGTAACCCCTCTCCATATACACAGTGTGAAGTGCACGCTACATACCTAATACTCTGCACGCTGTGTACACAAAAATCTTTGCATATATACGTGCTATTTGTACACACAGTAATACCTACTGTTTGTACTGCAAATGTAGGAGCCCGCACACACTACAAACAACCTCCTTTCCCTACAGTCACAAAACATTCTCAAGGGCCCTTGTGGTAGAAGTTCGTTTCTAGTTACATATAAAATAATTGTTTCATGCGCTGTTGGGTGAGGGGCTGCCTAGGTTGGCGATTTGTATTGCCTGCAGGTGTTGGATTTATGCAGGGCACGTTGATTGGTCATGATCTGCACGTGCTATCAGTGTGCTGCCTGAGGCTTTGGGATCATTAAGAACACCTGAGCTCAGATGCTGGGGCCCAGTATGGCGCTTGCCATGATAGTGGTTTCCTCTGCTGAGGTCTGGCAGGGTTTGCACCTATGAGAATGTCTCCGTGTCTTTCTTGGTGAGCCGACACACACAAGTGTACAGCTACAAGGCCCTGTTCCCTCTTTAAAAGGCTCCGACTACTCCAGTCCTTAGTTTTCTCACCATAAGACAGTAGGAAAGAAGCCAGACTCAAACTCCCTCTCTCTCAGGAAAACCCAGGGAAAGGGGATGGGGTGAGGAAAACGAAACCTAACAGGGACCTGCTTTAGTTCTCAGCTGGACCATACTGTGGCCACCTTGGGCAAGCCAATTAGCCCTCTAAACATCCCTCTTCTGTAAAATGGGCCTAAGGACATCTCAGTCCACGGGACATTAAGTACTGGGATAACTCAGAAGGCTGTGGCCACACAGCCAGCGCTAGTTAAGCCCTCTTCTACAGACATTAATTACTATCACCACTAAATTATCTCAACATGAGGCGACCCGCCTGCGCTGAGCCAGAACTGAGAAGCGAGGAACACCGCCACCCCCACCCGGTGACTCTCCTTCCAACCTTAGGGCCCACACCCATTCCGACGTTGAAGGAGGAGAGTAGGGTCCCAGGTCCTCTCCTTCACCTAGGTGGCGAGATCCCAAGCTGGAGAACGGTAGCTGCCCAGGTCTCCCCGCCCAGACTCGGAGCCAACGCCCTTTCGGCCCTGGCAGATCACACTGGTCAGGGCGCACCTGGCGAACGTGAAGTGGCGATTTGGTTATTTGACTCGGGGCTTTGCCATCAGGGTCAGCAATCCCAGGAGCTCCGCAATCAGAGCTCCGGCTGCGGCTGGGGGATTCCCAGCGCTTATCGCACAAGCAACACGGTGGCGGCACCGCCGGGCGCGCTGCGGCGAGCAATCAGCAGGTCCCAGCCCACGGGCGGCGCGGCGGGACCGATCTAGGTTCCTAAGTCCTCATCCCGGGGCCACCTCCCCAGCGCCTAGGCGCCCACACCCAGCCCCGGGAGACGCCGCGCGGTGGGGCGCGCTGCCGGGTACCCCGATTTCTGCAAATGCAGGGCCGGGCCCACAGCACTCACCGATGGACACGAGCTTGATGCTCTCGTGGTCCAGGAACTCGAGCGCCACCGACACGTTCTCCAGCTTCATCTGTCGGAAGGTGGGCCGCTGGTGGTACTTGTGGTGCATGCGCTTCTGGCTGAGCACCTCGAGCAGCGCGATGAGCCGTAGCCCGTCGCTCAGGTCGGTCTGCAGGTTCCCGATGCGCTTGTTCACGCACTTGAGGTGCTCGTTGCACCAGCGCGTGAACGTGTTCTGCTGGATCTTCTTCCACGGAGCGTCCTCCGCCAGGTCCTTCTCTGTCACCGGCATCCTGGAGGCCGAGAGTGCACTGGGGTGGTAAGGGGGGGGCGACGACCTGCAGCGACTGGGATTAGAAGGCCCAAGGGCCCCGGGAGGGAAAACTGAAGCGAGTGGAAAGGGGGCTCGAACTCACTGCCACCTAAGCCGCGTCGGGAGCTGCTCTGCCCTCGCCCGGCCCTCAGTGCTCAAGTACCCTGGCCTGGCGCCTGCGCCGTACGCCGTCCCGCCCCCGAGGCTCCTCCCCGTTCCGACCCTGAGGAAGCTAGCGAACTTCTTAGCTGCGCTCGCCCTCTAGGGCCCAAAAGCCTGACTACGCCGGGTTGTCTCCTAAATCTCACCCTTCTGCTGTGATAGCCAGCTAGGTGAAAATAACCCGGGAAAGGCCTAAAATAAGGGCACGTGCAGAGGCAGGGGAATGGATGGGATGGTCACGTGGAGAGGAAGCGTGCCACCCATCTACGGGTAGGCTGAGCGAGAGGCAGGTGATTTTTCTCAGAGCCGGCAAATTGGACACAATGATCACCTGGTGTCAAGGAACTCAGCCTTGAAGTTCAAGTCCACACGCACGTGAAAACGAACGCACGTGAAAAACGAGCAGTGTTTTCTACGGAGATCGGTTGCCTTTCGCTGATGTAACAAATAACCCGCACCTGGCGTCGTTAAGAATCCGGTAAATAAAGCCTTGCGTCGCTGTGAGTTCAGGGTCCCGTCTGAGCGTCAGTGAGCCCAAACTGAGGTCACTGGCCCAGCGTGTTTCTTGCTGGAACTTCCGGGAAAGAATGTTCCTTTGCCTTTCTATCCAGGTTCTGGAAGATGCATGCATGCTTTTGGCTTATAATGTTTCCTTTTTTCCCTTACCTTCAAAGCCTGTAAATCGAGGCAGAAAATCTTTCTCATCCTTTCATCTCCTTAGTTCTCCATAGTCACCTTCCTAGATCTCTCTGAAAGACCCTTCTGATAGTGTTGGGTGACTTGATTAGCCTTTAGCGATCTTGCTTTTTTTTTTTTTTAATATGAAGGCCAAGAGGTTCCAACGAGGCGCAGCTGGGGAAAGGACTTGATGGCTGGGTGTTGGCACCTACTGACCAATGTCTCTTTTCTTGTCCCTTCGCCTGAGAATCCAATTTCTTTCTCTCCACACCCCAAGCTTTGTAACTCTCAGCACAGCTTGTTTATCTCCTCCGCCAAGCCACCCTGATCACCAGAGTTGGGGGAGTACGTGGAGATCTAAGTCCTTGAAGAAATTAAAGATACATTTCTCACATTGGACAAATTCCACGCTGGGCTGCACACCTCACAAACAGAGCCAGGTCTGTGTCAGCCACTGCTGTGTCTGCATACCTGGTATAGGGTTGCCCTGTGAGAAATGTAGGGGGGAAAAATGAGTGGGTGGGTAGATGGCCCGGTGGCTGGCCGGCTGGCTGGCCGAGCAGTGCAGGCTGAAGGGGGCAGCCTTTATTCTGCAGGTTGTTATCACTGGGGTGTGAGACACCCTCAGTATGTGACATGGAGCCTATCATTTCAGGCCTGAAGAATCTACATCCTGTCCCTGCCCTGGGTGCAGTGTTTGCTCTAGTCATTTCCACAAAGCAATTAACTGCAAGCTTGCCAGTCCAAGGAGATTGATACCAGAAGGCCAAACATCTCTCCCCCGGCGTGCCAGGAAAGGAGTAACGAGACCTTTCCAGTCACCTGTGTTGGCTTCAGGAGCCCAGCGTATGTTTGAAGTTCCAGCTTTTATTTTCCTTTGGTATGGAAGAAATAATGATACTATCAGGGGAAAACCTTTATCTGCTTTATCTTAGTGACTTAGTTTCCTGTGAGCTCTCCTATGCCCTGGAAGCCAACCCATACCCTGGATTTCATTTTCATTTGCCATCTTACTTTTCCATAACATTTGACCCAATTACTTCTCGGTATTGAACTCCTGATGGTGGATGGGAGGCCAGGGGCTGGGCCTCGCTACACGGAACTCAATTCACTTACCCATTCCTCCTGGAGGGGAGACTGGGCTGTCTGCAGGGTGTCACCAGACCGAGCAAACACACAGTTGGGTGCAGAGCAATATGGTAAGATTACTGGTCCTCTATAAAGAAAGGCTGTGTGTGATTATATAATTACCCGTCTGTGCACAAGACACCTCTGGGAGAATTCACAAGGAAATAGTAAAGTTGGGGATAGAGTGGGAGAATCATTTTCTTTTCTGCGTTTTCAAACACATGCACTCACTCATGTGCCCCCCCATTTCTCTCTTCACCCCCTTCTGACAGGGTCTCATGTAGTTCATGGCTTCAAACTGTTCACGTAGCCGAGGATGGCTTTGAACTCTCGATCCCCCTGCATCCGTCTCTCAAGTGCTGAGATCACAGGCATGCACTATCTTGGTGGCCGTAGGATTTGTAAAAGGCAATTAAATTAATATTTGTAAATTACGGATTTTGGGTCAGAGGCTGAACTCAGAAATAGAACACCTACATAGCAAGCACAGTGTTGAAAAGCTGACAAGCATTCCCCTGACTTTGGGCCAAAGTAATCCTCACCTGTGACGGGAGGGGCTGCCACAGACCTCCCTCTCTGCGGGATGCGATGAGATGGGCATTTCATCTCAGGGTTGTGCTTTTGAAACACATTGCCCTTACTGGAGGCCGCTCTCTGCCTGTAATCTCAGCACTGCGGAGGCAGAGGCAAGGGATTGGGAATTTGAGACCAGCGGCAGCCACACAGTGAAATCCAGGTTAGCCTTAGCCAAGGTTAACCTTAGCAAGACCCTGTCTCAAAAACAATAACAAAATTTGTCTGTGACAAGCTGGAGGAGTAAATCAGAAATACAACTTGCTATGATTTGGGGGAACTGTTGTATGTTTTAAGTCTGTTTATTTATTTGTGTGCCTGTATATGTGTGTGCACGTGTACCTGTGTATGTACATGTGCGTGTGTGTGTGCCTCTGTGTGTGTATGTGTGTGTGTGCCTGTGCCTCTGTGTGTGTGTGTGTGTGTGCCTGTGTGTGTGTGTGTGTGCCTGTGCCTCTGTGTGTGTGTGTGTGTGCCCACAGAGGTCCACCGTGAAGACATTAGAGGACATCTTGTGGGAGTCAGGTGTATTCCACCGTATGAGTTCTGAAGATCAGATATAGTCAGATTTTGTAGCAAGTGCCTTAGACTGCTGAGCCACTCACAGGCCCTGCTTTTGTTTTCGGCTTGATACAGGGTCTTATGCATCCCAGCTTGGCCCTGAACTAGCTATATAACTCAAGATAAACTTCTCACCTCCTGCTTCTACCTCCCAAGTGCTGAGATTACAGCCAAAGACATGCACCCCGTGGTGCTGGAGATTGGACCCAGGGCTTCATGCAGACTGTGTCCCCAGCTCTCTTCCAGGTTTTTGAAACAGTCTTATGTAGAGCAGACCACACTGGTATTAAACTGAACTCCTGCTCCCCCTGCCCCTGCCTCTGCCTCTCCAATCCTGGGAATATTCCATCATGCCACACCCAGCTGTAGCCTTCTTGAATAGAAACTTTGGCTCCCTTTTCACTGGTCCCTTGCAAGGGACCACTCCCAGCTTCTGCGTCTGTCTCTGTACTGTCATTTTTCTGGTACACAAGGATTAATCCTTTAATATCAGCAAGATTATTCACATCCCAGTTTCCAAGGTACAGGCTTGATTTGTGGATGAATATTTTATTTCATGGCAATGTAACCTCATTCAAGGAAACCAAGAAATTGGAGTTAAACACTCCCTTGATGTGCCTTTTTACAGCCCCTTGATAAGCTTGTAAGCTGCCCCACGTGTCCCCTCAGAAGGTGCTACCAGTATGTGTGGCCACCAGTGGACACCCTGATTCCTTTGGCCTTAGATTAACTCCTTCTAGACTGAGACCTGCTTTGAATCACTACAGAGCCCGTCCCTCTTCCTAACTCTCCCTACACTGTTGCTTTCTTTCTCTACTTGCCTCCTGTTAAACTGGCAGGGCCAACTGATATTTTATTTTTCATATTGGAACAGCCCCACCCAAACCCAGATAAAGGCCAGGCCCGCATCAGACATGTATCAGCAGAATTGCTGCAGAAATGTCTTTCCCTGACTCATTGGAGGCCAGAGTAACCTTTCTGATGATCGGAGTCCTCTTGCTGCGTGTGTCTGCAGGCTTCTTTCTTTGGGAGCGGGTAAGACTGCAGGGACCCTGCAGGTCTGGGGACCAGAGTTTGGGAGCCACATCCACTGCTGGTCAGCATGCTGCCGGCTCAGGTGTGAGGTTTCTGAATCTTTCTCAGTTTGCTCACCTGTACAGGACAAGGTCTCCTTCATAAAGGACATTCGAGAGCAAGGGCTGGGGGTGTAGACCAGGTGGCAGAGTGCTTGCTTAGCATGTCCGAAGCCGGAGTTCGATCCCCAGGAAGACCTTGAACTTCTTTGTTACACCACCCTGCTCTGGGAGGTGCTGGGGGGTCCAGTCCAGGTCCTTTGGTATGCTAGGCTGGCACTCTGACTACTGAGCTGCACCCCAACACGACCTCCAACTTCTGATGCCTCTGCCTCTATCCCCAGAGGACAGAGATTACAGGCATGTGCCGACACACCCAGCTTGTGCAGTGCTGGGTATCGAACCCGTGGCTTCATGCACGCTAGACAGGTACTCTACCAGTGGGGCCACAGCCTCTCAGATGTTCTTTTAAATCTTAAGGAAGGGCATTTGTTATACAAGGTCCAAAGCCGATCATGAAGGAGGGAAGTCCATCCGCAATAACCACACCCACAGCCTGCTAATGTCTAACTAGCTACCTAAGAACTCCGGCTGCCTGACCCTTCCCTTCCTTTACTCATGCCTTCTGTAATCGTCGCCGCAAAATCTGTTTCTGGGACATTCTAAACAACACCAAACAAGGTTAACTGTCTCCAGAAACATTGTTACCATAAAAGAGATAAGATGTTCCTCCCTGCTGGTGGCCAAGGATGCTGCCAAAGATACAATGCAGGAAACGGTTCCCTCATGATAAAAACTATGTAGCCTCCCAGAGCCAGTAATGCTGAGGTTAAAAATCTGGGCCCTAAATTAAGGCACAGAGTGACTCCCTGTGGGTTATAAACCTCTTCCAGTGGAATGTCCCAGCAGAACCTGGCTGTGGAAAGCAGCAAGGCTTCGGAGCAAGTCCCAAGAGAGCAGGGTTTCTTCTGCTTTTCCCTCTTTCTTCTTCTACTTTAGAGTTGTTTGGCAGCTCTCTCTATCTCACGATGAGATCCAGTACAAGGATTGGCATGAATACTGGCTTGGCCGATTAGAAAATCCCTTCTATAATATTTCATGAATTTGAGAAGGAGTGCGGGGTGGGTGGGGGTGGAGGCAGGAGGGGTTGGAGACAGGAGAGTAGCAGGGCAGTGAAGTAGACACAATACTTATATATGAATTCAAGAAGAAAAAAAACACACACACAGGTGTGCTGGCTAGTTTTATGTCAGCTTGACTCATGCTAGAGTTATCTGAAAGGAGGGAACTTCAATTGAGAAAATGCCTCCATAAGATCCAGCTATGGGGCATCTTCTTAGTGATTGATGGAGGAGGGACCAGCCCATGGTGGGTGGTGCCATGCCTGGGATTTTTTTTTTCTTTTTTTCTTCTCAAGAGGGCTTCTCTATATAGCCCGGACTGTCCTGGAACTCACTATGTAGACCAGACAGGCCTCACACTCACAGAGATCCTCCTGCCTCTGCCTCCTGAGTGCTAGGATTAAAGGCGTACACTAGAATGCCCTATTAGGTCTTGGATTCTACAAGAAAGCAGTCTGAGCAAGCCATGAGGAGCAAGCCAGTAAGCAGCCTCTGTTTCGGGTCCTGCCTTCAGGTTCCTGCCCTGTTTGAGTTCCCGTCCTGAAGTGCTATAGGCAATTAATGACTGTTGAGAGAGGGAGAATTAGTCTCCCCCAGGGATGAGGCCCCTACATGGCTGAACAATACTAAGTGATAACTCTTAAAACATATATACAAGCAATACTGAATGGACTCGGGAAGTTGTATTCATATATTTGCTTTTTCACATATGTGTCTATATGTGTACATGTATATACACACACAAACATTCGTATGTATATACACATATATGTGTAGCAATAATAATAATTAAAAAGAGGCTAGGAATTTGAGAAGAGAACAATATGGAGGTTTGTGAGGAGGAGGAAGGGGTGATGTAAATACAGTTGCATATATATATATAATTAAAATTTTTAATTAATTTTTTTAAAAAAGGTGAAAAAGAAAACTTCTGCAGACCATGGTGGGTTGGTGTGGGGTTGGAAGTGATTGAAGCCAATCAGAATGGGTTTTTTTTTCCTCCTAGAGAATTCTCGGCCAGTCCCCTTTACACTAGGGCCTGGGGCATCCAACGGTCAGCCTGGCTGCCGTGTAGGGAACAGGGCAGAGTCGTGGTGACAATACTCAGCGGGATGATTCAGAACCTTCCCTTTTTTGGAATCGTTTCTCGGTCTTGACTAATAGGGCCTGGTCTCTCTCTCCCACAGGACTTGGAATTTCCTGGTCTTTTATCTCATCGTTGCCGACCACACCCTTTTCCCCTTCCAGGTCCTGGGTAGGAGCTGGCAGACCGTCATGACTGCCCAGTTGTGAACTCATGTTACTTGCCCACACCTGGCTGACGAGCACACCTTGTCTGGTCCACTCACTCACCACTCAGAAGAACGGCGGCTGGGAGGGAGCCAGCCCCATCTTGGAGGAGTGCTTAGGGGTAGGACAGTACTTTTTGTTTGGAAGACTCCGGAGCAATTGACAGAACTCCAGAAGCCAGCCCACCCTGCCCTGACGTCAGTCTGGTTTAGATATTTCAAGGGAGCTGCCTATGCATTTTAAATTGGGCTGGAAGTCCTGGATCGACTGGGTGAATCAGAGCCATTTCCTTTCTCTAAGCCCCAGGTTTCCTTGTGAGCTATCTCTAGACAGTAGTGACATCAGACCCCCGCCCCAGGGAGGTTGTCGTTGAGGCCATTAAAGGAAACAGCAAGAGTGAAGCATTTGGCAAGCCACCAAAACATTTAGGAAACTATTAACTGTTCTGAAACTATTTTCTTTTTAATTTGTAAAATTACAGTGTGTGTGTGTGTGTGTGTGTGTGTGTGTGTGTGTGTGTGTTTGTGTGTGCGTGTGTACAGCTCTTTGGAGTCGGTTCTCTCCTTCCACGACGTGGGTCCCTGGAATCGAACTCAGGTCACCTGGCTTGGCAGCAAGTGCCTCTCTACTCTCTGAGCCTTCTTGCAGACCTCTGAAAATATTTTCTGCTTGAAATGTAAAGAACTCTCCAGGCCTTCCCTCCCATCTTGGCGGAATTTTGTGACCCACAGTCAGGCCATGGGTGTGGAGGCTGGACGGGCTCCGGCACTGCCGGGGGCTTCCCTCCAATGGCCTGTTGGTGCTGGATGATTGCGAGCCCTCCTCCCCAACCCCTGACCCACACCCAGCCCCTCATCCCTGTGAGTCAGCGCCAAAGAAAGGCCTAGAATCTCCAGATCTGGACTCCTCCGTCCTGGCCCAGGCCTGATAAGAAGAGCAGCTGGGTCTGAGTCAGCGGGGAGTAGTTGCTAAGGGCTTCTCCTCCAATCAAGGCCGGCTCCCTGCACCGGCTGGGGCCCAGACCTTACTCTTGCGCAGCTGACCCGGGGTCAAGAGCCCTGATTCTCACCACCCTTCGGCGCCACCTAATGGAGAAATCAGCTCAAACTCCTCGGGAGTTGCTTCATGCCTCTCCCTGGACTTTTATCAGCAGAGCTGGTCTAGGGAGTGCAGTAGGGTGAGGAGCTGAGGAAATGGGCGGGGGGAAAGGTGAAAGGTGGTTGGTGCCCCGCCTCAGGCTGGAGTACTGCCCGGGGAGAAGCTTGGCCCGCACCCTCCTCATGGTCCATGGCTCTAACCTGACCCAACTCTCCTGTCCCACGCTCCACTCAGAAACTGGAGCCTTCCTCTCTCCTCCTTCCCTCCTCTCTTCTTAAGGCACCATCTAACTATGTAACCAGGCTGGCTTCAAACTCAGAGATCTTTCTGTCCATGCTTCCTGAGTGCTGGGATCAAAGGCAGGCACCACCATACCAGAGCATTCATTTTCTCCTCCATTTCTTCCTTCCTTCCTTCCTGCATTTTTTTCCTGGGCTGGGGGGCGGGGCAGGTGCCAGGGCACATGTGTGGAGGTCAGAGGAAAACAGCCTTCTAGAGTCCGTTCTCTCTTTCACCTAGTAGGTCCTTGGGATTGGAAGGCTTATTGGTTGATACCTTTACCCACCGAGCATCTTGCTTTCTTTTTGTCCTTTATTTTCCTCCTGTGTTTCCTTCCTTCCTTTCTTCCTTCCTCTTTCTTTCTTTCTTTCTTTCTTTCTTTCTTTCTTTCTTTCTTTCTTTCTTTCTTTCTTTCTTTCTTTCTTTCTTTTTTTTCTAAACTGCCTTGAACTCTCGGTGTTACAGGTGAGGATGATTTTGAACTCCTGAACTTCCTGCCTTTACCTCCCGTGTGCTGGGATTACAGGCATGTACCACCATGCCTAGTTTTATGAGTACTGGGAATTGAATCCAGATTCTCATACATGCCAGGAAAAGACTCTACCAAGAACTACATCTCCAGCCCTACATGCTTACTTTAAAAAAGGAAGAAAGGGAGGGAGGAAGGGAGGGAGGAAAGAAGAAAGCAAGCAGGCATTAAAGGCATCTTCTTGCCCCACCCCTGTTCAAAAACAGTTATGATTCTCTATTGCCATTGTGTAATGGGGGGGGGGTAGCTGGGGTCTCTTATACAGGGCAGTAAATCTGGCCCAGTGTGGTGGTACACACCTGTAATTTCAGCACTCAGGAGGCTGAGGCAGGAGGATGGAAATTTCTGGCTACCCTGGGATACATACGGAGTCTGTATCAGACAAACAAAACCAACTACAAAGGCAGAAAGCCCAGTCCAGAGCTCCATTACCATGGCCTTGTGGGGGTCCCACCTTAAGATTCAGGTCCCTAGTATAGAAAAAGACCAAAGCAGCCAACTTTAGTCAGGCTTCTAAGAGCACCAAAATTGTGTAGGCCCAAGCCAGGAGCACCGTGACCCAAAACAGTTCGGCCTTGGGCTAAAAGAGTTTCCCCACGTAGACAGCCCATGGCCTCGGGCTAAGAGTCTTCCCCCCACCCGAATTAACTAAGACCCTAAAGTTTACATTTTCTAGGAGCCCGCAACCTTGCTATATGCCAGCACCAATCAGTTTAAAGGTTAACTGGCCCCTACCTATCAAAATGGGAAAACAATTTGGGGACCAATCAACTTGTCCCAACTCGGTTTGTGCCTAGCAACCATTTCAACTGTATAAAAAGCTTAACCATTTGCTCCTGGGGGGTCGGTTCTATCCTGCGTGTTAGAACGGCCCCAGTATACTGGAATAAATCCTCTTGGTATTTGCATCGATATCCCGTCTGTGAGTCTCTGTGGGGATGCGGCGTTCCGGTTTGGGCCCTGGGGGGTCCCAGTTTGGATCTCTGAAGTCCAACAGCCTAATCACCCCAGAGTGTCATCTGTCCTGTCGCCTTGGGCAACTGGATTTCCACTCATGAATTTGACAGGGAGAGGGAGACCCAGACTTGCAGCACAAGTGTCTCTTCTGACTCCTAAGTCGTTTCTCTTGAGATCCAGGTGCTGCTGCCCATAGCTCCTGGAAAGAACCAGAGCCTCTTATGCCTCAGGGTCTCTGTTCTTGGGCTTCCTTGTTTTGTTTTATTTGAGAAAGGTCTTTTGTATGCCAGGCTCAAACTCACTGTGTAGCCGAGACCTTAAGCTACTCGGCTTTCTGCCTCTACCTCCCAAGTGCCGGGATGATTGGTGTGGACCACCAGGCTGGACTCCATGAGAGACTACCTAGAGGAGGAAACGATTCAGTTCTGACAAGACTGAGAGTGGAAGAAAGCAGGTAGCTCCTAAGCGAACCACCAGTCTCTGCGCTCAGCCTCCAGTACAGCAGGGAGCCAGACATTTTCCCAGCCAAGCTTCTAGAGCAATGATGCCCAACCTGTGGGTCACGATCTCTTTGGGAGCCAAAGGACCCTTTCACAGGGGTTGCCTGGGACCGTCTGCATATCAGATATTTAGTTATGATTCAGAACAGTAGCAGAATAACAGTTATGGAGTAGCAACAAAAATAATTTCAGGGTTGGGGGTCACTGCAGTGTGAGGAACTGTGTTAAAGGGTCACAGCATTAGGAAGGCTGAGAACCATTGGTCTAGAGGGGCACCCAGGAGGCGTGCCAGGTACCAGCTGTACTGCTCTGAACTCTCCCTCTCTCCCCCCCTCCCTTTTCCTCTCCTTCTCCCTCTCCCTCTCTGTCTGCCTCTGCTTCCTTCTCTATAGAGTGGACTGAGGGTTGTTGTGGGATATTTTACTCCTGTGTGCTGTTTTGGTTTGCAAAAGGGCTTTGAGCCCTTGTAGCTGGGAAGCCAGATGCCTTGCAGCAGATGCAGGCCTTGCTTCCTACCTATTCACACCCTTGTGCTAGCCCTGCTGGGATCTCCACAGATAGAACTAACTGTTTACAGTTGAAGGTGACCCATGACATGAAAGAACTGCAGGCAGGTGATCAAAGAAGACTCTGATCACCTCTAGCCGAGTATGCTAAGGTACTATTGTATTGTAATGAAGGCCTGGATGTGGAGAGGGGGCTAGGGAAAAAAAGTTAAGGAAGGGCTGAGGAGAAGCAGGAAAAGAGGGGAAAGAAATGAAGTCTCTGCTTAGCCTCCCGGGTATGGGATTCCCTGAGATTTGACATGGTTTGTGATTAATAAAGAGCATTGGAAATTTCAACGTCTGGACTCTCCGTTAAGCGCCATAACTTTATTTTAACAGAGGGTGCCTGTCAGACTGTTGGGAAGAGCAAGTAGTCTACAGGTGTACAAATGTCCAAATGCCTTCGCTTCCCCCCCCACCCCGGACACACTTTTAGGCGCTCTATAAGAACACCAAGCCAGACAAACAAAACATATATTTAGGGGGCCCGTAGGCTCCATGTCTGCTGCTTCAGTCTCTGCGACCCCCTAAGAGTCCTGGCCAATTGATACTGTGGGGCTTGATCTGATGTTTCTTGACCCTTCTGGTCCCCACCACCCCTCCTCCCCCTCTTCCTCGGCTTCCCCGAGCTCTGCACGATGTTTGACCTTGGGCCTCTGCATCTGCTCACCTCAGCTGCCAGCGGGAGTCTCTCTGACAAGTGGGATAGGCACCGATCTATGAGCATAGCAGAACATCATAAGGAATGTCTCCAGGCTATCCGGTCTCCAGGTCCTGACCAGCTCTGCAGTGTCAGGCCCAGGGTCCTGCCCTTCCGCGGCCCCCAGCAGATTCTGCATGCAGGTTAGATTATAGGTCGAAGGCTTTGTGGCTGGGTTCATGTCCCAGTCCCTCCCACCATATTTTGAACCGCAGGGCTGCACCAGGAACTTGGAATTACTTGGTGTTTGGAGCTGGCTAGAGTTTGAGTTCTGCGGAGGATCCGAACCATCGCCCAGCTCCCTTCAGTGTTTGGCCTTTAGAGGCAACTCGGGTCCCTTCGGGAGATGCAGTTGACATTTTTTGCAAGCGAGCACAGTGCAGGGTTGGCTAGGCTCCTGTCACAGGAGTCTGAAGCGGGCACGTGCGCAGTTGCGTCTAGTGGAATTGCTAGGCGACGGGAAAAAGGAGGCAGGCAGAAGCTGAACCTGTCCTTGCTGGGCCGGCCCTTGATGTGTGCACGCGCGCTTAGTGCACTTGCGTCTGGCGACTGAGTGACAGAATCTGCGACTGGACGGATGCAGAACCCGGAACCTTACCCGCCAGGAAGCGCCTTGAAGCGTGCGCCTGCGCACTTAGGACAGGATAGGTTTAGCCTCGTTGCCAGGCGACGGAGGGGGCGGTTGATGGACAGTGCTCCACCAAGCTGCCGGATGCTCCTCTGGCGGGGTGGCCAGACTTGGCTAGCTTTATTTTAAAGTTTTCCCGGGAGGCAGAGGGAGGCCGAGGAGGACTGGCAGGCAGCTCGGCCTGACCATGAGGAGGATATTTGGCTCTAGGAAGAGGGGCCCGGCGTCCTGCTCCCCCGCCTGCCTGTGGGGCACCTGCGCGGGCTCTGGGTGTGCTGGCGGGGACAAAGTGCCCAGGTACCTCAGGGGGTACTGCGCCGTGGGGCAGGTCCACCGGGCTGCGAGCGTAGGAGCCGCAGCTACGGTGGAGCGATTCCTCACATTCCGGGTGAACGGCGTGAACGACACAGACAAGAGGAACAGGTGACTTGGAACCCGGGACGGGGCAGAAGCAGGACGGGAGGGGGCTGCTGGCGACAGGCGGGGCAACCTGGGGGAGTGGCTGAGTCAACTAAGAGGGGCGTGTTCACTACGGAGGGGGAGTTTTCGCTGTACAACGAAAGGATGAGCGGTGATGGATGGACTCCCAGCCTTTTGTTGTACTGGAAGTACTGGTGTATCGATACACTGTCCACCGTGTTCACCAACAAAAGGGTGGCGAGGCCGTGCTTCTTCACCTTCTTTCCGTCTCTGAGCTATAAACACTAACACTGTATATGTCTGCACAGCGGGTGTAATTCTGTTATTTCACGTCATTGAGATGTGTTTGACAACAGCAGGGATAATCATTATTGTACCCACCAAATACTGTGCCGGAAACATCTGGACATGCTTTGTGCAGATTCAAATCAAGCATCCCGGTGACGCCATGTAAGATAGCTACTGTTTAATGCCCATCGTGTGGATGAGGAAACTGAGTCACAGAGTTCTTAGACAGCCCGAGAAGAAGCTAGTGGGTGACAGGTTAGAGTAGGAATCAAATCCAAGCTGAATTAAATCTACTGAGCATTCTCCTTTTGTTCAGCCAGGAGGCTTCAAGCGGGGATGTAGGCAGGCTAGTCCACTTGCCTCGAATGGGGTAGCCCTTGTCTTACGTCCCCAGAATTGGAAGGAATGTAAGAAAGAAAATAGAAATTATTTTCCTTTAGAAGAAAATTAATTACACATTATTTAATTTTTAAGATTTTAGATAAATGTTCTTGGACACGGGTCTCCATGGTTTCCTAAAAGAGTGCTCTTATTTCCACAGGACTGCGCTGCATTACGCATGCGCACATGGGCACCTGGGGGTGGTGACTCTTCTCGTAGAGAGGAACTGTGACATTAATGCCCGCGACGACGACAACTGCACACCTCTAATTAAGGTAGATAGACAATGGCTGATGGCTTCAGTGTGAGAAGGACTGGAGTGATTGCACTTGTGCCGTGGATGGTGGTTAACACCGTTAGTGTTTTTACCCGCTTGGACAGAGATGGACAAGTGGTCGGGCACTCTGGGGCCCAGGGACCACACAGCTCTGAGGCGGGGAAGGTGTTCCAATGGAAGGGTACCCTGTCATTCTGGAAGCCAGGAACCACTCAGCTTTGAGGTGGGAAAGTGTTCCCAATGGGAATGTATCCTGACATTTGGGAAGCCAGGAACTACACGGCTCTTGCAGCTAGGAGGCAGGTAAGGCCTCCCAGCTGAGCTGGAGGGTTACAGTGTAACAACTCCCCTTCTTCTTTAGTGGCTACCTTCACTTGGGAGGAAGGGAACCACCTAAGTTGCGCCCCCTATTGAGCAGATTACAGAAGGCTGCTCTTCATATAGTGGTGTGTGTGTGTGTGTGTGTGTATATGTGTGTGTCTGGCCTGTGATTGGTGGGCTTATTTACCATTATTTGAATGGTTGGGGGAGGGTTAAGGGGCCCCAGCTCAAGGAGTGTGTTAGCTGGGGCAGCTTCTATACTGCTTTCCAGGTTGGGGGATCCCACGGTCAGTCGGGAGTGGGGTCCCTGGTAGTCCCAGGGGAGATCTTTTCTAAGGGATTGGGAGGAGGGTGGTCCTCAAGCCCTGGAGCTCCCTGGCGTTGCAGAGCTAGACTCCCCAAAAGGGAAAATGTGCCAGTTCTCAAGCGGTCCTTGGCGCCAATTGGGGTTCATGGTGGGCACAGGGGGTGGGGGCCAGGGCTGCAGGAGGGTCCAGGCTGCTGGGAAAAGTCAGATTTGCTCCACTGCAGAAACACAGACAGCAGTGCGGTGCCATTTTGGGCTAGGAGCTGGCAGCCAGCAATCCAGTCCATGCCTTGTCCCGCCTGCTGCCATGGTGCCCGCAGGGCCGGTCATGGAGCAGCATGAGTGTATCTCATTTAATGATAAGCAATGGACGTGGAACATCCACTTTTAGTTGAATCGATGATCTGTTTATGTGACACCCGCAGGCCTCCCAGCGCCACCATGAGGAATGCGTGGCCCTCCTGCTCCGACACGGGGCTGACCCAAATACCGTGGATACGTTGGGAAACACTGCCCTCCACTACGCGGTGCTCGGTGAAAACACGTTCATAGCTTCCCGGCTCCTTGAACATAGCGCAAATATTGAAGCTAAAACAAAGGTAAAAAAAACAAAAAGGCACTCGCTTTCATTCCCAATCTCCCTCTAACATATTTGTCTTATAGAACATTGGCACGCACAGCTCCATTTTCCACTGCAGAGAGCGCCGGCGTTCACCGAACGAAGATGCCCTGAAGGGAGTTAATCATCCGAGGTATCGAAGGTATGGCTCCTGCCAAAGGCCTCTCAGAGGCCACAGCTCCCTCCTGTGCGTTCACGGCGAACAGTTGCAGGAACACCGGTTTTGTTAAAGGTAAAAATAGTTTTCCCATATCTTTTTCACCAAAGACTTTTTTTTTTGTAACCAGTGTAAAACTACACAAGAAAGCAAAAATCAGAACTGGGCTTTACGAATGAAAAAGAGAATTTCCTAACAAATGGAAATTGTGTTACGGTTAACAAATTACACAACACTGCTCTGTCTCTCAGAGAGGAGGATGAAGCAGGGAAAACGAGGCTGGAGTGGTGACCAGAGGCAGGCAGGCCAACTTGGAAACCTGATATCGACAGAAAATACAAAGGAGGCATTGTTTAATTTCCCCAGGTTTATATGGGCAGGTGAAAATGCTCTTTACTTGGGGAGACGGAACTCCTAATGTGGTTAAAAAATTATTAAGTTACAAATGACCCTAGAGGTGATCTAGGCTATGAACGAAAACAGAGAACCGCTCTTATTACACCCCTAGTAACCAACCCCCATCTTCTACTGAACCCCAGAAAAGAAAACCACAAAGGATAACCGAGGACCCTCGTATCTCCTCACGTGGCCTACGCTGCTCTCTCGCAGTGTGATCTGACCACTCAGGGGTCAGCATTAGAGTGTTTATTAATTAACTGGTATGTATTTATTTCTGGCTTATATTTTGCCCAGAATAAAAAAAATAACTTTAGTTACTAAAACGTAGGTTTTCATATTGTTATAGGATTATTGTCATATGTGAGGATAAAATCCGGTACTGAGGTTCTTGACTGCTGAGATACAAATCTTGTCTATTACGGCATAAGCAGTGAAACTTAATTTGAAGCCTTTGTCTTTTAATTCAGAGCAATTTCCCGAGAGAGGGCCATTTGGAGCAGGCGCACCTAACAATGGTATCTGGTTTCTCGCCACCTTACACAGATTCAAACGACCTTCATCCCTGACCTTGTGCAAACATTTGCTTTATTGGATAACTGGGAACACACATCACATCCCCAAAGCCCTTTCTCAAACGTGTCAAGCGTGGCCTCAAGTCAAGGGGATTTCTCCAACACTGGGCCCATAATCATAGTTCTGTAACAATGGACCCTTTGAGTCTCGGGGGCGCTTCTAGAAAAGGAAATACTTTTTGAAATACAGACAGATCGACTGACTCCGGAAGTGACGGTTTGCTCATTCACACGACAGAAGCAAAACCTTCCCTGCTAAGTTAAGGGTTGGGGCGATGGAGATAAAAGAGAGCGTCCCCCCAGAAGCCCCTGGTTTAGTCGAGAAAAAACACACAACCACATCGAAGCAGAGAGTCTTGGCGCCAGCGACTGAGTTTTGGAGGGGATTGACTTTTCAAAGGGGAAGAACGGCCAGTGGTGAGCGCAGCTGGGAGCCGAGGATGAGCCGCCGCCGGCTTGTTCCTCTCTGCTGGTCATTTCCATAGCATCTGAAAAGGCTTTTCACTCAGTTGAGAGATACATCATCTCCTACGCTGTAATCGTTTCTTTTTCCTCAGGACGGCCTCACGCCACTTTTACTTGCTCTGCGGCAGAAGAAAGACCGGATTGCAGAATTTTTAATAGAGAAGGGTGCAAGCATTCACACGGTGTTTCCCCGGGATAGGTAAGGTTTGTTCGTTTTAGAAACTCTTAGTTCTGTTCTTGAGTCTCCTGCTTACCAATTGCATTACTCAAGCGCCTTTAGTTTTAGTGCTATTTAAAAATAAACTTTTAAAAAGAACTATTTTATTTTATGTGTACGAGTGTTTTTCCTGCATGTAAATATGGGTACCACTGTGTGTGTGTGTGTGTGTGTGTGTGTGTGTGTGTGTGTGTGTGCATCACCTCATCTGGCTTAGAAAGTTCAGGATTTTAAGGTCTTGTAGAGACTACTCAAGATACTCACTGGTGAATCAGCTCATTTTGCACCCTGCCCAAATGGTTGTTGTGTTGGAGAGTTTTTGTTTTCTTTTCTTCCCTAAGACAGGACTCTCTGTTGTAACTCTGGCTGTCCTGGAACTCACTCTGTAGACCAGGCTGGCCTCGAGCTCACAGAGATCCACCTGCCTCTGCCTCCCGAGTGCTAGGATTAAAAGCATGTGCCACCACTGTCTGTTGGGGAAGTTTATTTTTAGTTATGTTTGAAATTGCTTTATGCACTGTTGGGTGAGGGGCTATCCTAAATCTAGGACATTCTGTGTTGTTTGCAGATGTTGGATTTAGGTGGGGGTTTGATTGCTTATGATCTGCACCTAAGGCGTTCTGAATCAGTAAAAACACCTGAGCTAAAACGCTCAGGGTTCCACTGTCAATTGAGTCTGGTGCTGGCCATGACAGTGATTCCCTCTGCTGAGGTCTAGCAGGGCTTCCACATATAAAAGTGCCTCAGTGTCTTCCTCGCTGAGCTGCGCCTCAGCAGCTGTGTACAACTACAACTGCCCAGCAGACAGATATTTTAATAATATAGTGGGTAACTCTGTGCAGTGAAGACCATCGGAGATAAGAGTGGAGTTAGTGGGTCATCTGTGTGTGGGTACAGGGTCTTGCTCCCAGGGCTGACAAGGGCAACTCGAATTTAATCCCTGGATCTCATACAGAGGAAGAAGAGAACCAGCTCCCCCAAGTTGTCCTCTGACCTCCACATGTGTGTTCACACACACACACACACACACACACACACACACACTGGAATAAGAAAGAGTGGACAGGCGAGTTAGACCTGTAGTAGAGGCTGAGGATGAAGTAAAGGTGACAGGTGAAATCTGAAGAGAACAACATTTTGGGTAGCAATCTGGGTTGTAGAAGAGTGATAAAGAGTATTGCAATTTACAAGACTGGCAGAGATACGATAAAAAGTCAAGATGTAGAAAATTGAGGATATTCTAAAGGCATACTAAACCAGGTGCTCAAGGGAGCCCTGAAAACATTGCTGCTTTTCTGTGGTTTATTTAGAGGACTTGAAAAACCCTGAGGTTTCTGATAAGAGATGTTAAAACAATTTGAGCCCCTTGCAAGGATCTCTGTAGCAAGTGGGCATGTGGTACCTACTTCCATCTTAATTTACAGAGACACTTAGGGCTTGACTAGATACAGGCAACGCAGACGCGAAGACCACTTAGACTTCACTCAGGGATTAAACGGTATAGTCAATCTTTTGCCTGGTTGTAATAATTTTTTAACACTTATTTTGTATTATTCTAAATTATGTATAAAGTGTATGTGTCTGCATACGGGTATGTACACATGAGCACAGGTGCCTGCAGAGGCTCAAAGCCAGAGGCATGGAACCTCCTGGAGCTGGAGTTTCAGGTGGTTGGGAGCTGCCTGACGTGGGAGCTGGAAATGGAGCAGCGAGTGCTCTTAACCATGGAGCCATCATCTCTCCAGCCCATTGGCTTGGCTTCCCTCTAGGCAGCAGTGTGACATAGTCGGTATAGGGTATTTCAGTTTAGTCTTCAGGGCAGGCAGCTGTGCGGATGAATTATTTTCAGGCTTTGCCAATATTGACTTTTGCTCCATTATATGGATTTATGAATAAGTCTTCATTTAATTATGTTATAGATTTGTGGTAAGTGAAGATAGAAAGAGCTAATTAAAAAATGTTCAAAGGTCAGCTTCCAATTATATAAATCAAGAAATACAACTTAATACGCAAATAACTGACCTTTCCCTGGATTTTGTTAAAATATTCTGCTCACCCATTGTTGTCTGTCTTTACTCTGGAGGCCTTGCTACAAATCTGGCTCTGATGGCCCCAGCTGCACAGCAGAAGATGGCAGTAATATCGACACTAAGGTAATATTATCCTTTGTGAGATTATTTTTTTTGCTCTGAATTCTATTTTTGTGGTGTTTGCTGAAGTTCACAGCTGCCTTCCAATCAGTGTTTCATATGGAGGGCTGATCTGGGAAAAACACTTTGTTGAGTTATGGCTAATATGTTTTTTTTTTTTTTACTTCCATAAATGACTAGTAAAATACTTTTGAGGTAGTGGTGGCCAAATAAGAGAATTAATTGAGATGGAGAGCTGACTTGGTGGTTCAGAGCAGAGGACCAGGATCAGGATGGTCCCTGCACTCACACAGTGGCTCACGATTGACCGTAACTACAGTTGCTGGGAATCCCAAGCCTTCTTTAGGCCTCTGTGGGCACCAGGCACATGCATGATATACAGACTTATGTGCAGGCAAAACACTTGTACACATGCTGGACTGTGGTGGCGCACTCCTTTAATCCCAGCACTCGGGACGCAGAGGCAGGCGGATCTCTGTGAGTTCTAGGCCAGCCTGGTCTACATGACGTGTATGTAAGGACACGTGTGTGGAGGCCTGGGATGATCTTGAGTGCCTTCCTCCGTCCTGTTCCACTTCTCCTTTTGATGCAGTATCTCTCACTAAACATGGGGCTCCCTAGCTCAACCCTTGACTTTTATTTCTGATTATATTTGTCCTAAAACATTTTGAACATAGAAACATTAAATAAAATATAAGGTAACCTTAGAATAGCTTTGTAATTGAGGTTTCTTTCCCTGTGTAGTTCTTTCCTTTAAAGATTTATCTTTATTTTACGTGTATGGGTGTTTCACCTGCATGTAGAGCTGTGCATCATGTGTGTTCCCAGGGCCTGTGCAGGCCAGGGGAGGGCATTAAATTACATCAGAATGGAGTTACAGGTCGTTGGGAGCTGCCATTTGGGTGCTGGGAATCAAACCCCGGTCCTTTGGGAGAGCAGTTAGTGCTCTTAGCCCCTGAGCCACCTCTCCAGCCCCTCTGTTTGGTTTTTATGCTCTCCTTTGTGTGATAAAGGCATGATCTAAGTGGATCTACTACTAAGTGTCTGGAGCTGTGAGCAGTGTCATAGTGAAGGCCACTGGGTAGAGTCAGGACAAGGGGCTCACTCCCTGTGGCTTAACTTTGTAGTTTCCTATCATCAGTCACTCCTACCAAGTGTATAGAAATAGTTCTGCTTTCAAGTCGCTAATTGTCCTCAGCATCCATAACGAGGTATAGAATTAAGCTTTGCCAGGGAAAAGCCCCCCCCCCCCAATGTGGTTATATGTCGCTTGGACTTCTGGGAACAGCTTGGAAGGGGATAAAAGAGGGGCCTTTGAAAGCAGTTGACAGAAGTTAAGAATCAGAGCTGAGGACTACTGAAGAGTTGCTGCAGGACAGGGAAAGAGAGAGCACAAAAGCTGATGATAGGAGAAGCAGGCAGAAGTAAGGCTGATAGTGAAACCGGCAGAGGCAAGGCTCAGATATCCTATCCTGTTCCTTCCTATCCTTTCATTTCCTCCCTAGCCCTGTGAGCTGACTGAGGTTCTAGAAGTTACAAGTTAGAAATCTAGTAGCTGGAAACAGAGGGGCGGAGTCAAGTAGCCAGTGAGAGAAAAACTGTTACATTTTAGATACATTTTAAATACTGTTCTCAGCCCAAATCCAAACCCACACCCTCGTTTTTTAAAAATACCTTTTACATTTTGAAAGGCATTTACAAAACCTTATCTACAAAACCTTTTTTAATTACGCTGAGGCAGAGAACAAGTTACAAAATCAGCTCAATCACCCTTAATAGACTCATGCCTACCAGAATGGAATCTGTGGTGTAGGTATAAAAATAACTTTCTACTTCACTTTAATCTCAGTACAGTCAATGAGCAAACATTATGAAAGTTCTTATTCATTGTCTTAAGTGGAAGCTAGAATACTGCAAACTGAACTTACTACAGACAGACCCTATAGATGCATCACACCGTCATAAGATGTAGCTTAATGCAAAATTTAAGAATCGATTTCCTTTTGGATTGGTATTTGTTAATTTTGGCTCTCACTCAATAAAAGCTTCCCTAAGCTTAATGATCTTCAGAAAAAAAATGATTGTTGCCATGGCTCACAATGATTTAGGTAAGGTGAGGTAAAACTATTTTTAGATGAGGATTCCTTTGTAATTTTTTTTTTTTTTGAGACAAGGTCTCACTGTGTAGCTCTGGCTACCATGGAACTTACTATGGAGAACAGGCTGGCCTTGAACTCATGAGATTCTCCTGCTTCTGCCTCCCAGTGCTGGGATTAAAGGCACATGCCACTACACCTGGCTTCTTTTGTAATATTAAAAGAGCACCTATTTTACTTGAATGTAGTGGACCATGGCTTTAATTCCAGCCTTTAGGAGGCAAAGGTAGACAGATGTCTGTGAGTTGAAGCCAGTCTAGTCTACATAGTGAGTTCCTGTCTATCCAAGGCTGCATAGTGAGGCTCTGTCTAAAAAAATCATTTAGTTCTTAGTTTAGCACATAATGAATGAATGAAAAAAGAAAAGGAACAGAACATGGCTGGTCCTGGGTTTCAGCACCAGAGGAATGGAAAAGAAAGACAGAAAGAAAAGTGCACGACGGTTCCTAGATATGGTGAAGGAGAAGGTATTAAATATGTGGGGGAGAGTACAGCCAAGGCAGAGACATCTGGGAGAGTCCAGGGTAAACTTGACCAGGCTGAGCCGATGGGCCATAGGAGCATATGAGGAGAGGAGAGAGAGAAGAAAGGACATAGAGGGGAACCTCCTGGAGACCAAAAGCGGGGGAGGCAAAATGGCTGGATTATACATGGAAGAGCGCCAAGCCTCTGAGCTGGAGAGTTTAGCAGAGGGTAGCTTATGTCCCTGTAATAGGTAGGGACTGAAGGATTCTGGGAGAACCTGGAGGCTAGGTCCTCTTAGATATATTAAATAGGTATCTCAGTTTGAGACCTAACAATGGCATCAGTTTATTCCAAACAACACCGACAAAGTTAAGCTTGCGACTTCATGATTTCCTTCTATTCTAGCCTGGGGTAAATTATTTTCACTTGTTTTTTGATTATTTTTCTGGTGCTAGGGATTGAACTTAGGGCCTCACACACCTGAGGCAAGGGCTGCACCGCTGGGCTATATCTGCGGCCCTGTTCAGTTCTTAATGATTGACAGGCCCAGTGGGTTGTGAGTGGTTAAGCAGATACGAAGAAAATTACTGTGATATGAATTCATCTCTATCTGTACTGTGTCCTCTCTCCCCCACCCCCACGACTTCTAAGGATGAAGCTGACTTGAAAATTGGTCTTCCAAGGCAAAAAGCATCTCAAACCAGGAAAACAAGACCTCCACCTTATCATCTGCAAAAGACACCTGCACGTTCAGGAGCTCCTCCTCTGAAAACAGACGAGGAGGCCCAGGAAAGCAAGCGGCTTAGCAAAGTCCTCAAAAACAAATTAAAGACATTTCCTGAACCTTTTGAGAAAGGGCCACCACCACCTGGCATTTCTAAAGGAAAAGCACACTTGAAGGTGAGTTCCCTCTAATTAAAAACAAAACAAAACAAAACAAAAAAAAAAACACCAAACATATCTGCGAGGAAAAAGATGCATCTGGAAGGACTGTCCCTGTAGTATTGCAGATATTTAAAAAAAAAAAAAAAAATCACCCAGCATGGAAAATGTCCTTGCATCTGCATCTCCCTCTGGTCCCCAGTCCAGGGCTACACTAAGGTTTAAGTAAAAATAAATGAGAACAACGAACCAGTATGAGAACCTACTTTAAACAATTTATTTGCCATTTTATACGTATAAGCGTATTACCTGTCTGAATGTCTGTGCACATGCCACGCAGAGATCAGAAGAGGGTCTTTGCTGCCCTGCAACTACAGTTACAGGCGCTGCGTGCTGGGACTGAAAGGGAGATCCTCGGGAAGAGTGGCCGGTGCTCTCAACCGCGGAGCCAAGTCTCCAGGAGCCCAAAGGGCAACCGTGAAAGGCCACGGGGAAAGAAAGGATCGATGCAGTGCAGAAGGGAGAGGTTCCTTTTCTCCTTGATGCCTTCATCCTCACATCCTCCCGATCTGGCTGTTGATGTAAAACACAGGTCACACCTTTACTTGACAATCCTTGCCTTCGTGCGGGGAGTGACTGTGTTACATACAAAAGTCTGTAAAGACCAGATCCATCTGTTAATGTAAAACACAGGTCAGGCCTTTCCTTGATAATCCTTCCCTTCATGCGGGGAGTGACTGTGTTACATACAAAGGTCTGCAAAGACCAGATCCATCTGTTAATGTAAAACACTGGTCAGGCCTTTCCTTGATAATCCTTCCCTTCATGCGGGGAGTGACTGTGTTACATACAAAGGTCTGCAAAGACCAGATCCATCTGTTAATGTAAAACACAGGTCAGGCCTTTCCTTGATAATCCTTCCCTTCATGCGGGGAGTGACTGTGTTACATACAAAGGTCTGCAAAGACCAGATCCATCTGTTAATGTAAAACACAGGTCAGGCCTTTCCTTGACAATCCTTCCCTTCATGCGGGGAGTGACTGTGTTACATACAAAGGTCTGCAAAGACCAGATCCATCTGTTAATGTAAAACACTGGTCAGGCCTTTCCTTGATAATCCTTCCCTTCATGCGGGGAGTGACTGTGTTACATACAAAGGTCTGCAAAGGCCAGACTTTTGAAAGCCGGATGGAGCACCCATCTCCCAGATTCCTGAGAACTCTGGGTCCTTTACTCAGGCAGGAAGGAGGCAGAGGTTACGGAAGTGTCAGCCGTCTGTGCCGATACAACGGGAGCGCAAGTGTTTGTGGGCTGACGTCACTATCGTGGCGTCGGCCAGAGACAGAGCGAGCGAAGCTCCCTCCTAACGGGAAGTAACAGGACTCGAACTCTGTTCAAAGGTCCGAGAGGAGAGGGAGCGCCGCCCCAGGGCCCCGGGCGCCGCCCCGAACGACACCGACAGGAGCTCCTGCGCCGTCGCCTCCGCCGCCGCGGCCGCCGCCGCCTCCTCCGCCTCCGCCTCCGCGGTTTCCGCTTCCACGTCCGCCTCGTGCGCTTCCGCCGTCGCTTCCGCGGCCTTCGCTTCCGCCTCGGCCGCCGCCACGTCCGCCTCCGTCGCCTCGGCTTCCGCCTCCGCCGCCGCCGCCACGGCCGCTTCCGCCTCCGCCTCCGCCTCGGACGCCGTAGCTGCCGCCACGGCCGCTTCCGCTTCCGCTTCCGACGCGTCCGCCGCCGCCGCGTCCTCCCGGGCCACCGTGGCCGCTGCGGTCACCGCCGCCGTGGCCGCCGCCCTCGCAGCCACCGCGGGCCGCAGAGGCGCTGAGCCCACCCCGCCGGGGCGCGGCGAGAACACCGACAGCCCCGGGTCTCGCTGTGAAGGAAGAAGAGGACCGTGATAAGTAAGGTCCAGGTCAAGACGGCCTCGTTTCTGGCTTCGCAAGAGTCGAAACTTAGAGTTCTCATTCTGGCCAACGTTCGTGATGCACACACGGTGCACACACGGTGCACACACAATGCACACATGATGCACACATGATGTATACATGGTGCACACACGATGCACTCGTGGTGCACACACGGTGTACACACGATGCACACGTGATGCACACATGGTGCACACACTATGCACACACGGTGCACTCATGATGCACACATGGTGCACACACGATGCACACGTGATGCACACACGGTGCACACACGATGCACTCATGATGCACACACGGTGCACACACGATGCACATACATGTCATTATGCCTGCTACTTTGCTTTTAAGGAAAAAAAGGAACATAAGTAAGGTTTAGTTCAAAACGGGTCTTCGTTTCTGACTTCACAAAAGTCAAAACTTACAAAGTTCTCATTCTGGCCAACGTTCATGATGCACACATGTTGCACACATGTCATTCCGCCTGCTACGCCTGCAGTCAGGCATTGCCCAGCCCAAAAGGTTTCAACAGTTTGGTCCCATTTTCCACGCCCATGAAAGCAACGTTCCATAAGCACAGTCCTCACGCCCAGCAAACGCCAGGGAAGCCCGTTGCCTGGTCCCGCTACATGAATTCACCGATACAGGCCACGCCGTTCCCTTCCTGTTCCCCACGGGCCCCCATTCCATGCACAGTGCCCACCATGTGTCTCCTGACACGGATCAGGCTCCTGTTTTTATCCCCCCGACCTGCCCTTGTGTTTTCCTGTCCTCGCCACTGTACCCCAGCCACACAGGACACCCGGGCATCTTCCTGAACCTGTAGCTTCTCCATCTGACAGCTGCCTGCTGTGTCCTGTGTCCTCAGCTCTTGCTCACAAGCCCTGATCTCTGCGAAGCCCACCTGGCCCCGCTAGTTAATGCCCCCTCCACCTCGCCCCTACAGTACACAAAAGATCAATTTCCCCCTCTAACACTCTGCAGGCTCGTTCGCTGTGAGTCTACGTATGCCTCAGTGTCAGTAGACTTCTGCCTACTCACCTCTGTAACCTCGTTGGTCAGGTGATGGGCTGGCGGACTCGAAGTGTATTTTGTTAAACGAGACAATGAACTTCACCCCGAGTGTTGTTTTAAACATTAGACTAATTGTCACTTTAAAAAAAGTTTGATGTGGATCAGTTCTCAGTATTTTGACTTACAAATCATAATCACAGCCGGGCGGTGGTGGCACCTGCCTTTAATCCCAGCACTCGGGAGGCAGAGGCAGGAGGATCTCTGTGAGTTTGAGGCCAGCTTGATTGCTACAGAGTGAGTTCCAGGACAGCCAGAGTTACAACAGAGAAACCCTATCTCGAAACACCCCTCCCGCCCCTCAGCAAAAAAAAAAAAAAAAAAAAAAAAAGTCTGATGATATTTTGTTTGTTTGTTTTCAGAGTTTCTCTGTTGTAACTCTGGCTGTCCTAGAACTCACTCTGTAGACCAGGCTGGCCTCAAACTCATAGAGATCTGCCTGCCTCTGCCTCCCGAGTGCTGGGATTAAAAGCAAGCACCACCATGCCCAGCTTGAGCTCCATTTTTATATTTCCCTCTTCTCTAAGCCTTCCTCATGCCCAGCTCCCACTTTTCAGTCTTCAGCTCTCGGATATCTCCTCAATTCATAATCCAAACCTGCTTTTAAAATCAAGAAACCTATCTTTCCTTGCCTTCAGCTGGCACGTTTCAATCTTTTAAATGAGTAAATGAATGTATATGGGGAAGACTTGGGGCTCCATTCAGTTAGCTGTTTTCTAATCTTGGTCAGTAGAATTACTAAAGACCGGTGTCTTAAGTCCCAAAGGCTTTTGTGGCTCTCTTCAGTGATCTGATGGAAGTAAACAGAAAATGAAAATAAAAAAAATTTTTTTTTCCCAGAAAATCTGTGGCTACGCCAACATCTGAGACACACTCTTTGGACACGAGTGGTACGCAGCAGGGGAAGGATGGGTGTGTCTGCGAGCTGCGTCAGGACGAACGAAGGTAAAAGCTAAATGTTTGGTTCCCCGCAAGAGAATGCTAGCAATGAGTACTTTTCCCGGAAATGAAGCAAATGACAATAGCGGTCCCTCGAAGCAGAAGGACACTCAGCTACACCAACGCTCCCGGAGCATTAGAGAAGGAGGCGATAACCGCGGAAGAATGCGAGATTTAGGTTTCTCTTACGAAAACGAGGGGTTGTGGGGTATGGGTGTCCGCCTGCTCTTGGAAATGATCCAGTAGACAGGGACTCGAGTATGGGGTGATGTCAACTCTTATTTGGCTAACATGAGGAGGCACAGGCAGAAAGGCAGAAATGGGGGAAGAAAAGTCTTCTTAAATAAAATAAAACAGTTTGGGCAGTAAAGTGTATCGTACACCCCAAATAAGAAACATAAGACCATCGTGACTCTTTTGAAAGAAAAGGGTATGTGATCTCCCAAAGTCACAGTAATTACAGAATTTCACTCCGAGGTCGCTTTACAGAAATCCAATTTAAAGGATATATAGAAATCTCGCGATAGACTATCCGTATGACCAAAGTAAAGAGGGCTGCTTATCTTGTTTTGCCAATTCATTTTTAAAACAATTTAAAGATACAGTAGAGAATCCATTATTTCTGTTATGTCTGTCCCCACTATATGGGTTAGGTGCTAAGTCCACGCAGACTAATATGATGTGTGTGAGTGAGAATCTGCCACCCATGTTAACTTTCTAGCCTCTGGTCTTTCCTTTTGAGGGCACAGGATTCTATCGAATCTTGGTAATATTTCCAAGTGTTAGAAATCGTGATCCATTACGTTGTAAATTTTTAGTTAGTTAATTACCCTTAGAGCTTTAGAAAGCGGGTGGGTACTTGTTGGTAACCATGGTGGATTGAAAGAGAACGGCTCCCCTAGGCTCAGGTCTCTGAATGTTTGGCTCCCACTCGGTGAACTGTTTAGTAAGGATGAGGAAGTGTGGCCTTGTAGGAGGTACGCCGACTTGGGGGTAGGCTTTGAGGTTTCAAAGCTGACACCAGGTCCGGTCTGTCCCTTTCTGCTGCCTGTGGATCAGACGTAAGCAATTAGCTGCTGCTGTAGCCCCACACTTGCCTGCTGGCCACCACATTCCCTGAAGTGATGGTAGCGGACCTACCCTCTCAAACTGCAAGCCAGCACCCAGTTAAATGCTTTCTCTTATAAGATATCGTGGTCGTAGTGTCTCTTCACAGCAACAGAACAGCAACTAAGACACTAACGGAATGATACTGCCATGAAATATCTTCACGCGACTGACACGCAAATAATGACCTGCACATTAAACGATCAGGCTCAGAGCTCTTTAAAGGACGTAATGAAAGGCCTCCAGACAAGCATACTGTGTAGAAACAAACCTGCCATTCTTGTGGCTTTCCGAGTCTGGTAGCTATGACTTAAGAAATTTACAAAATTCAGAAGTCAGTATTTATGAATAGAAAATAAATGATAACTAGATTAAGCTACTCTTAGACCACTTGCTAACACGTGAAGACAAATACCACTTCCGTGAAGACGAAACTCACAAGGTGGAATTGTGGGTCTGCCGTCAACTGGCTGTATGTCCTTGCCTAGATCCCTCCCGTGTGAAACATGGCTATGTTCTATGCTTCATAGAATTGTGGTGAGGGTTCTTCTTCTTCTTTTTTTTTGAGATTTAAATAATTTTCTTTTTTTGAGACAGGGTCTCTTTGACTGTCCTGGAAGTCAATATGTAGACCAGGCTGGTCTTGAATTCCAGGCTGGTCACAGAAATCCACCTGCCTCTGCCACCCAAGTCCTGGGACAAAAGCTATGCTGCTGTGCCCAGCTATAGTTACTGTCTCCTCCTCCTCCTCCCGCCTCCTCCTCTTCCTCCTCCTCCTTCTCTTCCTCCTTTTCATCCTCCTCTTCCTCTTTTCTTCTTTCTTCTGGCAGAGTTTCCCTGTGTTGCCCTGGCTATAGACCAGGTTGGCCTGGAATTCACAGAACTCCTTGATGTGAGTTTTAAAGTGAGATGATTACAGCGCCTGGGAATTGCACGTGAGGCTCTGAGAAAGCTAACTCCTGGTGTTATTTTTAAAAAGAGTTTCCTGGGGTTTGAACAACATTTTCTAAATAGGTTTTAGTGCTCACAAAATGTTGCTGGTGTATTTTTATTTTTATTATTTACTTTAAAAACCTAAAATTGGATTCATGCCTTTTATGTTTGTACCGTCTGCATGCATTTATGCATGTGAACCACATGCATGCTTGGTGCCTGGAGAGAACAGAACAGGGTCTCAGGTATCCTCGAACTGGCGTTAAAATGGGCGCGAATCTCCACGTAGATGCTGTAAATAAAGCCCAGGCCCCCTGCAAGAGCAACAAGGCTCTTGGCCGCTTAGCTTTCTTTCTAGCCTTTTCTTTTTTTGGTTTTTGAGACAGGGTTTTCTTGTTTTGTAGCTCTGGCTGGCCCAGAACTCACTATGTAGACCAGGATAGCCTCAAATTCACAGAGCTCTGTCTGCTTCTGTCTCCTCACTGTTGGTATTAAGGGCATGCCCCGCTGTGCCTAGGCCTGGCGTATTTTAAAGACATTGGTATATGTCTTCCTCTCAAATAATAAAAGTGATGTCGTGTTTGCCTGTTGCTTTGGCAATCAGAAAGTTTGATGTAAAGTTAATTTTTGGTGACGATAATAACAGTTATCATTTGTCCCTTGAGTTCATTTTCAAACCCCTGTGTAGAGATAATTGTATTTTAAGGAGCCTATAACAATTATGAACAGGATAAGTAAATTACAACCTCTCTTTGTTATACGCAAAAAGTATATAATTTGTGTTCAGTATTATTCTAATGACCTGAATGAATTTTGTGTTTCTTTACATTTTAAGGTCTGAAAAGAGCACATCTGTAGAAAAGCATGAGGTACCGTACGGGAATGATGAAAAACATGGTTTGGTGGCGGGAGCCTTGAGTATGACCACCGCAGGCGGAGCTGTTGAGAATCCTGCAGCATCCATAGCCGAAGCAGTGGTGCAGGAACTCAGTGGCCACTTGACACCCCACACCCTCAGCGCCATTCCCGCCGCCGAGCCTTCCACTGTGAGCACCGGAGAGCAGGGAGGCTGGATGGTCGGGACAGGAAGGGCCTAGCAGGGACTTCTGCAATCAGATGGTTCAGTGTAAGGACAGGATAAAGTCTCAGCAAGAGGAATGGCACCCAGGGTGACACACTAGTATGCCAGACTGCCACTAAGAGGAGCCAGGAACGTGTGCTTTGCCCTTCAGGAGAGATGGAGAGGCCCTGGAGCTTGGCGCTATTGAAGGAAAAGGGGGTGTGGAGGCTGCCCCAGTTCAAGACAGTAACACACAGTAACTGCCAAGCTGGCTAGTGTTACATCAACTTGACACAGGCTGGAGTCATTCGAGAGATGGGGGCCTCAGCTGAGAAAATGTCGTCATAAGATTGGGCTGCAGGGAAGCCTGCAGGGCATTTTCTTAATTATATATATTAGATGTATTCATAACCATCCAAAAGGTACCTTCTATAAAACTCCATTTTTCAGAGGTACTAGTACTTCTGCACACACGTGTGTGTGTGTATACATACATATACATACATATGTACATATATATGTTAAAATTTTTTAGATTTATTTATTTTAGTGTTTTGCCTGATGCATGTATGTGTGTCACATGGACGCTTGGCGCCTGCAGAAGTGTAAAGAGGACATCAGATCCCCTGGAACTGGGGTTTTGGATGGTTGTGAACGACCTTGTGGGCGCTGGGAATCAAACCTGGGTCTTCAGCAAGAGCAGCCATTTTACTTAACCGCTGAGCCATCTCTCCAGCCCAATGTATTTTAAGATATAACAGCACCACATCTGTGTCATAAACGGTGTAATCATTTGGGAAACATTTCGTGGTGGTTGTTTTACAGGTCAGAAAGCAAACGAATGCTCTGGAAGGCCTCGATGACCGGACTCTGCCGCCTGAAGCAGCCTCAGATGACGGTGAGTTGCTTTATCCTAAGGATGAGCGCGCCCTGCTGCTAAACACACAACCTGGAATGGAGCGTGACGGCGGGCCCAGGGCGTAACCACGAGGCGTCTGCGTGTGCCTTGTGCGAGCACGCACAGATGAGGGGTGCGCAGGTGACGGACACGCCACAGTCCCTGCACAGATGAGGGGTGCGCAGGTGACGGACACGCCACAGTCCCTGCACAGATGAGGGGTGCGCAGGTGACGGACACGCCACAGTCCCTGCACAGATGAGGGGTGCGCAGGTGACGGACACGCCACAGTCCCTGCACAGATGAGGGGTGCGCAGGTGACGGACACGCCACAGTCCCTGCACAGATGAGGGGTGCGCAGGTGACGGACACGCCACAGTCCCTGCACAGATGAGGGGTGCGCAGGTGACGGGACACGCCACAGTCCCTGCACAGATGAGGGGTGCGCAGGTGACGGGACACGCCACAGTCCCTGCAGAGATGAGGGGTGCGCAGGTGACGGACACGCCACAGTCCCTGCAGAGATGAGGGGTGCGCAGGTGACGGACACGCCACAGTCCCTGCAGAGATGAGGGGTGCGCAGGTGACGGGACACGCCACAGTCTGCACAGACTGAGGGGTGCGCGGCTGTTCCTTGTTACCCCTGCCCCACCCCCGCCTCCTAGAACCAGGATCTCCTCTGCATGCGCTTTTAAAAATTCACACCTACATAGACTCTGTCTCGGGAAAAACAATAAATAAAGGGGGTAGCCGTTATACTGAGTCCTTTGCGCAGTCCAGTATCGTTTTAAAACTTGAAATGTTGAGCGTGGTTTTTCCATCAGCAGGTTTTCTCTAATAAATGGTCTTTCACAAACCCTTTCGCCTCTTAAGAAGTTGTTTTCATTTGTTTCATTTCAAGAATTCAGTGTACACTCAGGATCCATCCATCCATCTATCTACATACATACATACATACATACACACACACATACATATATCTATATATATTTGCAATCACTTTCTCCTAGTTTTAGGCTTGAATTTTATCTTTGCTTTCTGACCAGTGGTGTGTCATCCCGGGGCGTCCTGCACACCCGGCAGCCCTGTTCTAGTGCCAGTCAGCCATGCTGCAGCACCCCACACGTGACCCGTCCGCGCCCAGCACCCCGCACGTGATGTTCACTAGTGTACATTACTCACAGGACACCGGTTCCCTTCTGACATCTCCCACGTGTGTAAGGCTGTGATCGCTCCCGCCGTGTTTCATCCGAAGAGAAGCTGCTCTCGCCCTGCGCGTCTCTGCCCTCGGATCCTATGACTCTGTGCTAGCGTCACTCTCTAGACGCCTGGTAGATCTGTAACATGTTTTGGATCATCGTCAGGATTCCCGATGATCCCGTATCTTAAATATTGCTGACAAAACAACCTTGTTTGCCTTGGCAGTTTGGGTGGTTTCCGGGAAATGTGTCCGTCGGTACCTCTTACTCCATCTTGGATGAATGAAAGCAGACTCCCAGTCTTAGAAGATGCCGCATATTGGCTAGACCACTCCTCCCTTCTGCCCGAATCCTGATTGTCATCATTGCCTCCGTGTAGCGTCTCTTCCTCTGGCCCACTGCAGACCCGACTGCCCCAGGTGGTCCCTTTTCTTTCAGCGTGCATCCGTCTCTGTAAGGGCCATTGCTCACCCCACTACACACGAAGCTGAACACGAGCAGGATCTCGTCCATTTTATCTGAGGAGTCTGAGAAACGTGTTCCACTTTGTCCACACGCAGGAGCCATCAGTTCAGTGTACAAACTCGGGGGATGCCAAATTGTATAGTCCATCATGCATAAAAATGCTCAAATATTTCATTTCTATCCTGTTTTCTCCTAGGTATAGATTCTGGTTGCCAATTGGGACCGTGGGATGAATTGTATTTATGTAAGAGACTTCTAGAAGCTGAAGATAGTTGCGGTGGTGTACTTGCAAGAGAAATTGTCACGAGGGAAACTAAGGATGTTGGAGTTCACAAAGAACTCTCCAACGTCACAAAAGCATTGTCACAACTCGAGCAAAGAGAAGCAGAATGGGAAGAACTCTGCAATTTGAGGTACAACAGCTAGGTTGAAACGATTTCATCTTTAACATGATGCGACAGAATTGCGGGGAACATTTTGTAGTTATTGACTTGACTTCTGGAGTCTTCCATGGGAGAAAACTTCTTAGTCTCGTGGAGTGTGATATGCTCGGGAATACCTTAGCTTTGCGGTGCACCTCTTAAATCCCAGACCTTGGGAGACAGAGGCAGGCCCATCTTTGTGAGTTCCAGGCCACCCTAGTCTACACAGCAAGTTCTAGGACGGCCAGAGCTACGCAGAGCCATTGTGAATAGGGGCTGAGAGACGGCTTAACAGGCAAGAGCCCTGGCTGCTCCTCCAGGTTTGATTCTCATCACTGGCAGCTCACCATCGGTAGATCCAGTTCCTGGACCTCTGCTACTCTCTTCTGCCTCCGTGGGCACCAGACACGCACGTGGTGCACAGATACGCATGCAAGCCAAACACCCACACACATAAAAGAAGTTTGAAAATAGCAAAAACAATTATGAAGATTGTTGGAAATACTGTCAGTCTTTAACTACAATACAGAAAGTCTAATGATTAACTGACTGTCCTGTCCTTCTGAAATCATTCCTAATGGTCCTCTTAGAAGTCTGTACTGTTTCCTTGGCATAAGATTTTATATCTGCTTTCATGTTTCTGTTGCTATTAATACTTGAGAAACATAATTCATATATTTTTATATTTTTGTATTATTTCTTTTGAGTGAATGCTTCAATGTGACTATTGACTGAGAATGTAGAAAGTTTTAAGAAGGAATGAAGCTGTACCCAGGTTAGTTCACTGACTTTTTTTTTTCTAGATTGTAAACAGTTGTAGTCTTCAGCCAGTTTTCATTGCTTAGGATCAATTAAGGGTCTCATGTGTGGTAGACCACCGAGACCTCATGGATACATTCGTTCTTAGCATTCATGAGATAAAAGGCTGGGTAGATGGTCTAGTCAGCAAATCGCTTGTCATGAGAGCATGAAGACTTGAGTGTGCTCCCCAGAGCACATGTTGGAGACATGAGAAGTGGGGGCCGTGGGGTACACCTGTAACACCAGTGCCAGGCAGGCAGAGGAGGCAGGACGCCTGGGGATCACTGGCTGGTCAACCCAGGAGACCCAGCGAGCCCTGTGTCCAGAGAGAGACCCCGACTCAAAAGATAATGTGAAGGGTGCCTGAGAAAGACAGCTCACATTGATTTCTGACCTGTGTATGCCTGTGCGCGCACAGGCACGAGTGCACCTCCACATGAACACGCACACGCACCACACACACAATGTGAAAATCAAATGAAGGCAAATTAGTGCTCGACTCATTCAACGTGTTTCTCTCAGACACCAACGACTCACGTTCCTAAGGTGCAAGAACACGTTACTTTCTATCACTGAGTCAATCAGACCTTGTACGCTTCAAACGGGGCTTTTGAAATTGCTGATGTAATCTCAATACTCAACAAGTTAGGCTGAAGCACTAAAGAAAAAGGAAGCCCAACACGGGATAACAGGTTTTGGACTCTGTTTTGTTCGCTTATGGCAGCGTGCGGACAGCACACGTCTCAAATGTGCTGTCAACTCTGAAAAACTGCTTTGGGGTTGCTTGTGATATATTTTTTAATTTTTTAAAAAATTTTTGGCTCTTCAATAAAGGGTTCCTCTGTGTAGCCCTGGCTGCCCCGGAACTCACTCAGATCAGCCTGGCCTCGCCCCAGTGATCCACCTGCCTCTGCCTCCCGAGCGCTGGAGCTGAAGGCACGCGCTGCTATGTCTGACTACGTGCATAGGGAGATAAAATTAAAACTTCTAGTTATTTTATAAAGTAGTCATAAGCAGTAACTTAAAAAAGTGTTTAACTTCAAATTATTTATTTTAATTGAGGAATAACTATGATAGTGTAGAAAAGATAATTTTCAATTTGCACCATGGCTGAATAATTTCAAAATGACTTTTTATATTCTTTACCATATATTATATAATATATATTATATATATGCCGTATATAATATAATATAAAAGAATTTTATATTTTAAACAAACTTACCAGTCAATAAATTGTTCTTTCATTAGTACCTTTCAAGTATACATGATATTTTAAAGAGACTGAAGTGAGAAATAAAAATTTGGGAACTAAATAGAAGTAACGGGGACATAATTATTTTACTAAGTCAACAACGATATTGATTTATTAGTGCAATGAAAATATCAGTTACAAAAATTAACGTTTTCTTTTCTAAAGAATGAATGCCTTAGCTGGGCAGTGGTGTCGCCCACCTTTAACCCCAGCGCTTGGGAGGGAGAGGCAGGCTGATCTCTGCGAGTTCGAGGCCAACCTGGTCTACAAAGTGAGTTCCAGGACAGCCAGAGCTACAACAGAGAAACCCTGTCCACAAAAAAACAAACATGCAAACAAATAAATAAAAAACAAAAAAGAATGACTGTCTTAGTTACTTTTCTATTGCCATGCAAAAACACTATGAGCAAGACAACACAGAAGAAAGTGTTAAACTTTGGACTCATGGTTCCAGAAAGTTAGAGTTCACAACCATTTTTGGAGAGGAACAGGGTATCGGGGAGGCAGGCATGGTTCCAGAGTAGTAGCTGAGAGCTTGCATGTTGGGCCATAATCATGGGAGATAGACAGGTAGATAGGTAGGTAAGTAGATAGATAGATAGATTGATAGAAAGAACACAAGAGCTAGTTGGGAATGGTGTGGGGTTTTGAAATTCCAAACCCCACGCCCAGGGACACACTTCCTCTAACAAGGCCACACTTTCTAATCCTTTCCGAGCAGCTCCACCAACTGGGACCAAGCATTCAAGTCTCTGAGCCTATGGGGGCCATTCTCATTCAAACACCACGATGAATATTAACATAAGCATACTTAACTGCAGGTCTTCCTTAAAACAAGAATGTGAGAAGAGAGACAAGGGTGACTTTCTGTATGGGAAAACGAAAGCCGACTTGAGAGGTGGGGAAAGGCAGTACCATGAAGAACTTGGAAGGCAGCTATGCTCAGCACTGTACCATCAATGCTATAATGAAGAACTTGAAGTCAGTGAACGTGAAATGTTCCTAGCGCTTCTAAATATGAACGTAGAGCCTGTAAAAAACAGCGTGACACAGGTAAATTAATCGTCACCGCACAGTTCACATTTCATCAGTATTGTATCAATATGTGTTTTGTGTATGCGTATACTTGCACCTACTTATCTGTCATCTATCTATCTGTCTATTGTCATCTATCTGTCTATCTGTCTATCTGTCTGTCATCTATCTGTCTGTCATCTATCTATCTATCTATCTATCTATCTATCTATCTATCTATAGATCTATGGATTTGTGTGTCACTAAAGGGATACAATTTCAGGAATGTGTTGGTTGACAGTTTTATCATCCTGTAAATACCAAAGGTTCTGCTTACACGACTGTAGCACATCTACCTCAGCACAGGACAGCATCCTGCGCGGGACCGCTGTTGGATCTACCCACACGCCGCAGCCGTGGACCGCCATGTTGTTATCGCAGTGTGTTGTTGAATTACCAGGTGTCAAGCAACTGCTATCTCATCCACAGAGGAAATTATGACACTTACAGCTAAGCTTATCGATGTCTGTAACAATCCAGCCTGTGATTTTACATTGCTCTTACCGTTTCTGTGTTGCTGTCCGTTTGTATAAGAGATAATGCTGTATGAGTATACAGTTACCGAAGGGGTAACGACACTTGATAAGCCCGTAACGTTTACTTAAACCGAACACATTTTTGCTTAACAGTTGGGATAAAATTAAGTACTAAGACGCGGGTAAGGAATCATGTATAAAAATCGAAAGCATTTATTCTAATAGAAGATGGTTATTTTGTCAAACACTGTGCTTTTCTAACTATGGGGACCAATGAGATTTGGCTCCCTTTTATGTAGCCAAGCGGGAATGTAAACTCGCAGAGTTCTACTCACGGAAAAGCTCTGGCTACTGCTTTCCGATACGCGTTCCACACAACCTCCACGCATAAGGCAGCACAGCGCGATCACTCACTGGGACTCGTCGGTTCGAGACCCTTGATCTCAAAATAGAGTCCAACATCACGGCGGTGTTTGGCAGGCGTCGTGTCAGTTACACTCCGCAGAGCGCAGAAGGTCCCGTCTGCATCTCACCACGTGATCAGTGTGCTGAAAGTTAAGTAACCGAGAAGTTACGTACGAATTGTTGTAAGTGGGAGAAGCAACGATTGCTGGTGCAATTGTAAAAGTTCTGTGGAGTATAGGGCACAGATGAAGGGCCTCACGCTCCCCACTTGCTGCTCTTATCAGCGTCAAAAGTAACGCAGCACCCCTCGCATAGAAGGCATGCCTCTCCTGGCGTGCCCAGTGCCTATGACAGCTCTTACTGTGGCTGAAGCCACACAGTCCTAAGGCTGAAAGCGGTTGTCATACACAGCGCCCTACGCACCTACTGTTCTTCTAACAGGAGGCGAGTCAGTCTCTTCGTTTTAGAGACAAAGTCACCGAGCTAAAGACAGCTAGCTCGTTCCAGTTCACAGAGACGCTAACTCTGTGGAGCTGGCGGAATGCAGACCCGTCTGTAGAGGTGCAGCCACCCGGGCTATTTCACCAGACAGCTACCTGTCGCCCAAAGTATTGCCCTAATTTTTATCATCATCGGTATCCTCTGATCGCTCATCTGCAGGAATATTTCAAATGATCGTTTCCGAGGTAGTTTTTAAAATATAAGTAAATTCTTCAAACAAGGGATTTCCGGGTTTTACTCCAGTTTTGTCAGTTGTGTCGATTCGAGTACCCGATAAAATATACTTTAAAAGCAAGAATCATGTGCTTCTCTCCCAGAGCTGAGGTTAATAAACTTTTCTGCGGGGAAGTAGATCATATGGTTGTAGATGTCACAGCAATGAGGTGTCTGTCCCAACAACTCCGCTCTAAGTCTGTGCAGCACAGAAGTTCCCACAATCAATGGACGAATGAGGAATGGGTGCAGCCGTCTTAAATAGAATTTTAGCATGATGGTAGGTGAAGGGCAGACGCATTTTTGGATGGCTGCTATAGGCTTCTTATTTCCTCCTTTGTTTTAGTTGCAGGAGGCACAGTTGCAAGAAGACCCACAGAGAGAAGTCAGCCTGAGTTCTCTAAGAATGGAGCATCAGCTGCAAAAGTATGAATTACAGCCACATGCAAAATACCTCAAGTGTTTTGATATGATTATATGATTATATGATTATAAATCATATCAGCGGTGGTGTGGAGACTGAGTCAGCCGGGGTAAAAAACACATCCCTGTCAACCAGAGAGATGTGCCACTTTATGTTGTATGCAGTGCCTAATTCAGGGCTGGGATATGAGCTACTGCTGTAGTCCGTGGTATGCATGGGCAAGACCCTGGATTTGATCACCTTTCTGCTTCTCAGTTTCTTAAGAATTGAATTACAAAGCAATGAGAATAATCAATCATTCTGTAAAATACCTTTAGGCTGGAAGTTGATTGTCTCAAGTTAGAAGGCTCAGTAAAGAACCAAGCAGAAGAAATTGAAGAGATTAGGGACCAACTATTAAGAGAAGACTCGGTGAGTCAGTGCATTATTCATTTCTACCACCACAAAGAGAAGAGTTTTCAGTGTTACTTTACGTGAAAATTATAGAAAACAGGAAAGAGTCGATTGACATAAATATTCCTGTGCCCATGGCAACAATACGTGTAATGGTGCAAGTTCTGGTGTCTTTCCAGAAGAACTCGATTGTGTTCACAGAGTGACGATGTGTGAGATCTTACGTAGAAAAGATTCTGTCATTTGAAACATAACATTTCGCGCCACCTGCTCGTCCATCCACCCACCGAGGGACAGCAGAGCTGCTCCCGTTTTCTTGGTGTAGCACTTCTTTGGGTGCGCAGTTCTCTGCTTGAGGCTCCGTTGGTACTTTATTTTTCTTAGAATACCGGGTAGTCAGTTGACGCAGTGTTAGGAATCTACCCTTGTAACCTAGCCTTCCGGGGATGTTTTAAGAATAAATAGTTTCTAATTTCTGTCTCATCAAGAACCAGCACTTGACTATTGTACAACACTTCCTCCAATAAGGTGTATTTTTTTCTCTTTTTGTGTCTTTAGACACAAGAGAAAGGTGATACAGTAAGTTGGTAGAAGGGGCTGCTTGATGCAGTCGGGCCTTACCGAGGTCACAGTTCCGCCGGCTCTGAAGGTCAGGCCTTACCGAGGTCACGGTACCACCGGCTCTGAAGGTGCAGAATCTAAGCTTTTCCCTCACTTATAGTCATCATCCTTCCAAGGACATGACACTGAAATCTCTGAGAAGATACAAATGTAACTCAGGACGACACCTTAATGGTGTATAATGGAAATAATACTTGTCAATCAGAATGGAATTATTGTAGTACTCACACATTCATTTGTAGACGCGGGATCATAACTGTCTGGAGAGATGGCTCAGCAGTTTAGACACTTGAGGAGGACCCGAGTTTGGTTCTCAGCATCTGTGCTGCGTGGCTCACAACTGCCGATAACCCCAGCTCCGTGGGTTCTGATGCCCTTCTCTGGACTTAGGGGGCGCCTGCGTTTACACATGGGCATTACCAAACAGAGACATAAATTTAGGCATAAATAAGGCTAAATCTTTTAAACAGAGAAGTTGGGATCATAATTTTCCAGTACAAGTACAAAGCGGAGCAAGGACTTATTTGCTCTGTTGACTCGTCTCTTTACTTCACAATGGCTGAGTCGTGTAGTTCACTACACACGTGCACTTATTGGGAAAAGTAGAACATTTGGGTTGCTCGACCTTCCTCATGACTGAAGAAGCACTGACAAGAGTTTTCATTTTCTTATTAAGTAATTGGCCCACCTATTAGCTTGCTTTTTCTACATCTATCACGTGACAGTATACTGATAAGGAGTATTCTGTCAATTAGAGTTCTAGTCGGTATCCTTTATATAAGTGTCATGCAGAAACATTAGGATATCAAAAATTGAAATTTTTATTATAGTGCCCCAAGCCCATTAAGCTTTTTAAAATGTGATGAGGGATTTCCTATTAATTCCCAAAGGAATTAGGAATATGCCACTAAATTAACCAGCAACCATTTTCAGGTCTACTCTGTGACTGGCGCTCACAGGGGTTCACCAGCATTTGTGAGTAAAGAATCCCACTTTGTTCTCCTGCTTCTCCACCTGTCAGCTCTCAAACAATCAAAACTTCTGTTTCAATAAATACAGACGGCAGTTTAAATTCCGCGACAGAAGTGTAAATCAGTGTACCCCGTTTTGGCAAAAGTCATTATTTGAATTCTGACCTAACTGTCATCTTGTAAACTGTTTTTCATGCATTTTGGTCATAATCTCACCAGAAATACTATTTTAAGAAACAAAGATGAGTCTCTGGGTATTTAAAAAAAAATCTACTTGTAAATATTTTGTCGAAGACCGGAGACGCAAAGAAGCAACTAGATAAACTCACCCAGCCAACGCAGTCTCTGGCACTCGCTGTGGAACAAGAGAAGGAGAAAACCGAGGAATTAGAAAAGGAACTCCACGGGTAAGATTTTAATATTTCATATCTTTTTTTGGCCATTCAGCAGTTGGTTTACCTTTAACTCAGTGAACACCTAGATTAAAAATTGTGTGTCCCTCAGTTTATAACCAAAGAAATCATGAAGTTTTAAATGTGCTTCGGAGCTCACAATGGAGAATGGTCTCTGAGTGGCCAAATTATCACTGCCCTTTTTAACAGCTTTGGCTGCAGGAACAACAGTGCCTTTGGTGTAACTGTCACTGTACCCTTCCTCACCCACCTTGAATTTGTATTCTGAAACACTTTTTTTTTTTTTTTTGCGTGTTTTTCTGTTTTGGAAATATGCCTCCCTCCAACATTCAGACACGCTCACATCTAAAAGCCCGTCGGTTATCCTTTCCCAGAACAATTACGTTGATTGTATTTACTTTCTTTCCTACCTCTTTCCCTTTTTCGGTTATAATATATATATATATGCTCCCCGAAGGCGTTCCCTGTTCAAAAACAGCCGCCCAGAGGATTTTCCAAGTTCAGATTCCAAGGCATGCAAGCCCACTGCAGCTGCGGCAGAGAGGGCCAGATTTCATCCCATTCAGGCAACACCATACACATGGTGATGGGTTTTTATGCGTGCAAAATGTAAGAATTACAGGATAATAGGGGTTTTCACTGAGGGCCTAGAAAGCTTCTGAGGCCAGGCAGGGGGCAGATTCCCCACAGGGGGTTTTGAGAAGCCGCTGAACGAAGCTGTGGTTGTGAAGACTAAGCTGTAATGGAGACCGTGGGATAGCGGATATGTTAGGACAACGGGATCTTCACCAAGAGCAGCTACCGAGAGAGAGTGGCGTCTAAGAGCGAGGTCGGATGTGCTGTAGGCAGAAGAGCGGGAGGATTATGGGTGGCTAGCTAAGGCCCTTGGAACTCATATAGTTCCACAACGAGCCCAGAAGCCAGGCGTGTGGCTGCAGTCTGTGTTGTTTTTGCCTGCTCAGTGTTTTAAGCCTGACAGAGCCTTGGCCTTTCCTTGTTATGCCCTCACCCCTTCCTTCTGGAATGGCAGTGTTTCTGTGGTCCAGTTGTGTTTGGGAAGTGTGTAACTTGGATTCTGATTTCACAGAGGTTCACAGCTAAGAGACTGCCTTGGGTCTCAGAAGAGACTTTGAATGTTTGGCTTTTGAGCAGCGTTAGACCTGTTTAGATCCTGGAGGACCGTTCCAGGCGCACTGCCTCTGTTTTGCATTATGAGGTTGCCCGTGATCCTTGGAAGACCCAGAGTAGAATGTTGTGATCCGAAAACGGCGTGTTTGGGCGTCACGTTGGCACGGGATGGACTCTGGTTAATTTTCATTGTCAACTTGACTAGGTTTAGAATCACCCAGGAGACACATTTCTGGGTTTGCCTGTAAAGGTGTTCCAGAGAGGTTTAATTGAGGAGGGGAGATCTACCCTGAACATGGTGGCTAGAATTCTGGACTAAATACAAAGAGCAAAAGAAATCCAGTCAAGCGCCAGCATTCATCTCTTCCCCAACTATGACACTGGACACAGAGTGACCCGTGGCCTCACGCCTATCGCCACGGCGAGGGCAGCTGTAGCGCCATGAGCTCCCCGTCAGGAGGGACTGTGCCTCCAAGCTGTAAGCCGAAGCCCTTCCTCACACTGTTTTTGTCAGACATCTCGTCCTGGTGTGAGGAAGGTCACCATTACGGCGCCAAAAACGAGCTTGTGTTTTCCAAAGAATCCTGAATATGGCTTCAGGTTCACCTGCCATTCTAAACCGTAAAAATGGTATTCATAAGCTGCAGCCGGGCGAAGTGCAGAGATAAAGTGATCTTGGGGTGACTGTGCCCACTTAGTACATCTACAACATGACCCTACACTTCAGACTCAGGGAACACTCTAGAAGAGGAGTGGAAAGATGGTAAGAGCCGAAGAACCAGCACATCTGCTGCAAAATAGTCTCTTCTAAAAATAAATAAATAAATAAAAACATGCAGTGTGGGGGGGTGTATCTCCGAGAGGGGGGACACGATTAAGGTACATTATATGTGGGCTGCAGAGATGGCTCAGTGGTAAGGGCACTTGCTACTCTTCCAGAAGACCAGGGTTGAATTCCTGGCGCCCACATGGCAGCTCACACCTCTCTGTAACTCCAGGGGATTCAGTGCCTTCTTCTGGCCTCTGTGGGCACCAGGCACACACGAGGTACACACACATACAATGCAGACAAAACATCCATATGCATGAGACAGAGAGTTAAAACGCATTGCATTAAATTCTCTAAGAATTATGTGCATATATGCACATATATGAGTTTCCATTGGAATACTTTCAAGTGGTTTTAGATTGGTACAAACGAGGCAGGTTCATGCTCTATAAATGAATTTCCTCACTATCTGCTTAGATATTAAGTGCTTACACTTAAAATTTCACCTGCTAATTCTTTGTTCTTACAGATTTATGGAAGTCTTACAAGTCACAGGAAAAAAATTAAATGAATGTGAAAATAGAGGGTTATATTTCCACGAAAATATGAAAAACAGAGCATTTGAGATGCTGAAACACGAGGTAATTTAAAATCCTCTTCGAGACCTAAAATCTTTCAGTTTGGGGAAACATAAAACCCCAAGTTCTTTGTCCATCAAGTATGTGAAGATGAAAACCGTTTGCTGTTAGTGTGCGTGCACGCGGTGTGTGTTCGTGTGTGTCTGTATGCACACATGCTAAGTGGAGACCAGAAGACAGCTTTGTGGGGTCAGTGCTCTCCTTCCACGTGTATATGGTCTCCTGGGAATCGCGCCCAGGTTGTTACTCTTGCGTGCAAGTGCCTTTACAGGCGACATCAGCTTTTTACAAATCTGGATGACCCCAGGAGGTGAGTGAGAAGGTTTCAGTGCGTACTTCCGGGTCCACCTATGCAAGAGGCCCTCAAATCGCTCACCCAGGAGACACGCAAAGCCAGAACACACACTGCCTAGGTTGAAGGCAGTCAGGCAGGGCATGCTAATAATAATAATAACAATAATTAATAATAATAATTAATAACAACAACAACAACAATAATAATTCTGTCCAGTAAATTCAGTCCAGGGGTGCCCAGGACTAGTCTATGCCATCATCAGAGAAATTACACCCCGTCTCAAAGCTGTTCTACCCACAAGGGTGCTACTTAGCCACATCTGGCCTACCTCCCCAGCAGACATTAACATTCCGGAACTTGATGAGAATGTTGTCTGGCTAACATGGTGTTCATGGAGAACTAGGGCTTATGGAGCCTTCAACCACATGCTGCTGTCGTGCTGAGGTCATGTGCCAGGCCTGCTCCCTTCATCCATGTTTCCTAGACTGTTTGCAGTTCTCACGGTTTCTTTACTATATATATATATACACACACACACACATATATGTATATATATGCATATAAGTGTATGTATATGTACATATATATGTATATATAGGTATGTGTGCATGTGTTTGCTGTGCGAGCCTCAGAAAGACATCTCAGAGAGGGGAATGATGGGAGGCTTACTTAAGCATGTTTCCAAATGCGCTTCGCTTTACTAAATGTACGAGAAATGTTTTCTACCTAAGACAGCACTCTTGGTTCTTGTCTCGTTTGTTCAGTGTGACTGAGACAGGCTCTAAACTCCGTGCTTTTTTAAAAAAAGAAAGAAAGAAGGAAAGACACGGAACAATGACAGAACAATGCAAGTCTAAGGTTGAGGTCCTGTTTTTGTGACAAAGGTGATTGATGTAAAGAGTGAGCTCTGTGATTCCTGGAGACCTCTGCGAAATTCAGCAGACAACACCCCAAGATTCTGTTATAGACTCTCATGGGTCACAACCGCGTTTATGTCAGATTAATGTATCGGTTTTGTATGAGGCCATCCAGAGCCTGAATTCCTCATAGCAAACTTGTATTGCTCTTCGTGTAGATCAATTATCTTAAAGAAACCTGGGAACCCATACACTGCAAGTATCTACATCAAGATATAAGCATTCAATTGGCTGAGCAAGAATTGTTAAAAATAAAAACAGACCAGCGGGGATGTGAAAACCTACACAAGACTCAAGAAACGGAGGAGAAGGAAGTGCTAACCCTCAAAAGCCTGATTCAGGAGAGTGCGGTGAGTGGGGTCAGTTCACAGTGCGAGCCGAGACCAGGGAGGGGGCCAGCGCCACGTAGTGAATGGCACGCTAACCTTAGCACGTGACAAGTTTAGCCTCACTTCACCGAGGATCGCGTTTTGACGATCCCCTGGTGCGCTCGTTTCCTCCGCTTTTCTGACGGCAATTTGGTTTGTTTATTTCCGGAAGGCAGGTGACTTAAGTCTCTACCTCTCAAAATCCAGTTCCCACCATTACATCATAACGACGTCTGTTTTCAACCATTCGGCCCTCAGAGCTTTATGCACAGCTCTGTGTATAAAGAGCTTTGTGTATAAAGGCAATCGCGGTGAAAAGCTGCGCCCCCCCCTCCCCCCCCACGTGGATTTGCTCTCAAGTTACAACGTCCAACTTTTAAATTTCCTAACGATTCCATCATGCAGGGTTATCTGAACACAGAAGGATAGAATGAGAGCGGTCGGTCCTCAGCTGAGGCCACGGCCCGGTAGCAGGGTCGGTAAGCAGCACACGCAGGGCTCCAGCTCAGATCCCCTTCAGCACCAGAGGAAACAGAGGAGTCCGTAGTTGTGCTTTCCGACTCAGATGTGATGCGTTTCTGCATAACTGGAATCGAAGATAGATATCTTAACACTCCAGCACGTGGTGTCACATATAAAACTGGTGCGGATCAGTGATTCATGAGTTCCAGAGACGCATGCACAATATTCAGTTCGGATTTCGTTGTTTAAGATATTTACTTTAAATTTGTTTTAGACACACGCAGAAGAGGAGCGAAAATTAGGTAAATTGAGAGAGAACAGCAGTGGTTCAAGGATGAGTCAAATGATCCTCAGAATCCAGAGTCTGGAATCAAAACTCCCTGAGGTGAAAAGTCGAGTGGATTGTACTAGGAAGGAAATGGAAAAATGCAAGCAGCTGTACGGAGAAGAAAGTAAAAGCAGAAGGTCACTGTCCAGCACACTAAGGCAGTGAGTCAGAGCAGCGGCGGAAAACAGCTCACTAACTGGTTTCTGCAGCGTAGTCCATGCAGCAGCCAGACGGGTGTGAGAGACTAGTAGAACGCGGACACTGACCATCTGACAAAACTCTGAAAAATACTGGTGGAGAATGAGCTGCACTTAAAATGTTAGTCCACGGGAGTCCGTGTGCTCTCTCAGTTTCAGTGTTTGGTGTTATGTTGTAGGTGCCCTTTGTGTTCTCACTGCTGGCCTGACCCAACAGTCACTTGCTTTGCTCTTGTTGGAGACGGGGTCTGTGTAGCCCTGGCTGGCCTGGAATTCATTACGTAGACCAGGCTGGCCTTAAAATCACAGAGATCTGCTTGCTTCTATCTCTCAAGTGTTAGAAACAGACATGAGCTACCACACCCAGTTTCATTAGTGTTTTGAATACCTAATTTTGTTAAATTGGTTTTCTCTATCTTTTCAAAAATTATTTATTTATTAGTACTTTTCTTCTCTCCTATATTGCATTCCAACACCCTTCCGCCCCTCCTTTCATTCCTCCCAGTTTCCCCCCATCTTCTTATCCCTCAACTCAATCCCCCTATCCTCCCACTCCCACCCTACCTCTCCCCAAGAAAGAGTAGTCTTCCCAGGATTACTGCTCAAACATGGCACAAGATGGAACAGGGTCAGGCACAACACCCCACTTCAGTGTCGGACTAGGCAACCCAGTAAGGGGGCAAGGTCTTCAAGGGCGGGCAAGAGGTTCAGGGACACACGACCCTATTCCAGTCTGTATGAGTTCTGTAAGAGCACCAGATGAGGCAAACTCAAGGCATATTTGAAGGACTCAGTAGGTTCCATGTCTGCTGCCCCAGGCTCTGTGAGCCCCTAAGAGTGTTAGGCAGTTGACTCTGTGGGGTCCCAGCAATCCCTCCTCTACTTCTTCTGTGGGGCTCCCCAAGCTCTGCATTTTGTTTGACCCTGGGCCTCTGCATCTGCTCCCTTCAGCTGGCATGGGGATGCTCTCTGTTGAGGACTGGGCTCAGCATTAATCTATGAGGAGAGCAGGATAACATCAGGAGTCCTCTCTGACCATCCAGACTCTAGTTCCTGGCTGCCCTGGTGTATCGGTCATGGCTTCTCTCCTTTAGCATGGTGTCCTGCCCTCCCATTGTCCCCGTGGATCCTGAAGGCAGGATAGGCCACAGGTTGACGTTTTTGTGACTGGGATGGTATCCCAGTCCCACCGCTGGAAGCCTTGCCTGGTTACAGGAGATGGCCTGTTTAGGCTCCCTGACCCCCATTACCAGAGGTCTTTGGTGGGGTCTCCTTCATTGTTTCCAGTGAGTTCCACCGCACTAGGTCTCCCAATTCTGGTTGTCTCTCCATGTACACTGTCTCTCATTCCCTCTCCATCTTCCTGGTCTCTTTCTCTTCCCATCCTTCCCTCATCTTTCCCATCCCTCCTGCACCATCTGTTCTATTTCCCCTTTACCAGGGAGATCCCTGTGTCCCCACTGGGGCCCTCCTTGTTGCACAGTCTCTCTGGGTTTGTGGATTGCGGTACCTCTGTCCTTTGCTACACAGTTAATATCCACAAATGAGTGAGTACACACCATGTTTGTCTTTCTGGGCCCGAGTTACCTCACTCTGGATGATTTTTTTCTAGTTCCTCCCATTTTCCTGCAAAGTTCATGTAGTCATTTTTCAGTAGCTGAGCAATACTCCATTGTGTAAATGCACCACAGTGCCTTTATCCATTCTTCAGTTGAGGGGCATCTAGGCCGTTTCCAATTTCTGGCTATTATGAACAAAGCTGCTGTGAACATAGTTGAGCATGTGTCTGTGTGGTAGGATGTGATGTCCTTGGGGTCTGTGCCTAGGAGTGGTGTGGCTGGGTCTTGAGGTAGGTTGATTTCCAATTTCCTGAGGAAGCAGATGTACTTCCTTTACAAGCACTTTAAGCCTGTAATTGTGTGCAGTAGGTATGCGCTGATACATTTTCAGCTCAAAGACTTATTTAATGGAGCATTCTGATCACCCCCATAGCATTTTCAGAGTAGAGCAAACCATGTAAGAGTTACACGGGAGAAAGATGAGATGCTAACTGCGGCCTTGCTGCAATCTTCCCAGGATGACGGAAAGGCTAGCGGCGTCTCAAACAAAGCTTGCCCGGCTGAACCAACAGAAGACGACTTTGGAAACTGTTCTGAGTTCCCTGCCTGTCCAGAAGTGCCCTCGTGCCGCCAAGCGCAATCCTGCCACGAGACACAACTCCGGCTTTCCTCCAAGAGATGCCTCGCTTCCCCTTTCCTCAGAGGCCCAGCCTGTGCGTGAGGGCACGAGGAAGGGCCTGCCCAAGGTTAGAAAAACTGCCTTTTGTTCCTTTGGGAAAATTCCAATTTCTGACACAATGCTTATTTTTAATTGGATGAAATACTGAGTTGTTTAGTTGGCTAATGCACGTTACGTAAAAATCATGGTACTCTTTTCTCTACAAACAAACAGATACTCTGGTTTGAGCGAGTCACTAGTGCTTATCTTTTCAAGACATGCTCAGATACTTGGTGGTTTCCAGGCATGCTCTGCAAGATGAGTGCAGGGCTAGTTTTGGGTCATCCGTAGGGAAAGTGCATGTCCCTTTTGTCCCTTATCTGGCTCCGCTGGCCGGTATCAGACTTTGGATGCGGGATGTTTCTCCTATTCCACAATTCAAAGAAAGAAACATCTTTCTGAGTTAACACCCATTTTAACTTGATTTTTTTTTTTCTTACTTTCATTTTTCAAAAAATGAGATAGGCTCCTTTAATGGAGAAACATATTGCTTTAAACTGATATGAGCCACACATGAACAGTAAAAATGGCCTCACATACTGTTTTGGCCCTTATAAGAAATGTATTGCAGATTACACTGTTCTGAAGCATCAGCAGCACTGCACCTGTGTGATACTGAATGTCCACTCTTTCTACACAGCCCGCTCTGTGCTTTCCTAACATAGTTCTTATTAAGGCCATGCACAGTTTGGGGTTTCCTTGACTTTCAAAAATTCATCTTAGTTGGAAAATAAAGCAAGAAATACAAAATCAGCCTTCTGTAAGTGCCTCCTGATGACAAATGGCACAAAGCTGCCCCCCCACTTGTCCGGGTAAAGGGAAGTCTTGCGGGAGAGGATTAGTGTTGTGCCCAAGTGCTGGATTTTGGCTGTCTGCTGTTAAGGACTCTTAAGCAATTTTGAATGTTTTGAATTATGAAGGGTGAAAGGTGGTTGAGGAGGAAGGTCCCAGATGTGGAACAAGGAACAAAACATTGATAAGGGTTATGGAAGGACTTAGCCAAGAAAAAGAAAGACCAGGTATCCAGCTTCTGTTTGGAACAGTCTGAGCCCCCAGGCTCTGTGGTTTTGAAGACTGTTTTAGCCATACACTGGTACCGAGGCTTCCTGGTCCCTCCCCAAGTTGGCTCATCCGCAGAGCAACAGCGTTCCTCCCGTAGCCTTGCTCAGACACTGCCTTTGAAGTACCGTTCCCAACAGACACTCAGCTGTCTTTCTACTCGTACATAGGAAGAGCAGTCTCCGGCCCTCTGGCTTACAAGTCAGGAGAGTGCTCTCGCTTGGATGTGTGGACCAGACACACAGTGCCGAGTCTCACCCAGGAGAAAACCCCTACACGGGGACGTTCTGGAGACAAGGTTAGGGATTAGCTTTCTTTCAAATTTTTGTGAATGGGGCGTTGGGCAGAGGCATTCGGAAGGTTTGAATCGGGTGCCAGGTGAGCTGGTTTTTCAGCTTCATCGAGAGAGTAGACTTGAGAGGGTAGATTGAGAGGAGAGACTCGCAGGGGGCATTTTCAGTACAGTCCCGAGTACTTTTATACATTTTATAATCACCTAGGTGGATATAATTAGACGGCATCTAAAATAATTTTGAATTTTATGTCTCTGAGTGTTTTGTCTGCATATATCTGCGTGCATGTCTGGTAGAGAAGTTTTTACTACAGTTCATAAAATAGTGCATTCACTGTATTTATGTAATCTTTGTACCAAAAAACAAGCTGTTAAATAATTTATGCTTACTAAATAGATATTCATTGGACTCTTGTTCATCTCTCAGTTGCACAGATATATTCTCTGTGAGCTAAACATAAAATAAGTACAAATGTTTATATGATTTTGTTTTCTTAAACCAATCCTCATTAGGTCTGGTCTTTAAAATCTCGCTTAAAAGCATATTTTCCAAATACCTAGCCTGTTCGTAATAATACCTTTTCGACATCCTGTAAGTACCGTTGGACTTATTTCAGAAGCAGATGGGGCCGGAGAAGCACATGCCCGCAGAAGCAGAAGGTATGCTGCCAGATTTAAGAGTCAAGTTTAGATCAAGCGATTGGTTTCCGAAGTAAACTATACGCAGCAAACACCAACACTTCTCTCTGGCTGATCTCTCCTACATGGCTGGTTTTTCAAGTAGATCCAACAAAAGGTGCGATCTCACACGTCCCTCGTGGGAAGCACATTTCCCCCTCCGCCGCACTCTGTTACTTTCAAATCTCTGTGTTCTCTGGCCCAGCTCCGCCCTCACTTCTGTCACGTGACCCTGTCAGACTCACCCCGCAACTCTTAGACAAGGAGTCAATGTGCAGGGTCTCGCAGCAGGTGCGCGTCCTGATCAGCCGGGTGAGGCCCCCTGACCATTCCCACGTCCCCGCCCCCTGTCCATCTCACGTCCCCGCCCCCTGTCCATCCCCACGTCCCCGCCCGTCTATCCCCACGTTTCCGCCCCCCTGTCCATCCCCACGTCTCCACCCGCCCCTCCTCTGCTTCCTCTGAAGCTTCCCACCGCTGCGTGCTTCTCACCTGTTGCTCTTCCAGGGCTCTGCTTTCTTCTCTTCTTCCTCTCTCTCCACCGTCCCCTCCACCGCAGAGCCTATCGTATGGACAGGCTGACTGCTAAGACGCTCCTGTGCCTTTGAGGAGTTCCCTGTATCGAGCCCACACAGAACCTGTGACCTGAGTGGGCACCGCCTGTCCGTCTGCTTTGGGAGGTTACAGCGCACGGCTGCTGAATAGTGGCTCCTGTCACCCCGACTCTGCTGCTTGTCCTCGTGACGTAGCGCACAGTCGTTCCATAAATAAGTGGAAACGGTCTGGTGAAGAGCATGGTGATAAGAGTCTAGGTGTCACTTTATCCTCCGTCGCTGGCGATGCTCTCGGTGCTCCTTAGTGACTTCTGCTGCGTTAATTCCACAGCCTTCGAGGTCAAGCGTGTGATTCTTGTTTTTCTTTCCAGTTTCGGTTCCAGTTGATCCCCGGCTTTTTGAAGCTTCTCCTTCGCGTCCTAAAGTTATATCAAGCCACAATCTATAAGAGGAAGAATAAAAACATATCAATTTTTTAAAGAAAAACAGTTTTCTGAAGATTTCATTTTACTTACTGAACTGTTTCCATTGTATTTTAATGGTTTCCCGTTATAATGTACCAAGTGAAAGTCATAAATTTTAAACTCTATCATACTGGTAACATTTTAGGAGATCTTACAAACCTTCTTGCTGTTTACATGCTACCTCTTTACGCATTATCCAAATTGCCACGTTGCCCTTAATGCTTTGGTAGAGTTAAAAAGCAGTTGGACAGTGGTTTATATGGTTTTTCTCTCTAAAAAAAAATGTATGCTATTCCACTGCCACAGTCCCTCACTGAGGGGTGGGGCCTTATGATCCTGTCCCGGTGCACGAGGGCGTGATGGTCTCCTGCAGGAAAACCGGCTGTATTGAGTGTATGAGCACAGTCACCGTGTGGTGTCCAGAAGACCCTGCTTCACAGCATCCTCCCCTAACTGTGACTCTTACATCCTTTCCGCCTCCCTCTTAATGACCTGGGTCGTCACTAAGCCACAGTCCCAGCCCATTTGTTTTGAGGATTCAAATGCTTTATCCTGGTCATAGGAGATGCTAAGAAGTTGTCACTGGGTTTTTACATACTATAAATGAAATGGAGAGCAACTGTAGGCATGTAGTGAAAACTTCAGCAGACGAATAGCTCATCTATATACACATAAGATACCTTTTGTGTCACACAGTACTCTGGGAGCATGCTGCCCTGTCCCCAGAGCCATTGCTTTCCTGCTCTTTCACTAATGATACAGCTCAGGGAGAAGAACTACTAAAGGGGGTTCTGTTCAGTAGTTCTCGTTGTGGGAGGCAGTGGATGCTGATCCTGAACTTCCTTACCCTGCACGGAACTGAAGAAGCAGAACTAGAACTCAGGAGCCTTAGAATCTTCTCCAGAAAGGGAGGGAGAGCGAGAAGGCTGAGCTTTGCTGTGCTGGCAGCGGGGAAGTCTTTGCAAAGGTCCCCGTCCCTGCCACAAAGGAGTCACCACAGACTGACCTTTCTTGTATTTCTGTCCTCAGCTGAACAATTTCAACTGAGCAAGCAAAGAAAATTGTTTGCATTTTAATGAAGTATACTCTTGTAAAATTCCTTCTCGTACCATTGGCCAAAACCACCATCACCACCACCACCACCCCGACAATGAGAACAGAAATCCTCTGTGCTGACAGTGTCAGTGTACGATACCAGTAGATATCACTTTGTAATAATCAGTGTTCAGTTGGGGTCAGAGGCATTGCCACAGATGTTAATTGTTTCATTTTCAGCTATAAATGTCTTTATTCTTCCTGCATCTGAATAATTCAACAAAATAAAAGCAAGAGTTCTCAATGTATTAGTTACCCATAAAGCAATATCTACTATAGAATATTCTTCAGGGGTGGTCGCCAAGGAAAGTGTCCAACAGAATATTTGTTTTGCCATTTCAATATGTCATAGTTTTCTACAGTTGTTACAAAATACATTTCCCTATGTTTTAGAAGTGGATCACAGTACTGAACAGATGTCTTTATCTAGGTAAGATTTTATAGGTTTTAGAATACATGAAGTCATTGTGGGATGCAAAGATAGAAGCTGATACTTCTGAGGTAGACATTATATTATCTGCTCAGTCCTTTCTGTGCCTTGAAGTCAGTAGATCTGAATTGCAGAGTACACGTGCTCTATAACCTAGCTGCCACTCCTTAGGTAGCTGTATTCAGAGAGCTTTGGCCATGATCCTGTAAGTAACCTTGGCTTCACATTGCGCCTTTTGCCCACCTGTACAGATTGGCTAGGACCCATGTGCGCTAGTACCAGTGTGCAGATCTACGTCAGATACGCTCGGAAAGCTGGTGTAAGTTGTGTGATATGGCTCCGGAAGAAGCCCAGGTTACACTCAAGGCCCGATAGCTCGTCTGACTGTGTGACAGTTGCAGCTGACACCAACCAATGCCTTGCTTTTGTCGTCAAAGGCTTTAAGCAGACCTGACTCAGCTCTGGACAGCTCTTCACGGAGCTTACTTTAGTGACAGCAGGCAAAGCCTGTAGAGGAGCCTCTATGATAAGTGAGGGTAGTTGCTGGCATCTACTTAGAGGGAGCTTTTCATGGATTTCTCTGCTTACTAGGATTCCCCAGGGTTTTCTGTCCCCCTTGCTAGCTTGCTCCTTGTAACTACACCCCTTTATTGAATTTTACATTTGATTGTTTGTCTTTTCTCCTACTTTTTTTTTTTTTCCTTCTAAGCACTAAGTGTTTGTTTTCTTCTGGAGACAGACAAAATAATCCAGAATTTCAGGGTTTTGAAGACTCTTAGAGACTTATACCTGAAGGGCAAACACCCTAAAGTAATTTATATGGATACGATAAAAGGCAGAACTAAGACTTTCCACTTAATCGCCTTAATTGTAAGGCTGGTAGGCTTTTTACATATCCACCAATATGCAAGTGTCTCACGATAGAATTAGAATGCATGTGGTTAAGCCGCGGAAGAGAACAGGTGTGGAATTAGCAGGATCTAGATCCTGCTACAGACAGACAGACAGCCGCTCATCTATATTCGTTGCTGCCTTATGCATAATAGCCTCCATCAGAGAACAGCTATGTGGTGGTTTGAATTACTCATCACGGAATGGCACTACTTGACGGGCCTTAGTAGGGATGGCCTTACTTGTGGTTGGTGTGCCTTTGTTGGAGGAAGCGTCTCACTGGGGTTTCACATACCCGAGTCAGTCCCAGTGTCTCTCTCTCATCTTGAAGATCCAATGTAGAGCTCTCAGCTCCTTCTCCAGCACCATGTCTGCCTGTGCGCCACCATACTTCCTGCCGTGACGACAACAGACTAGCCCTCTGAAACCGTAAGCAAGCTCTGGTTAGATGGCTGTCCTTACAGGAGTTGCCATGGGCATCGTGTCCTCTCACGGCAGTGGAACCGCGACTAAGACAGCTTACAACGGATGACGAAAAAGCGGTACATATACACAATAGGATATCTCCCAGCAGAAAACAAAACAAGAAATTGAAATAATGAAATCCTGTAAATGGATGGAGCTAGAAGAATAATCCTGAGTACTATAACCCAGGTGCTGAAGGACAAACATGGTATGGACTGTCGCTATGTGTGGACGTTGGCTGTTAAGTCTTGAAAAGCATGCTACCGTCTGTATAACAGGAGAGCTTAGGCGTAGTGTAAGAGTCTAGTGGGGAGGGAAAGAACTAATGGGAGACACAGAGCAGATATTTATGGAGAGTCGCGGGCCAAACTGGACTCAGCAGACCAAACACAGAGATGGGGGGAAGAGGGGTGCAAATGAGGGAATAAGGTGACGACAGCCAAGACTAAGTCACTTTTGGGGTCCTATGGAAACCTAAAATAGTAGCAGCTTTAAAAATATATACGTATATGAGAGAAATATTAATGGAATCCCCAAATGACAGGGAAGACAAAGCCCCAAAGAGATCTCTCTTGCCATCAATTGAAACCTCCAGTGCCAGATATGGGTGACATCTGAGTTGTTAGTGGCTACGTAACACAGCCATATATGTGTGTATATGTGTGTGTGTTTAATAAGATAAAGAGGGAGTGATTTGAGGGTATGGGAGAGACACAGGAGGCACTGGAGGATGGAAGAAGAAAGATGTAAATACAGTACATATATATGGAATTTAAAAACATAAATTTAATTAAAAATGAAAGCAAGAATATATTCCTGAATTCTGGAGCAGAGGGAGGCTGCATCTCTGCATGTTCATCTCAGCTGCACAACGTGGCCTGGCTTCTATTAGAAAGGTTGTTCTTGGTGTCTGGCATCAGCTGTCTCTGAAACCACGGAAACGGGAGGTTCTACTTCAGCTGGTAAAGTCTCACGTGGAGTCACCAGGGCCAAGGGGATGAGGACGGGAAGCAGAGACAGAGGGTTTTCCGAGTTTTCTCGTAGATTATGCTTCAACATCCGTGCATTCACCGTACTTTCAAGAAAGGCGTGTGCACGGACTGCATTCCCTAACTGTGAAGCGGCATCTAACAAGCCTCTGTCGTCAAGGAACAGAGACCTGTGCAGGAGCAGAGCAGGACAGGCTTTACTCTGCACGTGCGCAGTGAGCACTGGCTGCATCCTCTGATGAGGTCCGGCTCATGCAAGCTGGTAACCGCTCTGCTCACACTGGTAGCCACAGTCTCACATTTGCGCATGAGCACTAGGTGTATTTACATGTTAACAGCTGCACGTCCACGTGGATAACCGTGTAACTGCCTGGATACGCTGGAGCACTTTCATTAACCAACTTGGCTTTGCAACGGTACCCTCAACGGATAGACTCAACTGTGGAGCTTGCTGCTGTGGATTGTGGGAAGAGCAGGTTGGTCAGAAGGCTCGGCTCATAATGCCGACACGGGGTGAGGAGCGGGGTGTCATGGAGCTCAGCGCTGGGGACCACCGGCAGGTCTGACTGCCTGGGAGCCCGGCCGGCACCGGCCTAAGGTGCTTCAGTGGCAGGGGTCCTTGAGGTGCTTGACCTTGGAAGGCTGTAGACTTTAAGAGTCTCTTTTGCTCCTCACAGGGTGGTAAGAGGAGACGCGGAAACCCTTGGACGAGCAGCTTCCTGTGCTTTTCCCTGGAAGTGATGCCGGCGGCTCTAACGTCAGAGGCGGAGAGCTGCGGTCCCTCGGGCTGGACCACACGGGCTGAAAGCAGGTAAGAGGCCCTTCAGGCTGGATCAAGGGCCAGGAAGGGAACCGGTGTCCTCTGTGAGGAGCCGTCTTCCCTGTGCTTCCTGTGACACGTCTTTCTCACACTTGCACCTGCGTACGTGGGCTGTCTGCTGCTCAGGACGTCTTCATGAGCAGCAGCTCGGGACCCAGGTCCCTGCTGGTTCCCTTCTGTGAGCCTCCTACCAAGCAGGACTGTGACACCTGCACGGATGAAATATTTACACTTTCTCTTAATTTTGTATTCTTGGGGGTTTTTGTTTATGACAACAAAATCTCTTCAAAGGGAATCTTTAATCTGTGATTAAATCTATTATTTATACATTTTATTACACGTAAGCTGTGATTAGTTTTTAATTCATCGTGTTATGCTAATTGTAGACTGAATATTATGAACATAAAATACGGCAAATATGACAGTTATAGAAAAATAGTGACTACTTTTATTTAAGTTTTCTTTAAAGATATTGAAAGCGTCACTTTGCAACAGACATTTACCATTACAGAAAACCACAAGTGGTCAAAATACAGCGAACAGCTGATTATGGTGTGCCCAGACCCGGTGGATACATTGACAAAGCAATTCCTGTGCCCAGTGCTAGGGGAACACATCCAAAGAGAGAAAGACTTCAAAAGTCAGAAGACCAGGGAATCTGCTGTGAGAGTGTGTCTCCCAGGAACCAGGGGAAGCTTCACCTATGATAACGGGACTGTATGGCTGAACAAAGACAACACCAACAGACAGCCTAGCATGGAAGGGGTCAGACACCCGGCGCCCCGCCCCTTAGGAAAGGACTACAGGCAACTGCAGGAGGCGGAGAGGGAAAGCAGCGGTGGGTCACAGGTCTGATGTGCACAAGGCCCTGGCTATGAGAGCCACCACCACAAAATAATGGTAGCAATGATTACTAAATAAACAAGGCCAGTCATTAGCAAGAGATGGACATAGACATGAAGAAGCAAGCTGCTGCTTCCAAGGTTGGATACTGAGTGCTTGGGATCACCCCCATCTCCATCCCACAGTGCCAAGTTTATGTTGGACACAAGTGTGGGATCTCGTGCCTGCATAGTAAGCACGCTTAGCCACTAGGCCATCTCTCCACTGTGAGATGCTTTGTTTCTGAGACAAGGCCTGGGATTCACTAGGCAACCAAGACCAGTGACAGTAGTCACAGCTCTTTGGAGGTAGCTGTCTTCCTGCCACTTATGAACCCAGGCATGCTTTTCCTTGCTTTTGGATGGAGACGAAGAGGCACAAGTGCCCCTCCCCCACTTGTCCTTGGCTAATAAGCAGCAGGATAGAACTGAGCTAACCTCCAGACTGCCTGGTCTCTCAGAAGCACTCAACATTTGGAGCTTTCCTCTCACAACAGTACAGGTTTAGAAACAACTAGACCTCTTCAGTCCTCATTTGTTACTAACACAGAGACCTACACTGTACTGTCTTAACGTTGCTATCTCCTGTACAATAGCAACATTAACACTGTTTTGCACAGTGGACTATGAGGTTGACAGGTGAGAGCCACTGGTCCTTAGTTTGAGTCCCATATACATGCCTGTCAATTATATATCCCAGTGGATGCCACTAACCCAGAAGGAGCAACCGCCTGTGTGAAAAGCCTTGTGTGCATGGTGACTCCACCCTCCCATGTTGTCCTTCAAGTTCATGGCTGCTTCTTTCACAAACTTGGTGAGTCCATGCAGTGCTCCCTACATGTATGTTTTCAGGGCTGACCCTTTGGCACTGGACAGCCAATTGGTGTGCTCTTCCTTGGAGAGGGCCACCTCTCCTACTAGTTAGGGTTGTCTTAGGGTTACTACTGCTGTGAAACACCAAGACAAAAAGCAACATGGTGGGGAAAGGGTTTAATGCACTCGCTGTTCCCTGTAACTAAAAGCAGTGATAGCAGAGCTCAAGCAGGGGCTGTGGAGGGATGCTGCTTACTGTCTGGCTCTCCATGGCTTGCTTGGCCTGCTTTCTTTAGAACCCAGAACCATCAACCCAGGGATCTCACCACCTGTAGTGGATCTGCCAAGTGACTGCAGGTCCCCGAGTACCCAGGACAGAATAGAAGACTGCCAATGTTTCAACAAGGTACATTTGCATGACAGAATATGTGGTAAATGATAAAAAAACAGAAGAAATATTTTCTAATAAGTTTTTATGAACTATATAGATAGCTTACTCAGGGCTCAAGTACATGATCTAAAATCACCACCTTGGGTTCTTCCAGTGGTTAATGGTGACATGTTCAAGATCTTGAGGAATTCTCACTTCTGGACAAAAATATTCGAGCAAATTTTATTAAATGCGCTCTAAGTGGTTTTCAGTGAAATAATATAGAAAGTGGAGAATGTTGCCAATTTTAGTTCTGTGGATTCAAGTCTCCAGTTATGAGAAAAACATAGGCTTGCTTCAGAAGGAGCACTTGGTCCAGTTTTGTAGAACACTACGGTGTTCATATGGGATGAGGAGGTTGTTCCATTTTCCACTGCCAAGTGAAACATAAAATGCCACCTTAATACACTGTCAGATTAGTTTTTCTATGTATTTCCTCAAATAAATGAGACAAATACTATCAAATCAGGAAACAGGAAATGTACAGTGAACCTCATCTGCACTCTACTCGAGTTCATGATATTCCTGATTCTGAATACTTGAAACTGGCTCTTTATCATTCTTCACGTTTGTCATGGTGAATCCTGCATGAGGTAATATTTACACCAATGCTAAGCAAGATCTACTGGTCATATGGAAATCAAACAAATAACGTTTTTGCACAGATAGCAGTTTGTAGACACCTCCAAAACGTTTGAATGACTGTTTCAAACGTCTTTCCGAAATTAAGAATTTAAGTATGTGAGATGTCCTATCAGACTCGTGGACCAGGGGAAGAAAAGTAAGAAATATAGCAGGCAGTATTCAGGAGTCCTTACATGGGCTAACGTGCATCTCTTGTATAGACTGATATGTATGCTTCCCTGCTTTAACCTCCTGAATGTTGAGGTTATAGGCATGAGACACCCCACAGCACATGCTAATATCATGAACAAGAATTTCTTCGTTTATAAACACATACATGTACATATGTGTATTTAGGTATACATGTTTGTATTTATATGCAATTCAATTAGAGTGTTCCCCCATGCTCTAACAGCATGATGTGTCCTGATACCACTGTGATGTTATTTTCAGCGTTCTGAAACGAGGGAACAATGCCATCCTTGCGTTCATTTGATGACTGTTTTAAACTTTCGCTCACCTGCAAGACTTTCCTTGTGTGGACGAATCAATGCACTCTGGGAGTCATTATATTTAGGGCATGTCTTCTCAGCACGGCAGCCACTGTTGTCACCACTGGCATAAGGCTCATCAGACGCAGTGATGTCATTCGGGAATGCAGACGCTTTCTCTGTGTCATTAAACATCTTTGGGCTTTCTACATAGACCGCAGACTCTTCCCCACATACCTCTAGAAAGTCCTCAATGATAATTTCCCCAGTAGAAACCTGTAGCACCACAAGGCATAAACAGGCTCCTCTGTTATTTCACATAGTTTGCAATCAGCTTTGACATCAGTCTCAAAAGGTAGAAAAATTTGAAATCCAGAATTATGAGGAAAAATAGCAGTTATTACAGTTTAGCCCGTAGAAGTACTAACAGTACTGTAAGCATGCATTTAACTATATGACCATTACAATACGTTATACAACAGGAAATGTTTATTTTTAATGGTGTGTGTGTGCGTGCATGTATCCGTGTGAGTGCTTGTGACCTTGGAACCAAAAGAATGATCAGATGCACGGAGCAGAAGGTCCAGGCAACTGTGGAACCCCAGACTATACCTAACTCAGATCCTTTGTGAGATTCCTATTAACTGAAACGTGTCTATCTGTGCCTATCCCCTGGCAAGTTTTTATTGTTAACCTGATTCCATGTCTGTGTGGGTATTTTTAGACATGCTTAAAAGAGGGGATAAGACTTCCTGAATCCATTAATGCATGTCCCAGTTTGAAAAAAAATAATGAACTAATAGCAGAAGTCTAGGTTCTCTGCATCTAACTAAAATATTTTCTTAAAAGAGTATACATGTTGCCAAGGGAAAAAAAGAAACTATTTGAAAGAAAAGTGACATTCCAGAACTGATATGCTGCCACAAGGAACTGTGAGGGAGTAGATATGGGGAGTTTCCTTGTGGTGGTTTGAGTGGGATACTCCTCTTATTCCCAGGCATCAAAATACTTGATTCCTTGTTGGTGACACCATTGGGTGGGACAAATAGTTTGGCCTTCCTGGAGAAAATACGTTATTGGTTGGAATTTAGGGTTTCAAACACTGTGGGCCAATTCCTAGTGCCCAATGATTTATGTTTGCCGGACAAGAGTCCCCAGCTCTCAGCTTCCTGTTGTAGTGGTCCTGCTACTCTGCCGGGACTGTGAAGGACTCTAATTGGTCTGGATCGCTAAGCCCCAAATAAAATACTTGCCTCTATAGTCACCTTGGTCTGGTGTTTTAGCAGAGCAATATAAAATCAAGACAGAAAATTTGATCCAGGAGTGATGATGAATAGACATATCTGGGGGGAGGAAAGCTTAGTTGAGAAAGTGCATCCCGAACACTGACCTGTAATTGAGAAAGTCTGTGGAATACTGTCTTGGTTAGTTATTGAACACAATCCAGAAGACAAGAACAATGCCACCCCTGAGCTGTCTGTCCTGGGTTATATAAAAAGCAGCAGAAATATCAGGGCCCAGACTGAAGCAGGGCAGGAGCCTGTAGGCATGAATTCAAGCAGAACCTTGTAGGAGTGCTGCTTCCTGCCTTCCTCCTCTCTGTCTCAGCCTGCTTCTGTATAACGTCCCTGGCTGTCCTGGAACTTACTTTGTAGACTAGGCTGTCCCAGAGCTCACAGAGATCCTCCTGCCTCTGCCTCCTGAGTGCTAGAATTAAAGGCATATGCCACTATGCACGTCTCTTTTGCAATTTTTAATGTACCCTAGCACACACACACAGAGGACAAGTAGACATTATGCTACTCGCTCAGGTTAAGGGGCCAGCCAGTGATGTAGTGCACGGTCTCCGAGGCTCCGTGTCACTGAGCAGCAATGGCCTGCTCTGATCTAACAGCAGTATTTGCACTTCGTCACACCACTGGCATGACTGCACTTCTCTGAGAGCCTTTGACTTCTTGCCCTTAAACTCTGAGCTCTAAATGTCAGTGATAAATTGGAAACATCAATATAGCAAATTTTGCAGAATGCAGGATCAGAAGTTACGATCATTGGCAGCTATTTCAGAGGACCCAGCTTGGTTCCCTTCCCAGTGCCCATATTGTGGATCACAGAACGACTCGATTAAAATAAGCCAATGGATGGTATTTGCTCCAGAGCCACTGCTTATAGACAACTCCAGGGCAAGTTCAAGCTGGTAGACTGCTCATGAGCAGGTCAGTCTTCATTCTTGATGATCTGAAATGGGGTCAGGGAGATACCTGGTCAGTGTTGGAAGTACTTGTTTCTTTTCTGAGAGAGGAGGAGAACTATTTCATATATCCAGAGGGCAGAGAACAGCATGCAAATCTCTGTGAACCTATTAAACGTATCAGTGGTGGGCTAGCCATTTTGAACTGTTGTTACTTATGAAAGGTATTTTTCTATAGTAACGATGTGTGACGTGTTTTGTAAATCATAATTCACCACTATTATAGTTTTGATATTGCACCATATGTTGTGGGTGGGTGGTCTGCGGTGGCGAACCAAAGTCCATTCGACACGTGAGAGGTAAACTTGCGGCAGCAATTCTTCAGCTGTGCCTCTGTGATGAATCCGTTAGCTAACTATCATGTCTCTGATCATCAGGTCATCGTGTTGAAAGAAACTGTCATCAGTTTACCTCAAGGAAAGAAGTTACTTGTGTCCCTCTTGAGAGATGCGGAGCATGGCGCATGCTAAGATATTCTCTGCCTTTAAGACAGATGCTACAAGGACAGAGTCTTCATTCGAGTTCACCTCCTCTCCAGAATCGAGCTTTTGATTGAGGGTAAGGCACGGCTCATTGGCTAAGGGTCTGAGGATTCGCTCAGTATCTGGTCTGCTTTCATGCAAAATGGAGAGCATGTCCCGCATGAGACAAAGACCAGCTGCTGTCAGTACAGACCCACACCTTTGAAGCACCAGTGCGACTCTTACTGTCAACCAGGGTGATTGGAAGCACATGTGCAAAGCTATAACTGAAGAAATGGTAAAGGTTTGGATTTTTGTTTTTTTGCTTCCAAATATATTTTCTCCACTAATCCATTTTTCCCAATTTGAAATATTGGGGTTTTGTTTGAACCAGATATTCCTTTGCATTGAGACACACTGCTGCTCCCAAGCGTTTTGGTGAATGGTCCTCTCTTTTTCCCTCTCTGCTATGAATATCCTTCCCCAGCACGCCATGCTCAGTTCCTCTTGGAATATTTCCCTTTCAGTGACCTAAAGACTGCTACGAGTCTTAAAATCAGTGTTTTCAGGAAAGCTATATCTCTCTCATTGCACTTAGAAACATTCATTTTTAACTATCAATGTTGAAAGATGCTGTCACGGTGAAGAACCCAAGGGAGTCTCAATACCTCTTCCAAGTTTTCACTATGTAAAAATGACATAGTGAACCTTACACAACCTTACTGAGAATTTTCCCTATTTGCAAAGCTGGGATGATTAAATCATGGGTTACTAGGAATGTATGCTCTAAAATTCCCAAGTAAAGTTCTTATCATGTACCTAGCATGAAAAACTTTTTCACCAGCAGCTTGGATTCCTCACGCTGAGAGACGAGTGCTAAAATGAACACCAGACAGTAAATATCTATGTCCAATGGCAATGTAGCATCTTCCTTGAAATAGCTCATGGTTGAAAGCTGAGGATGCTGTGATGAATGCCTAGCAGAAAACAATGTTGGCGTCTAACGCAAAGACAATACCAGACAAAGCACCAGATGCTTTGAATTGTAAGGCTGGAGAATCCCAGAGGCATTGATATTAATGGAGACCTCAGAGTAATATGAAGACATGAGGGAAGGTAGAAGAGCTGAGGGTAGAGGAACTCAGAAGTTCACATCCATGGACCCACTCCCTCCAACAAGACAGTGGGTTTAGGTCTTTGCTGAAATCCTGTACTATTTTTGGTCACTTCTTGAATTACACGACTCAAACTTCAGCAGGATTTTACTTCTTTAAGGCACTATTTTAAAAGTGTCTCACCCTCGTGGACAGGTAAACATCCACCAGTTCGCTAAGAGAGCTGAGTGAGAATACAGGTTCCTTCCCCAGAAATCATGTGGAGAAGAACAGCGAGAGAAACCCAAAATGACCCTCACCAGAACCGGAGCAGGTAGAATTGCCATCCTCATGGTACTCTTGATATGCTGGACAAACAGTGTCCCTTCATCGTAGCATGGGTGGGGTGAGAATCTCCATCACGGTCTTCCTCTTTTGCTGGTTGGGCAGTACACTCATTGTCCTGTGAGGTACCAGAGCCCCGTACAATCATTGGTTTTATATTAGATGATCTTTTGATGGGGTTTTCACAATCTAAGCAAGAAGGGAGAGCACTCACTTAACCAACCACTGAAGGCCATTTTTATTTTGTAGCACGCATGCCTTCTGCATCACCATGAATACACAAAAAAATAATATTATAATACTTATAACATTTAGAGTTTGGTTAAGAATGTTCTTGTGTGAACCTGTATTTCTCTATGAACTCTGGACATAGAGAAAGCAAGATGACAGACCTGACTCAGGTTCAGTTCTTCTCGTGTGATTCCTGGGCGGGGCCATCCACAGTGCACTGTTGCACTCGATCATCCAGTTGTACATGACACACGCTTCTAGATAAGATCAGCAAATTCTGGCGTTCGTTTTGAATGCTACTCACTCAGGTTAAGGGGCCAGCCAGTGATGTAGTGTACGGTCTCCGAGGCTCCGTGTCACTGAGCAGCAATGGCCTGCTCTGATCTAATACTTCACACAACTGGCATGACTGCACTTCTCTGATTGACTTATTGCCCTTAAACTATGAGCTCAAATCTGAGATCATAGTGTCTACTTGTCCTGTGTGTGTGTGTGTGTGTGTGTGCGCTAGGGTACATTAAAAATTGCAAAAGAGACGTGCATAGTGGCATATGCCTTTAATTCGCTCCAGCACTCGGAAGGCAGAGGCAGGAGGATCTCTGTGAGTTCTGGGACAGCCTAGTCTACAAAGTAAGTTCCAGGACAGCCAGGGACGTTACACAGAGAAACAATGTCTTGGAGGGAAAAAAAAAGTCTTGCAAAATTGAGTTGCTATTCTGAGTATTACAAAAATCAGTGCAGATATCAAAGTAAGTGACATTTCTCTACATATTTTTATTGATTAGTTGTATGCTTGGCATTTCTGAGATTACCTCTTACATAAATTCAGAACACTGGGTAGAGGGAATAAAATTTATATGCAGTTTCTAACAATGGAAGAACAACTATAATATGCAGGTGAAGTATCACTTCACAATGGTTTTAGTAAACTCCCCGTTGCTGCTTGTGTAAATGACTTTTAAGTTATGTTAACAGAACATCAATACTTACCCATAAGCCCCCCGTTGTGAAGAGGAACAGATGGATTCTGGGCACTGCATCATCGTCTGTAGGATTTGTCCTCCTGCCTGGACAGCCGCTGTCTCAGTGTCCTTCCTCCTTCATCTCACCAATGTCAGTAAGACTGTTCAGGGGCCCTGAACCCTTGTCCTCATGTTGAGCTCTCACGGTAAGATAAGATAATGTCTTCTCCAAATATTTCCAGAAAGTTTTCAATGAGAAATTTTACCAGAGAAGTCTGTAACAACATGGGGTAAACACAGAGGGTCTCTGTCATTTTATATGGCTGAAAATCACATTTGATGTATGAGTCTTGGAGGCTAAAAGTACATAATTCAAAATTCTGAGAAAAAGAAAATACAGAGGAGAGATTTTGAAAGTCTATTGTGAGATCAGATGTTAAAATGTGACCACCACAGTGCACTATTATACAAGAAAATGAATTCTGGTGTTCACATTTGTCTTCACTAATATATATTGTCAACCTGATTAAATCTGGTTCCATTTATCACACACATGGATGAGCATGTTTGCAAGGATGCTTAGAGCCTCAACTCTGGAGGGAAGAACTACCTCTGAATGTGGCACCATCCTATTGATAGCTCCCATGGGGTGATTAAAAGGGACAGACAAAGCTAACTGAGCAGCAGCAGTCATGTGTCTCTGATTGCTTGGGGCAGATACAACGTTAAGTCCTTGGTACTCAGGTTGACTATATAGGCAGGCATTTAAAGTTAGGCCTTTTTGGAGGGAATTGGATAATTGTGGGTCTGCAATGGCAGGCTGTTTGGAAGCCTAAGTTTCTCCTCTTTGATTCTACATAATATGAGGAAAAGGGGAACTGAGTCAGGTCTACCTGTAAGGTTATTCCTTTTAGGCCCAAGTAATAATAAATCAGAAACTGAAAGAGTAGCAAATAAACCATTTGATCTTTATACTGAATAAATTCTGGTATTTGAAAGGTACCTACCGTAGATAAGTGTACTCAAGAATATTCCTAACCAGACATAATTAGCAACAAGAGGCCTGGGGTATATTTAATCGTACTAACCAGTCCTCAGAACCACTGTGTCTGATAAAGGCAAGCAGTATCACCTTTATTTACCTGGGGAAACCACCTTGAAAGCAAGTAGAAGTTCACACATCCCTCACTGATGACATCCAGGATTCAGTCTTGACTGCTGAACCCAGCACCTGTGTTCTTTCTGATCATTGCTCTGAGTGGGTTAGTCAAATGATATTCTAAATCACAACTGACAAAGGACTGAGTCACTGAGCTCAAATACGCATTTAAAATCTACTTACTCAAACCTCGCAAATGGTACGTCTCCTCAAGAAGAATTACAGTGTGAGAATATACAAAATGACAACAAAGACGCCCATGCTTTTCCTGTATTCCAGTCTCCTCGTGAAGACGTTTATACCCTAAGCATAAATTTATGTCTCATTACCTTTTTGGAACTATCATTTGCTAATCCTGAGTTGGAGGAACTAGGCAGATTTAGGATACAAGGTGCTATGCAAACAGACAAATTATAAGCTGTCATCCGATTAACTGTAGTCTTGCAATGTTGGACAATCCTCTGAAAACTTTAGTCTCACAATGTTGGACAGTCCTCTGAAAATTTGTCTTAAGAGAATGGCATTTGGTTGAAGCAGCTTCTCTAAGAGACTGAACACAGAGAGAAGTTATTTTAAAATAATGATTTTTTACTCAGGGAATTTGTAAATATAAAGAAAGAGAACACATTAACTGTCTGCACCCTACTCATGATCCCCTGAGAATAAACTCAAAGAAGGAATGTGTCCTGTGAATATCGCTTGAAATGTTACCTCGAGTCAGAAAACCTGCATGTTTCTTCATTCAAAAACAAAATCCCCTTGAAAGTTTCCAGAAACTTGCTCTTTGTATGGGTCTCACCGATTTAGCACATGGGAAATACCCCAGGTTTCTTCTATGATTATACTTCAGTAATTACTCAGTGACTCACACATTTTTTTTAGAGCTGACCACCATAAAAGACACGTCGAGGACTCTGTGCCAGCAGCCAGCTCTGTATATCACTAATAGACAACAGGTCCACAAAACACAACAGGGCAGTTCGCGTTGATCAACATATTTTTTTACGGATGGATCTTAGTGTTAGGAAAAAGAAAACGCTCCCAACTATGGCCGGCTCACTTAGTCTGCGAGGTGTCATTAGCATCTTTTCCTGATGTCACTGAACTTACGCGTTTTTCAGAGCATCGTTACCCTCTGAGGGTTCCTGGGAAATCTTATGACAAACATTGCTGTTGTGCCACTGCGTACACAACGTCCAATAGCAGGTTCTCTGTGATGCTGAAACCTTGTTTATCAGCAGGTTAGGCTAGTCTTTGAGAATGTGGCATGGTAGTATGAAGGAAATGTTATTAAAGTTAGTTCACTAATATACATATTCCTAGACAATCAAATCCGTTGTAGCAGAGACAACCCGATGCGCTGCTACACCTGTGACGTGTGTTGTCAACTGCGAGCTGCTTCTGAAACACTGGCATTTATCACATAGGCAGATCATAATGGGGACATGTAGGTACGGTATGCCGGAAATGTTTGCTGTAGTTGGGGTATCAATATTGTTTGGGCCTGTTAAGAAGCGTCAGTGTGGATTGTTTCTCTATGGTACTGTTCTCTCTTCAGGATATTTGTATTTCAGTGTTTTTCTATATCCTATGGTTTCTGGTCATTTTTCTCTCCTATTTTCCTAACTTCAATCTTACTGTAGAAAAAATAAACATATGTTTTGCCACCACCAAGATTTCAGTTTCCAAAAAGTGTTTTTGTTTGGCTTAGGTTCCAAGGTTCCAAGCTAGAGCTCATTTCCAAGGCGAGTTTTGCTTCCCTTTATTATAATTTCACACCGGTTAGAAAAGGGCCGTGAAAGATCCTGACAAAGAACAGGAGTTACATTTTTTTCAGGGTTGCACTGTTTATTCACCATTTTTTCTCCAAGGATTCAAAAAATTAAACACTCTCATATGTGGTTACAGGGTGTACAGAATTTGAAATTTATTTTTTGTGGGTTTTCTTCTGCTAAATAAAACTGTTTTGAGGTGCTTTCCTCCCTTCGGTTAACTGACGTTTTGTAAGACAGATCCTCCCCATTACAGCGCAAGCTGGACTCCTGTCTCCATTTCTCAGCTTTAGGATTACAAGCCCATGCCATCAGACCTGGTCCCTTCATTCCGTGTGTGTGTGTGTGTGTGTGTGTGTGTGTGTGTGTGTGTGTGTTTTAAAGATTTGTTTATTCTTATGTTTATGAGTGTTTGCCTACACGTATGCATGTGTACCACATGTGTGCCTGGTACCTGACGCCAGAACAAATGTGTTGAACCCTCGAGAGTTACAGACAATTGTGCACTCCGGATTTTGGGAACGAAACCTGGGTCCTCTGCATGAGAAGCAAGCTGCTCACGAAGACGTCCTGAGCAGCAGACAGCCCACGTGCGCAGGTGCAAGTGTGAGAAAGACGTGTCACAGGAAGCACAGGGAAGACGGCTCCTCACAGAGGACACCGGTTCCCTTCCTGGCCCTTGATCCAGCCTGAAGGGCCTCTTACCTGCTTTCAGCCCGTGTGGTCCAGCCCGAGGGACCGCAGCTCTCCGCCTCTGACGTTAGAGCCGCCGGCATCACTTCCAGGGAAAAGCACAGGAAGCTGCTCGTCCAAGGGTTTCCGCGTCTCCTCTTACCACCCTGTGAGGAGCAAAAGAGACTCTTAAAGTCTACAGCCTTCCAAGGTCAAGCACCTCAAGGACCCCTGCCACTGAAGCACCTTAGGCCGGTGCCGGCCGGGCTCCCAGGCAGTCAGACCTGCCGGTGGTCCCCAGCGCTGAGCTCCATGACACCCCGCTCCTCACCCCGTGTCGGCATTATGAGCCGAGCCTTCTGACCAACCTGCTCTTCCCACAATCCACAGCAGCAAGCTCCACAGTTGAGTCTATCCGTTGAGGGTACCGTTGCAAAGCCAAGTTGGTTAATGAAAGTGCTCCAGCGTATCCAGGCAGTTACACGGTTATCCACGTGGACGTGCAGCTGTTAACATGTAAATACACCTAGTGCTCATGCGCAAATGTGAGACTGTGGCTACCAGTGTGAGCAGAGCGGTTACCAGCTTGCATGAGCCGGACCTCATCAGAGGATGCAGCCAGTGCTCACTGCGCACGTGCAGAGTAAAGCCTGTCCTGCTCTGCTCCTGCACAGGTCTCTGTTCCTTGACGACAGAGGCTTGTTAGATGCCGCTTCACAGTTAGGGAATGCAGTCCGTGCACACGCCTTTCTTGAAAGTACGGTGAATGCACGGATGTTGAAGCATAATCTACGAGAAAACTCGGAAAACCCTCTGTCTCTGCTTCCCGTCCTCATCCCCTTGGCCCTGGTGACTCCACGTGAGACTTTACCAGCTGAAGTAGAACCTCCCGTTTCCGTGGTTTCAGAGACAGCTGATGCCAGACACCAAGAACAACCTTTCTAATAGAAGCCAGGCCACGTTGTGCAGCTGAGATGAACATGCAGAGATGCAGCCTCCCTCTGCTCCAGAATTCAGGAATATATTCTTGCTTTCATTTTTAATTAAATTTATGTTTTTAAATTCCATATATATGTACTGTATTTACATCTTTCTTCTTCCATCCTCCAACGCCTCCCACGTCTCTTCCACAAAGCCAAAAATCACGGCCTCTTTATTATTATTACACACATATAGATATGCATACATTTGTATATGCATACATACATATATAAACAAATACGTATATCATTACAACCTCCTGAGTCCATTTAGTTTTTCCCATGTGTTTACAATCGTAGGGCAGAAGACCTGAGAACCAGTAAGGGCCTCACCCCTGGGAACACGAATTCTCACGTTCTCTGAAGTCATCAAATGCAGTGTTGCAGTCGATGGCATTTCCCTCACTGTTACATCCACCACAATCCCAGACTCACCCAGACCCTGGTTCTCCTAAACCTAACGGAGAGTGCATCTTCACCGTTTCTCCTTCCTCTTCTCGACATACCTGACCTCTTTGGCCTTCCTGCTGACACCCACCTTGACTCTGACTCCCATTTAGGTGGACGGTGCCTGCATTCTTGTTTCACGCTCACTCGCCCTGAGCTGGGCTGATTCAAGGGGGCCCTGAGCAGCACTGCAGCAGTCTCCTGAGTGACAAAGGACTAGGCAGATGAACAAAGGCAACCATGTTGGGAAGATCTGAAAAACAGCCAACTTTCTTACACAAGTGGTCAGAACACTTTGAGAGGTCTGTCTCTGAATATCAAACCCCAGCAACTCTCTCGGCATTTCAGATCAGAGGATGCTATGAGACTACTTTTACAAAGCACACTGTTAGGACAGCCGAAGAACTGGTCAACTTTGACAGTAGATCAGAAGCATAAGCAGGATAGGGTACTGTCACTAGTTGGTGTCAGTATGGTGTCAGGGTAGAGAATGATGAGATGAAAAACACAGCAGCCTAAGAACAAGCTAGTGGGGCCCACAAACCCCAGGATTTCTCTGCCCAACACTCCTTCTCTCCATTGCTGGAGAGTCACAGAGCCTTCCCAGTGCTGGGGTTAAAGACATGCTCCACAATGCCCAGCATACCACAGTAGCTTTTAGTCTATGTGACATTAGAATGCTACAGGCTGGGGAGGGGGGCCTCGGACCCTCTTATCTGCCCTGGGGACCGCTGGCGCCTGCTAGGTTGCCTAACCCCTCTTGCTGTCGGGACTAGGGCCGGGTCTTGTTCCATCTGGCTATTCCATGTCCCATTCGAGTGGTAACCCCGAGAGGACTGTTTTTTTCTGGGGAGACGTGTGGGTAGGCAGGGCTGTGAGAATTGTGGGAGGGGACGGGCGTGTGGATCTAACAGGGAAGGGAGATGCAGGGAATGGGGAGAAGCTGGAGGACCGAGATCATGATATATCTTGTTAAGTTGTATGAGACAAATAAAAGATAAAATAATTTTGAAAAAGAAGCCAACTGCTGTGCCTTCTCGCTGCTTCAAGTCTCCCCCGCTCAAGGCTTGTCTGTGCTGCAGCCATACCGCCTTTCATGGCTCCTCCAGGGCACTACCATGCATTACAGACTGCGCTTAGCTTTCTCATTTGTGGGTGTGGGCACAGGGGCTGCTTCTGCTTGTTGGCTATGGTCATAAAGAATAGCTAAATAGTGTAACCCCAGGGGCTGGGAGGCTGATGGAGGACTGAGTTTGAGGTTAGTGTGTGTGGAGATGCAGTAAGACTGTCCCGAAGAGGAGCTGTGTCTTGTTTGTGCCTGTGTGATGGCCTGCTCCCTCTCAGCCACTGGCTGGAATGAGTTCTTCCCATGTTCATGCCCTGGTGGGTGCGGAGATCTGCCCTGAGGCTGCCCATTTGTCTCAGGCACAACTGTCCTCATCTCTTGGCTCAAGAGATGGATTATGGCAACGTTCTCTGTCACTGTATGTCACTCACCCATTTCTAAGTCAATGTGTAGAGTTTTCCTGAATCCCTGTTTGTGAAGGAAGCCTTTCTCTCTCATTCTATCTGCCCCCAAACGCCAGCCTTGGGAGCCATTTGTACACAACATGGAGGACTATGCTTTTCTTAGTTGCTTTTTTTTTTCACATTTTAAAAAGTAGTTCTACATTTATTTAGTGCATGCGTGTGTGCATGTGCATGAGTACATATGTCGCACTCAAGAACAAGTTGTAGGGATTCGAACTCTTCAGGCTTGGCAGCAAGCACCTGCACGTACTGAACCCTCTGCTGACCCAGTTCTTTATTTTCTGTTGGGTGTTTCCCCAGTTCAGCCACCCAGCCTCCTGACAGGTGAGATGGGGAAGTGACTCACCCAGCCCAGGCAGGATCATAGGTTTGAAGACAGCCCAGGCTCCTGTTTCTTGTCCTGGGGAACCCAGAAGCTCCCCACTTCTTTCTTTCCCCTTCCCTTCCCTTTTATGGTAAAACTCATAATTTGCCTCTATCAAGACTCTTGGGATACAGGCCATCTTTAACTTAAGGATTTTCTTAGACTCATTTTCTCATACCCTTCCCGTCTCACTCAAGCCCAGGAGTTCTCAATCTGTGGGTTGGGGTTAGGGTTGGGGCTGGGGTGGGTATTGAACCCTTTCACAGGAGTTACCTAAGACCACCTACATACGAGATTACATTATGATTCATAACAGTAGCAAAATTAGTTATGAAGCAGCAATAAAAATAATCTTATGGTTGGGGGTCACTACAACATGAGGGGCTGTGTTCAAAGGTTGCAGGATTAGGAAAGCTGAGAACCACTGCTCTAATCTTTTAGCAAATCTTGCTGCTACCTGGTAAGTACTCCCACTGAATGCATGGTGACATAGTTAGACATGAAATCCAACCTGGGCATCCTCTGATGAAAGTGTACCCTGTCTCTTCCCACTTAGGCACATTTGCATGATCTCGCACTCCTGTAACTCACAGAAGAGCATTCCCTTCACAACCTGCATCTCCAATATATGTATCTCTTTTCATAGCAGTGACCCCTAGTTTAGAAGATAAGGCACAATTTCAATCACCTCATGATCACTGCGGTCCTATTTTCAGAATAAAGTTTTATTTTGCTGTTATTTCCTCACGATTTTGATGATCGGTGTTCAGTTAAGTCATGTTCTGGAATCTAGTTTATTCCAGCTTCCTAGAGAGGGGCAACAAGATTGTGTAAAAAAAAAAATTCCATATTTACCTCTTTATATTAAGCAGGAATCCTGTTGAGCTGGGGACCACCAGCAAGCCTGGACCTAAAATCAGGAGCTAATGGACTTGTGACCCTCCCCAGGTTCTGAAGGCAGAGTCCTAGTGACTGAAGTCTGACTATAACCTTTATATTGTGTACCACAGAGGTAGGCAGACGACAAGGGACATTTAATAATTCAAGTGGCACTGGTGGACCCAGTACTTAAAGACATGTATGTTTAAGAAAAAATTAAACAGAAACCATGGTGCATTTATTTGATGCGTTTAAGTGGGCACACGGTAAAGATCGTTATGAAATTTTCAAGTAACCTGTAAGGGAACACATTTTTAAATAGTTTTACATGTTAATTACTCTGGACAATTTCTGAACCCTGTTTAGCAGCAAGTCTCCTTTCTTGATGGTCTCTTGGTACTGCCAGTTCTTGCTATCGGGTCTATAAATAAAAGTTAGGAAAAAAATAAATTATTTACCAACCACATGACCACGACAAGAGCTGACTATTTTTATACACAAGCACTTAGAATCCCCCATCCTCAGCACAGTAACATAGATAGGAATACCTGTTGGTTTCTACGATTTCATTTACTTTATCTATTTTGCAGTGTAGTCTTCCAGCAGCAATAAACCTGGACAGTTCCCTGATTCAGAAAAAGAAAAACAAACCACCATTGGTTTTGGGAAATTCTCAGAAAAACTGAACTGTCTTACAGTTGAGATCTCATTTTCCTCAAGTCTAAACTACCACACACACAGCAGGGACAGGCGTATCTGTTGCAGACTTGAGTCATCTATCAAAATACCGTAAGTATAGTTAACAAAAGTGTTCAGAAGGAAAACTTAAGGAAGTTGGAGGAATAAACTGCTAGAATCAACAAACCCTGACCTGCAAAAGCAACAGCCACCTCTACTGGAAAAGCAGCCCATTCCTTTCCAACACTGTCCAACCCCCCACCCCCTTCCTTTATGCTCCCCGAGAACACAAATGAAAAACAAAGCCTGCTTCAATCCACTTCTCAACATGATTTAAAGAAATTATAGCAGATCTTAAAGCCAATGAGTATCTGGGTTGAGTCTCACTGACCTTCACTGTTAGTAAAAGCTTAAGAACTACAGGGGAGCAACTGTAACCTCAGCTCTCAGGATCCGCAGTAGGAATGTGTGGCAAGCCAGGATTACAGAACAACACTAACAAAAGAGGAAAAACAGAGCAAGAAACTGACCAAGGCCACAACAGTGTCGTTCCAGAGTAAATCAGGAAAGCAGGTGCAGCCTGCGCTCTTCAAACCCACAAGCCGCCCGTCCCACCAGCGCAGTGAGGACAAGCCTGCAGCCGCACTCACACCCAGACTCGAGGTTAACTCAGAAGTAAAACAAAAGCAAACGTGAGGCACTGCCCTTCTGTGCTGTGAGGGTCATTTGACACCTGAGCGAGTCCCTCAGTGGGGTTTGAGCTGTTTAAGGTTTATGCATTTCAGTGAAGGTAAACCTTAGTCCTAGAGCAAATCCCAGACAAGTACAGTAAGATCTCAGAATCGTCTGCTGATGTGGGAAACTTGCCCGGAAGTGGTATGTGCTCAGAGTGTAACAAAGCAAAAGTCACTGTGACAATTTACAATTTCTTTCACTTTTTAAAATAACAAAATGTAATGAAAAAAAACAAACCCCATACTAGCGAATGGTCAGGTTTTCATGAAGAGTAACTTAACTGTAGCCGTCCATCACTTTTCCACTGTGGACTAACACATCATCGGCATCAGCACACAGACATCTGTGTGCTACTGAACAGCCTGACTGCTATCTAGGGTCCTGTGTGTTCAAGACACAGGATGCACGGACGCACCCACGTTGCTGTCATGGCGAAAACCCTCTAATGGCACCCCATAGCACCCAGATTAAAATCCAAGCCGTGTAACATGAACTACAAGGCCTCAAGTCAACTGCTGGACCTTAGCTATGGCCCAGCCATGCTGGAATTTAATTCTTTAGATCCTGCCAGTATCTAAACCTGCTCCGATCTTTAAACTGTTTTTGCTATTTTTCACTTTCTGTATGTGGAGATCTTCTTATAGGTAATATTCTCATGTCACAGCAAACTTTACTGAGGACAGGCATGCTCTAAGGCAGACAGGTCCCACCGTGCTTTATATACTCCTGCTACTGACGCGTTCACTTGAAGGAAAGTGCATAAAAAGATCTCTAACAACACCAACACGACCTGCTCAGTCTTTGCTGGCTCAGTCAGTGATGCCAGTGTTCATAGTCCTGTATTTTGACACCAACCTGATGAAAATTCTAACTCCAACATTTAAAGAGGAAATGCCACTAAATGGAAAACATAAAGCTAGATCTGGGCAGCACTGTGAGCGGCTCAGTGTGGCCCTCAGTCCTGTAAACTGGTGCAATGAGCAATGTCTTGCTTTCTCAGCTCACTGGGAACTGTATCAGAGAAAGGCAGGAAAGGACAATCCTGTTGTTAAAACACTACTTCAGAAAGTCTTCAGTTTGGTTTTTTTCCCTTAAAACTGAGAAAAGCAGTTCCAATTCAGAAAATGTAGAAAATCACACAATAAAAGGCAGTTTTGATGCAAAAATTTGTTAAACTTACTGGTCAATGAATTCCACACCCACACCAAATGCTTCTGCCATATAGCCGAGGGTTAGGGACCTATACGACTCCAGCAGCTGGCTGTACGCATGGATTCTCATTTCTCTTACGTAGTATCGGTAATGAGGCGCAAAGAGCCAATCCTTTTTCATTTCCTGTTCCACGACCGCTACGATAAATAAGACGACAAATTACCAGTTTTCTCACCTAAAGTATTAAAAGCTCAGCAGCTTGGAGTCCAGTATGTACGCCACCCGGTGATGAAGGGCCGCAGCAGGGGCAGAGGCCGACTGCGGAGCACAGCTGGGGGCCTTTTTGTACTCAGGCGAAATCAGTAACTTCACTTACAATTGTAACAGGATCAGCAGGGATAGTTCCAAATGAAAGACAAGGACCAAAAAGAGGCGTTTTTACCACGTCACAAAACAAGCAAGAGTGATGAAACCTATCACGAGAAATGTGAAGTCTGAGGACAAATTATAAACCTCAAGGCTCACGTAACAGCTGGAATAAGTTGGTGACAAAATTGAAGAGTACACAGGGTATTAATGAGCAATCCACAGGAATATAAACGATCTTTCCAAACACCCTATCTGGACACTAAGCCACGATGCTAGATTAAGAAGTTCTGTAAGGAAAACAGCAGTGGCAGCACGATTAGGAAGCCTTCTGCAGGAGCAGTGGACAGGAAAGAGCTCTGAGGACTGGCTAAGCAGAGGGCATTATTAGACAGCACCATCAGCACCCACAAGTCCCAAGGCAGTCTAAGTGTGACGAGATCCAGAAATACAAAGACAGATTGCAAAACGTAAGGGGGTAGAGAGACCAGACAGCTAACATAAAGTAAACAAGGCAACGGTTGTGAACAAGCTGAATCCTAAGAAAAGCCACAACTCTGGCTGTACTCTGCTTTGTTAGTTAACTTAGAGGGTGAAGAACGAGGTTCACACATCCTGTGACACTGGTGAAGGATGTCCAGCGTCCCACGAGACAGGATGAAAGGCAGCAGGCCACTAAGATGGTGTGCACACTCTCACCAACAATAAAGGACATATGACCAAGACAAATCTCTTTTGTTTTAGACTCTAAGGAGGGAAGTGGGACAGTAGTGCTCAAAACAGTTCCACTTTGACAGAGGTATGCTGAAACCTCAGAAATCTTCTGTCAGTAGACAATAAATTCAGGCACACAGCGCACTCAGGGAACCCTTCATCACCAACCAGAAGCTCTACAGAGCTCCACTCAGTTGAACACCATGTGTACTTAGTCCATGAGCCATTTACAACCACTTGTCTGCAACGCCTAGCACTGCACAGTAGCAGGAAAAGCTTCTTCACACTACACCCTCAAGAGAAAAAGCAAGCTGGAGAGCAGCATGAGAAATATACACACGATGGCAGGCACCACTTAGTCTTTATGAAAGCCTCTGAAGGATGTCCAGAAACTGGATAGCTATTGCTGCCTGAAGAGAAACACTTGCAACGCCGAGTTAGTGAGAGACCTGTCTTGTGTTTACGCAACTTTTCCCCCTTGTGTAAAGTGTTAAGTACCTGGAAGAATTGTAAATAGAGGTATGTGGACTGGGAGAGTATAAGACATGGTGCCTTTCACTATGGGTTGATCGATTCCTAGAGACAATCCTGTACCATCTGGCAGAGGTTCGACATCACAGTTCCGCTGAAGTGTCTTAAACACACTGGTCTATGAATATTAGAGACTCGATCTCATAAAACCCAACAAGCCCTTCATGCCTTGTGAGTGCAAATACAAGATAAGAACTTTATTGTCTTTGCATTTAAAATACCTGGGAAGTGTACAGATTTGTTAAATCTAAAATCTTTCCTTCGGAGCCATTGGAATAAAAGGTTGTTAGTAAGAATGGGGCGGGTGGGAAAGGCTTAATACCTAACACTCAAAAGTTACCAAACCCATCAATTTAACTTCACCAGGAAGGTCACATGCTTCCCTACAAAAACAGCAGCACCGACTGTCATCCTATTTTTTTTTTCTTTACAAAGATCTATTTAGACTAATAGCTTTTTGAAATCTGTAGCATATACGAGAGGATTATCAATGCGTGTTAGGTTCCTTGATAAGTTGTAAGGAAATAATTTGGGAAGGATGCCTTCTATCATCTTATTTAGTCACCAGTAACAAACCAAGTGGCCAGGACAGAATACAGTCCCCCAAAAGAAGCAATCTGGTGTCCACAGTGCTCTGTAAACTAGCCGTGAAAGAACACAAGCTTTTTTCCAGAGAATGTTCTCAATCCACAGAACTAGCTATTACATCAAAAGAAAAATAACCCTTAAATCCAGTGGTGACTTAATCTTGGTCTAAAGAGATTCAGGATTCCCTGTCCTTCACCACACACCTAACACTACACTATCTGTTCACATGTACTGCACTCCGACACTAAGCCTCCGGTCTGGCAACTCTCACATCTAAGGGCCAAACAACAAATATTTTTAGGTTTTGCTAGCCATATAGCTCTTTGTCATACGTTCTTTTTCTATTGTTTGAAATCCCACTTAAAAAAAAAAAAAACAAAAACCAGGCCAGTGATAGCTCAGCAGGTAAAGGCATGCCTGATGACCTGCTGTCCCCAGGACCCGATGGTGGAAGAGAAGCAAGCCCTGAAAGAGGTCCTCTGACTTTCACATGCACACATGTGCATCAAACACACACATCATTCTTACATTTACATCAAGTTTGCAGACCTTCCTCTAAGCAAAACTAGGCAGAAAAGGAGAAAAAGACCTGCAGCTCTCTCTCTCTCACATGTGAAAACCCAGCTCTGCTTATTTACCTACAGGGTCTGAAGATGAAGACAGGCAGACGATCTACCCTTACCTAAGGACTGAAAGAAAACCGAGTAACGGCATTCATAGAGAGAAAACAGGTACTGGCGAACTGCTGGAAGACTGTGCAACACTTCAAGAATCTCTGCTCCTTTAATGACCTGGGTATTAAAAAAAAAAAAAAAATCACCAATACATTTTAGTGATTAAATTAGGAAAGCATGAAACAGTCTTTAAAAGGGCATTAAAGGTTTCATTCTTTACCTTTTCCCTGAGGTCTGGTCTTTCTAAAGCAATCATACTGACGTAAACAGTGTAAGTCACAAATGTCTTGTAATCCATGAGCTCATAGGATGTAAATGTAGAAACAGTGTCGAGAAAGAGCTCTGCTGCCTGTTTGAAGTCCCGGATAGCCACACAGTACAGACCCTGGTACACTTTCAGCCGGTTTCTCCTGTCCCAGTCTCCGCCTTCTTCTATTAGGCTAGCAAACAACACAGAAGAAACAGTTAACGCTAATGCTTACATTTTTTTTTTTTAAAGAAAAAACCTTTTAAATGAAGCATTTCATTCAGTAAGTCAGTCAACTATTTGATCAAACTCCACAGTTGTAAACAACCTGGGCCTATCAACTTACAAGTAGCCGTTAACCTCCAGAATCACGCCCACCGCTTAAACGATACCTTTTGGCCTTTTCTGTGTTTCGGGTGATGAGGTCATTATCCATATAGAAGAGGCCGATTCTTAGGAGATAGAATACAATATCTAGTCGGTGACCCAGGGCCACAGTCTTATCATATGTCTTGCGAAAGGCTGTCAGAGCTCCCTCCTGTCAAATTCAAGACCAAAGGGAGAAAAATACACAATTTAGCAAAGCCATCAGCTTCCTGGATTTTCCTGAAGGAGTGCTTGGGGAAACAGGAAGTAGAGCTGAAATGAGACAGCAGTGAAGGGTCGTTGCTGTACTTGGGGTAAAGGTCAAGGGCTTGCTTAGACTGTTCCTTCAGCTGTGGAAGGTATACACAATGCCCAGTATACTTCACTCTGAGACCACACGAAAAGCACCGATAATGTACAATGGTACTATTGTTTCTATACACTCAGTGTTTCTGCCTTTAACAATTACACTACTTTGAAATACATTCACTATAAATTATTAATCATTTTAAGAGACTGTGTCACTGATTACTAAATACCACTGAGTACAAGCAAATGCAATTTCATCTCAAAGAACTGAAATAAAATGATCCTGCTGCTTTACAAGAACATTGATAAAAATCACATGCTTACACTTGGGTGTTTTTCAGAGAACAACTGGCTGATCTGTTTCACAATCATTAGTCACAATCATAATTGTATAAAAGGGACCGTCAGAACAGACGTGGGTGTACCCAGTACCCAGACCCGGGTATGCAATTCTATTCCTCTAGGGAACCAGGGACTTCGAGACAGATGGATACAAGTTTGCAGAGAGAAGGTGAAGTAGCAGGTGAGCTATGCCATCTTGTATCAAAATTAAAGATGACAATGAGATCACAATAAAAGGGTAATGAAGCGGTCTTAAAGGAACCTCCACTAACAAATCTTCAACAAACTAAGCATCATAAACATTGATGATAACTACAATTAATAGTAAAACCCACTTTGTGCATCAAATATTTAGCAACAGTCAGAATACAAAGACTGAACTTTTTTGGAGGGGAGACCCTGTTGAATCAACACGGAAGGAATATAGCGTTGGCATATAACCATAGTCAACCGATGCCGATTCAGCCACATTCTTGATCAAATTCAAGCCCTAAGTCAAATCTTCAAGTCTCTCGTTCATATATAATACTGATTAATCTTTAAGACCAAACCATATTCATACTACTTTTAATTTTTTTCTATATTCAAAGCTTTTACAATTACCAAGTGCTAAATTAAAAATTTTAAAAAATGGTTTAAATTTAAATTCAGTAGCTTATAATTTAAGTCCTTTCTCTGAGCTAATACCACCCTAACCAGCATTCTATCTTAACCAGCATTAGGTGGAAACGCATTATCCATCAGGCACACGAGGACATGGGAGATGCAGTAAATGGTGATTACTTAGGCTGGAAATACAGCCCCAGCAGTCTGATCCAAGAGCTCACACTATTTTTTGATTGGAATGATGTCAACCTACATCAAATACTGACGAGTGGACTCAACACTAGGATTGTGTGGAAAGACTGGTCACACACAGGAAGCAAATGTCTGCTGTCCCAGCAACTTCACCTCATGGACTAATCAATACCCTCAAGAAACACTAGCATGCACACACAAGGAGACATATGAGCATATCTGTCTGCTTTTCCAGTGAGACAGGGTTTCCCTGTTAACTCCGGCTGTCCTGGAACTCACTCTATAAAGCAGGCTGGCCTCAACTCAGAGATCCACCTGCCTCTGCCTCCCAAGTGCTAGGATTGAAGGCGTGAGCCACCACTGCCCAACAAACAGGTTTTTCACCGCAGCATTTATTAAAGAAAAATCAGCCTTTACATCTGGTGAAAGCAAAAGCAGCTGAAACAATGCGTGTTTCACTACATAACAGCCGAACAGAAAACCTACTCAACAGTGGGTTAGGCGGCCGTAGACCAGAATGCTGACAAAGTTCCCTGGGATGCAATGATAGGAAAGGATGAAAGGGTCTTCCGGAGACTTCTGGAATATACTGTGATCTCAAGTACATTAGAAACAGTGTTCACTATCATTTTCTAACAAGACACACACACACACATGCATAACCGCAAAGAACTACAGAAGCCGTCATCTCTCAAGGTATAAAGAGAGACAGACTGTAACACTGGCTCGGACCCTTAAATGGAAAGTATTACTAGTGTGAATTTTTTTAGGTTTATTTCATGCAGTGTTTGCCTGTACATCTGTCTGTGCACCACGTAGTTGCCTGGTTGGTGCCAGGAAGTCAGAAGAGGGTGTTGGATCTCCTGGAACTAATTACAGAGCTGTCAAGTGGATGCTGAGAATCAAGCCCGGGTGCTCTTGGAGAGCAATCGATGCTCTCATCCCCTGAGCCATCTCTCCATCCCCTTCTGTAAACCTTTTAAAATGTACAGCAAATGCTTCCCAACCAAATGAACTACTGAGTGAACTAAGTGAACTACTGAGAAATGACCCCAGTGTTGGAAAAGGCACTTGCTTTGGAGATTTATTGTTTTCAAGTACATGTATGTGTGGGGGTGTGGTAGGGGTGGGGTACGCATGAGTGTAAGCGCCCTCAGAGGCTTGAGGCTTCAGATCCCTTGGAGCTAGACTTGTGAACCTCTTGACATGGGTGCTGGGAACTGAACTCAGGTTCTTTTCAAGGGCAGTGAGCACTCTTAAACCACTGAGTCATCTCTCTAGCCCCCACGTGCACTTGCTTTTAACGACACAGAGATCACTAACACAGGCCTGGCTCCTGTTATTTACTGTCTTCCTAGTGGCTCCTCAGTACAGGTAAGCATGATTATCTACTAAAAAGAAGGCTCATCTGTTCAGTGAGATATTACCCATCCGCACGAGCGCGAGCATCTCCGCTTACCTTGTCACCTATCAAACACAGGTACTCTGCTTTGGCCATCATTGCATCTCGAATCTCACTCTCGCCCAGGTTCTTCTCGGCATCCTCCAGCTCTTCGTCCAGGCGTTTCAACTCTTCTTCGTTTGCCTTCTTCATTTTACTGAGGAGATCCATGTCCATCTGCCAGTCGAGGGATTTGCACAAGGCCTCATAATAAGGAGCCATATCTAAAGAGCCAGAAAACCGCGTACCGTGAGGCCACTTGTCAGTGTCTGGCTTGCTTCTTCCCACCCCACCAGAGGTCAGGGTCAGCCAGCAGGCGCCTGCCAACCGTGGGCCTGGGAGATAGCACAGGTAAGGTTTTTGCAGGTGGGAGGCCTGCTGGGGAGCCAATCTCAGCAGGCCTGACTTCTACTAAGCCCGCAAGGAGGGGAAAAAAAAAAGCTCTAGCCGGGTCCTGTTCCAAGGGATCCTGGTTGCCAGGGAGAGGACACAAGCTCGACATCTATTGCTGGGGACAGAATCCCAGCCGCCCCTTGGGAGGGGGCGCGACGCCGACACTGTCAAGACAAGAGGCCGCCGAGCCTGCACGAGCACCCGCGGCGGGGAAGGACCGGCCAAGGTAGGCCGCTCCGGGCGCCCCGAAAGCTCCCAGGGTTCCCCGCCAGCCCCCACCGGGAGCCGCCCCGCCAGGCCCCCGGGCCGCCCCGGCCTAGGCCGCTGACTCGGCGCTCGCGGGCCTCACTGTTTTCCCGGACCGCCGCCATGAGCTCCTCGCGCACCGCCGCATCCCCGCGGTGCTCGGGCAGGCTGAGCAGGAAGCGCAGCTGCGCGATGCGCAGGTCAGGGTTCTTGGGCAGACCCTCCTCCTCGAGGTTTTCCAGCGGCATGGCAACAGCGGGCGAGACAGCCGAGGGACCGGAGCGCCGTTCCGCACCGACAGCGGAAGTAGGAGGAGTCGTTGCGGGCGTCCGTGGACGCCAGCCTGACTTCCGGTCGCGTCTCTGCCGCCTCCGCCTGCAGCGTCCCCTGCTGGACACCGGCGGGAGCACCTGGGTCGTGCTCCCCCCCCCCCCCCCCCCCCCCCCCCCCGCCAACGAAGATCAGAGTTGGACCCAACTACAATTTCTTGAATCTATTCTCTCTTCCTTTTTAGCGGGTTGACTTGAGTTGCATTTGCAACAGATACGATCTTGGAAATCCTCTAACAACTTGAAAATACAATACAAATGAGAGAAACAATAAACGCAGTCAACACACTTTTCGAGGTCATCTTATTTTAATTCTCCTGAGGCCAGGGTGAAATTCCACGGCCATAGGTTACGTAACAGCTACATGGCAAAGCCTGAATAAAACCTCTTTTCTTTACCTTCAAATACACATTCTTTCCTGTTCTAAGGAAAAGGCACCCCATATTTCTGAGGTTTAATTCAGTGACATTATCTCCAAAAAAAAATTAGCATTCTTTATTTTTGTGTAGACATGTCGGAATAGTCTTCAGGATGGGTAGTGCTTACATTAAACAGCACTGTGGCATTTGAGTGAGAAAGGTCCCACTGAGGCACAAGTGTTTGAACACATGGTCCCCATTGGTGGCACTGCTTGGACACGTTAAGGAACCTTTAGGGGGTGTGAGTCCTGCTGCAGGAAGGACCTCCCTGGGGATAAGCTTGAGAGTTTCTAGCCTCACCCCATTCCCAGTCCATGAAATAAACCGACAATAGAAACAAGTTTAAAAAAGAAAAACTATGCTTACTTTATTAACAGTCCTAAGACTTCGGACTGTGAAACCTAAGGAGAGATGAAATGGTCATTTAGCTTATGTAGATTTGAGCAAAGGGACACATCAAGTCTCTGGAGGAAGGAGGTGAAGATGGTGGGCTATAGAGGTCTGGAGAGAATATGTAAGTAAGAAATAGTTGTTACTATGCAGATATATGTCCGGGTGACAGCCCTCTGGCTGTGTCTCTATTGCCCGCCCAGACCCTTGGGATGCAGGAAAGAGGCTGGTGGTATCAGTCAAGAGGCATATGAATTTCTTCTCGTGAGAGGTCAGCTATTTAGAGCCATCTCTGTCCTCAGAGTTCTGCAGCATCTGAAAAACTTGAAATCTGACAAGAAACATTTGGAGTGGGATGTTTTACTCTCTCAAAATAAATCACCTGTTTCCCCTCAGTACAAAGGCATTAGCAACCAGTACAGAAGCCAATTTGGAACATGTTTACCGAATATTATACTACCTTATCTCCAATGCAGGAAGCTAAAGACTATTTCGTTTTCTTCTAATTGCCTTTCACATTCAATAAACACTAGCTAGATTGCCCTCGACTAAACACTCATAGCACAAGCTTAGTTTTATGAACAAATTTTGTCGTGCCCAGGTCCACCCTAGTTCCTAAACTTCCACAATTCTTTGACGACAGCTTCCAGCGACATACTGGGTGAAATGCAATAGGAGACTTTCATAGTTTCTAGGAAACCTGGCTAAGATTTTCATGAGAATGCTGGTCTTTACTTAGGATAGCCCTGGGAAGGAGGCATAGCTCCTGTGCAGATGTGGAGGGTTCCCCTGTCTCCCTGTACATGGATTTTCTCCCGTGTTGTAACGTGGGGTCTGCAGAGTGATCTTACTCTCCAAAGCAGCATTGTTCACGGTCAATGCCTTCCTGCGCTGGTGGGAGTCCAGCTGGTTCTTATAACAGTCCCGACTAATAGTCCTGTGTCGGAACGTAGATATCAAGACAGGCAGCCTTACAGTTTCTAGGTTTTATCCTGGTATCTTACCAGAGCTGATTCCTTGAGACATCTCCGAAACAGGTCTCAACAATATGTGGCCCTTGGCAAAGAGGCTGATGCCAGACAGGAAGGGAGTGAAAAGCAGCCTGAATTATCTATTTTAAAAATGATTTTCTATTTACAGTTGTTTTGGGCTATTAGCCCCAATAATTGAACTCTATATAATCTCTCTCTCCTCCTCTCTCTCCCCACCCCGCCGCGCTCTCATTGGTTCTGTTCAGTAGACAACCCTACGTAACACAAACATATACCAGAAATTGATGCACAGCTGTCACGCATCAGCCCCCTCTCTCCTTTCTCGTTCATTAGGCTTCTTGTGCCTCATTTCCTACGTCGGAAACCGCATTGCAGTGTCAATTTTTACATATGTGTTTGTACATGTAAGCATGTGTGTATATACATAAGATTTTATGTATCTGTGAACAACCCAGAAACTACAAATGTGAAAAACATATTTGTCTCCCTATGACTGGCTTAACTCACTCAGCATGGTTAGTTCAGGTCGCATCCATTTTCCTGAAAACCACATAGCTGTATCCTTCTTAATGGATAAAAATATCCCATTGTGTATATCTGCCTTGCTCTCCTTCCCAGTGCTCCTCTGTGGATGCTGCGAGGCTTATAGCTAAGTCTCTGTAACAATGCTGCAATAAATGGAAGTACCCAACCGCATGGGGACGGTTGGTATATCTAAGGTTTAGATGGGCCATGTGGTAATCTCCCTGCTTGTGGTTGTTTTGCTTGTTTGTTTGTTTAAAAACTCCCATACTGACTTCCATAATGGCTGGGTGCTTTACATTCCCACGTGTGGTGTGTTCTGAGTTAACCTCACAAGTTTGAAGCGTCTGACGTTCTCCAGGTGGTGTCTCTGGAAGGCTTCTTCTCTACGCGGATCAAATACCGAGTATTTCGCATCAAGTACCATTAGCATTTTTGGTACAATAGACCGTCTGGACCTGCCCAGTTCTTATACGGTTGTCAGATCCTTGGGCGTCACCGGATGCAACTTGGATTTTGTCCAGCAGGTGGGAGAATGAAGCCCCGCACTGTGCCACACAGGGTTGGTCCAAGAGGAGGCGAATGTGATTTGTATGATTTGGTCCATTCTAAATATTTTCCCCAGCCCTTAGTTTCCTAAAACAGAAATGCTACTGAATTATCTCCAAAAAGGAGATTGAAAAAAGTTGTAACTTACAAATGCAAAGCTGAGTTATAATTTTCTCATTTTATGAATCGAATGAAAAAGCCAGTCCCATGCAGAAGGAAACGTGTTGTATCCAGTATTTCTCCGGCAGCGTGAAGATGGCATTATCCCTCGATTATGAATGTCTACACCGAGAGTTCGAGGATCACAATGATTTGGAGAAGGATCTGGGACACGATTTTAGAAACGGTTCTTACATGAGCTATTGCTTTCTCAATGATCTGTTGCTACATGCCCCGGTGTCATGAGTAAGGGGTACAACAGAACCCTTGCTCAGTGGCCGTTTGGTTTTTGAGTTGCCATATAAATACGGGTCTCTTTTTCCACTTCAACTTTAGATAAAGGAGATTTTTTTTTTTTCCGGTTGCTACTCCAGAAAGGAATACCTAGATTTTATAAATCCCATTGTAGGTATTGCTTGTGAAGCTTTACAACGCCTTATGGTCATTCTTAAGAATGTCAACGGTTGACATGCTCAAGCGTTTTATAAACACGATCACTGGATAGTTTAAACTATGTCATTAAATTCACAGATTCTTATAAAGTCACTGAAGGTTGATATGTAATATTAATACACACACTTTGGGACTACCACGTCCATGAACTGCGATAAGAGAATTCCCAAGAGTGACTTACAGCCGACAGAAACAAAGCAAGAGAACACAGGTGATGCCCGTGGACACTAAGTAGCATAGTTTACACCTGAGATGTCATGGCAGTTTATCTTTGCTGTAAACACTGCCGGTGCATCGTTTCATGAAACTGGCTCTGGAAACTGCTGCAGCCTCACCCACGATATGCATGCTTTATTCCAGACAGACACGGGTGTTTTCGCTTCTTGTCCTTATCCCCTCGTCTCCGCGCTGCAGGTCCCTCTACGTCTGGCTATCACCCTCTTCAGAGCCCCTGCGACATCTCTGTTCCTGAGACTGTAAATAACAGGATTTAACAAGGGAGTTAGGATGGTGTAGAAGGCCGAGAAGATTTTATCTTTGAGTGGCGTGTGATAAGACTGGGGTAGCATGTAGGTGTACAAAGCGGCCCCATAAAACAAGGTCACGACAATCACATGTGATGAACACGTGGCAAAAGCCTTCTTCCTCCCTTCTTGTGACTTTATCTGATGCACCGCGACGAGTATCCGGGTGTAGGATGTGATCACCACGGAGAAGGGGACCAGCAGCATCACAACGCAGCAGACGTACATCACCATTTCGTATACGGCTTTGTCGCCGCAGGCCAGCCTCAGCATCGTGGGAGCCTCGCAGAAGAAGTGGTTGATCTTGCGGGATGCGCAGAACGGGAGACTCATGGTGATGGGGGTGAGGAGAAAACTGTCCAGGGCCCCGCCGAACCAAGAGCTGGCCAGGATAAACCAGCAGACCCTCCGACTCATGAGGACGGGATAACGGAGAGGGTTGCAGATGGCCACGTAGCGGTCGTAGGCCATGAGTCCCAGCAGGAAGAACTCGGCCCCTACGAAGCCCATGTAGAGAAAGTACTGAGCTGTACAGGCGACGAAGGAGATGGTCCCTTTGCCCACGATGTAGTCAATCAGTACCTTAGGCACGATGGTGGAGATGTACACCATGTCGATGAAGGAGAGGTGACTGAGGAGGAAGTACATGGGGTTATGGAGGTGAGGGTCTACGTGAATGAGGAAGATCATGACCCCGTTCGCCACGATCGCCATGAAGAACGTGGCACAGATAACACTGAAAAGAAACCCCGAGGCTTTGTTGTGTGTGAAGAGCCCCACAAAGGTGAAGTCGCTGGGAAAGGTTTTGTTTCCGTCCATGTGTTTGTGTTTTATCTGGAAACATAAAGAGAGAAGCGAGAGTTATTGGAAATTATAAAAGGAGGAGTAAATCATTACGAACGTGTGAACGAGATCCGTACATTAGACTCATTTGTCTGACGTCAAGCCCTTTGGGGGACGCCAATTGCGGCTTCTCTTTCGGCCATTTCTTCTTGTCGAAGAGTAACCTGCAAGGCACTCTCCCGCTCCCACCGCAGGAAATCGAGTGTCTGCTCAATTAGTATTGCATAGCCTCTGGACCCCATAGAGGCTTCTTTTCTTGGAGTACAGTCGCTTACTTAAAAATGTGGATCCGCCGGTAAAAACGACTGATGTTTTAAATCCATTTACACAACGAAATAATTCAGAAACACATCTGACCGGATTGTGAATTTTCTTCACAGTTTTAAAATTTGCCAGTCCCAGGCTAGGGATAAAGATGGCTCAGCAGATAAAGATGCTCGCCACCGAGCCTGAAGACCTGAGCTTGAGTTCCAGGGCTCACGATGAAAGGAGAGAACTGATTCCTGCAAGCTGTCCACTGCCTTCCACATACGTGCACGATATTCCCAGACATACCAAATAAACAAATGCAGTAACAGTTTTTTAAAAAATATAAAAACTTCCCATTCCCACTAGAAATAACCATGAAGCTGTGGACTCTGCTGAAACCTATAATCCGCGGTAGTGAGTGGGCTAACAATATGACTCATCACTGACCATGCCTGGTAGTAGTCGCTGTCCCAGTAGCTTATTGCCAGACCCCGTCTCTGCAGCAACAGCTGGAAGGGATTTTGGTGATGCTGTATTAGGCAACAGGGAGTGTGCTTCGTGTGTTTTGATAGCTTCTTGGAAGAGGAAGAGTTAACGCAGTAACAGAGGAGGAGAAACGGGCTGGGGTCGTGCTGGGGCCCGGGCTGCATTGTCACAGATGGTAAGGCAGGGCGGACATGAAGTGACCGCTAGCAGGCTTTGGATGTGGGCTGTGACTACAGAACAGAGACAAGTGTATACTGTAAAGCATAACAGAGCTCGGAAACAAAAGCCATTACAGGAAGAGAACTGGCTGTGAGGGAGGAAGGAATTGCTTGACACGCAGGAGGCCCTGGGTACCATCTTTAGCACATTAAATAAATAAACAGCGGTGACAGGGGTGGTGAGGGATGGGTCTTCAGTTTCTCAAAATATAAGGGACAGGGCAAGGAGCTCAAATTATTTTTTTTTAAATATTACCAGTGGAATTAAGTGCAGTTCAATGATCAGAAATTATCTAACATTTCACGTTTATCCTGATCTTTTAGGAAATTCTCCCATTTCAACATTTGTGCTATTTGTTATTATTATTATCATCATTATTATTAATACTTTAACATTTCTATTAATCTTCAAGGTTTGTAAGAGGACAACACACATCTAGGTTAGCCTACAGCAGTCCAGGGAGTGCCTTTTGATTTAACTTCTGACACACTTTTGCTCTCAGGAGTGTCTAGATTTGTTGAGACATCGTAAGCTCTAGAAACGGAATAAAACACCTGAAGCATCCTGTAGCCAGGACAGCAGGAGAGCACAGAGTCGGAGAGGGTGAGCGCCTACGCCGTGAGAGAAACACTCACGGTAAAAGGGAGAAAATCCCTTCAAAAGCATTCTGTAGACTGGACCCGAAGTTGGTATGACAGAAGCAAGAGTAAAAATAGACAAGTTGGATTGGATCAAAGTAAAAGCCTCCACAGAAGATCGTCCTTCGATGGCACGGTTTGGCCGATGTGCTCAAGACCGTTGGTTTTATCCCCAGTACCAAAAAACAAGTAATCTTCTAAGGACAAAGGAGATAACCGACACAGACACAGTGTATAAAATAGAAAACACTTGGAAAAATATTTTTCTAATATCTAAAACGTTATAAGGAACTCAAGAAACTTGACAATACTTTTTAAAAACTCGACAGGTGAAAAATGCCCACAATGAAACCCAATGCTTTGTACTTAAAAAAAAAAAATGAAAGGAAAGAAATTAAAAACAATATTTTTTAAAACCCCAATAAACCAATTAAGATTGAGGACAAGTGTCAAAAAATATTTCCTTACAATTTTTTGAGATTATAATATAATTACAGCATATTCCTCTTTCCTTTCCTCCCTCTGAGCCCTCTCATGGAACCTTCTACTCTCCTTCAGCCCCTTCTTCACTAACTGTTATTGCATATCTATATATACATTTGTAATATATATATATATAATTATAACCTGGTCAGTCCATATAATGTTACTAAATTGGCACTGGGCAGCCAATTGCTGTGCTTTTTTTTGCCTGGAGAAAACACACACACACACACACTCACACACACTCACACTCCCAGCTTTCCTCAGCCACCCATAGGTTTGTGTTTGTTTTGTTTTCGTTTTTCCTTTTTTCCTCTCTTTGAGACAGAGTCTCACTATGTGATCCTGGCTGTCTGGAAACTCGTTTTGTAGACCAGGCTGGCCTCAGACTCAGAGATCCACCTGCTTCTGCCTCCCAAGTGCTGGGATTAAAGGTGGCACCACCACACCCGGCCCACGTGAACTTCTTTGTGTAGGGTCGGGAGCAAAATATTTCTAAGGACAAATCGCACATGACTAACAGGGGCTGGGGTTGGTCTCGGCGGCAGGACGTGTGCCCAACTTATCACACACCCTTCACTGCTGTGGGCAAACAACTTACAAGAAGCACCCTAAAGGAAAGCCTTACTGAGGACTTACTTACTGAGGACCTGCAGCTCATCGATGACGCAGGGAGGCACAGCTGTGACGGAAGGCACGATTCCCAGATGTGCCCATCTTGCAAAGACTCCACACATCCCACCCCTAAAAACAGCTGGATACCACGTACTGAATCAAGAGTCTGTTGGGAATATTTTGCATCCAAACTGTAATATGTAGCGCACATGCGACGCTGGGTTTTATCAACTGCAACCACAAAAAGCATTCAGAAGATGCTCAGCCTCGCTAATTGTAGAGGACGTTCAAATCAAAACCATGATGCACTACCGCCCCCCAGTTATAATGGCTTTTGTCCAAGAGAGACAAAGTAACAAGAGCTGACGGCCATCTTCCCATATTGACTGCTGTAGTAACCGCCACAGCCCTGCGGTCACCTTTACAACACCCACCTCCGTCCAAATGCAAATGAGCGGGTAAGGAAAACACAGCACGCTCACAAGGCAGAACACAGCCTGGCGCTAACGACGGCAAAATGACATGAGGTGAAGTAACTCACTCAAAAAGACACAGGCCACATGTGTTTGCTCATGTGCAGAATCTAAAGCTACGGACATCCTAGAAGCTCGAATCAGAGGGGCTCTCGTGGGGTGGCAAGGCCGAGGAAGGGGTGCAGGGGAGTGGAGGTTGGTCAGCTTTGGAAACAAATTGTATATGAGGAGTACGTTCTGAGGTTTAGAGGGCTGTCAGGACAACCATGGGGGACGATAGTGTATTATGTATTTCAAAGTAGCTGGGAAAGAAGAATTGGATGTTACTGTCACACACACACACACACACACACACACACACACACACACACACAGAGAGAGAATGGGGGGTGTTGCAGAAATGACAATAATAATTTAAAAATTTCGTCATTCTACTGCTCATATAAACATCAACCTATCACTCCATACCCAAAAATGAACATAGCAAATGCCGAATATGTCCTGACGAGTTTGAGAGGGAAGCATTGGAGAGAGAGGGATAAAGAGGCTAAAATGGTATAAATACACTACTCATATATGAAATTCTGAAAGCAGCCTTAAATCAAAAACACGCAACAGACAGGCACGGACCCTAAGGTAGACGTACACATATTCTGAAGCCAGGGCTGGGTGTCATTTGAAGGGACTCTGGTCGCCACTGCAGTGACTTCATCTCAAGTTGCTGAAGGGAGTCTGGATTGGCATCCATGCTGGGTACTCACTATGGGTTTCCATGGGACCAGACCTATGTGACAGAGAAGATGCGCCACCTACATCACTTACCAAGGCACAGAATGCCACCACTAGGGCAGCACTAGGAGCAGATGGGAGGGTGGGAGCAGAGGCACAGGCACAGGAGTGGTTGGACTCTCAGGGGTGTTAGACCAGGCAGGCTACCTGTACACTTCCTGCGAGCTAGGTCCCACTGGCCCACCCTTACCAGGTCTTTCCCTCACGCTGCCATACCCCTGGCTAAAGGGCCATCATACCTCCTACTTTTACTTCCCTGGATGCTTTGCTTTCGGGCCCTGTGGTGGGTCGGTATCCAGGGCTCCTACCTTCCACTGTCACCTGCTTCTAAAACTCACTGAGTCTCCATGGACTCCATCCAGACCTCTCTGATAACTCACTGGGGTGGAGTTGGTTGGCCTTGCCCTCCAGGATCTTTTTCTTATGTCAGTGAATTATCATGCTAGCCTATACCGTATCCATCTCAGTAAAAGGAACCTCCTTACTCAAAATAAATGAAATAAAGATATGTGTCTTTGAAATGGAGATAAAATTCACCCAGATTTCTCCATGCTAAAAACAGCTGGAAGAAAATGACATAGGAATAAAAAGTGAGCAACTGAGCCATAGACAGGTGGAGAGCAACATATCCATTGAAGGAACTATGTTAGATTTAGATGAACACAGTTGGAAATTCCAATGAGGCTAATTTTATGTGTTTATGAGCACGTGCATATATAATCTGCATGTTAGATATAGGTACAATGTACACGTATGTATATATAAACAAAGTCTAAAAATACTAGAATCTATCAGTTTGGAAGACATGAGAATTTTTTTTTAAAATAAAGCTATGATCCGTCAAATTGTTTTCTTGAGAAAGCAACTAAAAATTCCCTTACCATTGGAGTTAGAACTTTTGTTTCTCATCTTGTAAAGAAAAAAAAGAAACAACTAGAAATGGATTAAAGACTTGGATGTAAACGGCGGAAAGTTTGTATATCACGTATACCACAGTATCCATTCGCTCTACCAGTGACAGGAGCAAAGCCATGCCTTGACAAGATGATGGAGATCCAGGCTCGAAAGCAGAGTGCCTCCAGGAAGGAGAGATCACTTAGAACGTGTGAGGACGGACACTTACCCGAGCCATTGGCTTCCCACTTGACCGCTACACAAGGTTGGGACGCACAGCGCGAGGCTACCACGGAAGGAAGAGTTTAAGTAACCAACAAAATGACATCATCGCAAGCCTGAGATTTCTCCTAGGGGAAAAAAAATGTCAAAGAATCCAGGCAGTATCAATTAAACTGGCCCAGACTGAAAATGAAACCTTCGCTCACAACGCCAGACAGGGAGCGGAGAATGGGCTCTGAAGCAGACACTGGACCACCTTCTCTTCAGCTGTTTCGCTTTTAATTAACAGCTGGAGAATAACCGGTTACTAGATGTTTCGTCACCGGAATCCTTATGTCTCTTATTTCTCTAGAGTTTAACTTAGTGGTACTTGGAATGTTCCAAAGGAAAGGAAGCAGCTCATGCACTCAACTGGTCACTTCACACTCAGAATTCTAATGGTCCCATTTTTATCTTCTATGAAGTATCCTCCCAATCGACATCATTCGTTAACTAAATGCAAATAAGTGAAGATTTTTACAAGTTGGGTCACACGGGGCTATTTTTAAGCGAGTGTTCGATGCACTTCGTGCCCGCCCCCTCCTGCTGTCCCTCATAACACACTAGCCTCCCTCTCCTGCTCCCACTCCACTTGGCCCCTTTATGCCCCTAGACAGTCTCCTTCCAATTTCATGTCATTTGTGCACCTAAGATTTTGTGTGTCTGTAAATCCTTGGACGCACAGATGAGAGAAAATACGGTATTTGTCTTTTCAAGACTGGCTGAATTTACTTAATATGTTTTTATTTTTCCAGTTGCATCCATTTCTTGGCAAATGGCACAATTTCATTCTTCTTTATGGGTGGGAAAAAACTCATGTATATACTGTATTTTCATGACCTGTGGCTCTCCCTGCTATTGGACACCAAGGTTGGTTCTGTAACTTGTAAATAGTGCTACAGTCAGCACGGATGTGCAGGTATCTCTGTGACAGGTTAAGTCTGAAGATAAACACGCAGGAGGAGGAGCTGGGTCATATGGTAGGCTGAGTTGTAGCATTTTGATGAACTTCCACACTGACACGGCGTCTGGACTGGCTGACACTACACGGCGCAGAGTGTAAGGTCTTTTTATCCACATCCCAATAAGCATTCGTAACTGTTTTGTTAATGATTGCCATTCTGACTGCGATGAGATGGGATCTCAGTGTGGCTTTAGTTTGCATTTCTTTGATGGCCAGTGAGGTTGAATGTTGTTTTCATGTGTTGACTGGACAGTTGTACTTCATCTTTTGAGAATGGTCTGCTCATTTTTCTTAGCTCATTTTTCATCAATTCATCAGAGACAAGGAGCAATCTGCTAAGAAAACAGATCAGGCAAGTTTTTGCTTAAGAGTTGAACTAAAGGAACAATTCAATTCACGGAAAGTATTGCTATTGAACTGTTTTAAGTACATGATTGGAGAGCAAATTGTTAAAAAAATAAAAGAAAAGAAAGAAAAGAAAAACTACTTTATCCTAGATTGAGAATTTTTAGTTCATAAAAAAACATACAATTTTACAAAGTTATTTCTAAAAGATTTGCTTGTTTATGTATTTTATGTATAGAGGTGTTTTATCTGCATGTGTGCTTGTACACAGAGGGCATCAGATCCCGTGGGACTACAGCTATAGGCAGTTGTGAGCTACCATGTGGTGCTGGGAACTGAACTCAGGACTTCTGGAAGAACAGCTCATGCTCTTAAACAGCCATCTCTCATGGCCTACAAAGTCATTTTTTTAAAAAAAATTTTAAAGGTAGTAAGCCATTTTAGAGTAACTGAAAACTAAGGAAAATTATTTTAGTGTTGCTATAATTGAAATGCGCTCCTACACAACCTCACTGTGCTCTCTCATTTTCTCTCTAGAGACTGAAGAATTATAGGTCCTGGGTAAAGCTTTATGTGACTACCTTAAACTGGAGTTAAGTACAAGTGACCATGATTAATACTATGCCATTCCACAACCATAAAGCCGGTGTTATGTCGAGATGCATGCTTTTAAAAGGATGTTACGTCATCACTAAGCCACATCACTAAATACGTTTAATTCATTTTTAATTTCATAATATATTATAAACGGTCTCACACTTTCACGATCTTAGTTCAACAGACTTGCGGTAAATGATATAAGGTGCAATGTTTTTTACAGTTCCCCATTGGTTCCTCTGTGAGAACCGCTACGGGAAGCTGTCATGGGCAGCAAGGAAATGGACAATTGTAGAAATCTCTACAAAGGGATCTTCATCTTTAGAAAGAGTCCCAAGCTGCGGACAAGGCTCAGACAGGGAAAAGGAACTTCAAGAAGAATTTACAGCATCCTCTGTAACGTCGGATAGGAGATTTTCTATTTTTCTACTCAAGTTAGAGTTTACTTTTCTGGTGCGTGGATATGTATGCAATATGTATGCATTATTTATTTGTGTATGAAACTACTCTAATAGCCCTCCATATTTATCACTTATTCTCATTACAATCTCAACTTTTTCTCTAACGTTCATTAAATTTGTTCTTTGCAGATTTCACCTGTACATAAGGCATTCTAATTACTCTTCATCCCTACCATCTCCTATTCACCCCCACACTCATGGCAACTCCTTTCCCTTCGGAAAACTCCCTTTTCCCACATTCATGCCTATTTGTCTTGTTTTGTGACCCACTGAGTTTAAACAGGTTCAACCAGGCGATGCTCTAGGTGGAGATAGTCATTGGAACCTAATGGGATTGATTACTGGTAGGTACACTGTAGCAGTACACCTGCTGTGGCAGCTCAGCAAGAACGACAAGGAGGCATATTCATCGGTGCAAACTCTGCCAGACCTCAGCAGAGGGAGCCACTGTCCTGGTAAGCACCATCCCAGACAGCGAAACCCGGAGCATCTGACCTCAAGTGTTTTTATAGATTCAGAACTCCTCAGGTGCAGATCATAAGCAATCAAACACCCCCCCACATAAAATCAACACCTGCAGACAGTACAAAATGCCAAGGCCTATGCAGACCTTCACCCAACAGTACACTAAACAATTACTTTATACATAACTAAAAATAAACTTCCACAACAATTCCATTTACTGTATAAGCCAATAAAAAATGCTTCATCTCTACAACATAATTTAACACTACACCAGCAAAACTATTTACAAGAGAAACAATCACAAGGACAGGACCGAATGAAAGCAAACATCTATCAAGGTTTTCCAGCAGAGAAACATTATTAATGTCCAATTATCTGGAATTCATTCATGGTCTGGACTCCTCCAAAGGGCTCGGGTCACTTCTGAGCTCTGCCCTCTACAGCACACACAGTTTGTCCTCCAGGCTCTGGCTGACTTTACTCCACTGCTGCTGCTGTCCTTGGTTGTCATCCCATGGTCCTGGCATCTTCAGAACGCTTGGATTCTCTGCTGCAACTGGGCTGCACTCTCACCAATAGCCTATCCTAGGTTCTGTTCATGGTGCCAAGCCTCAATTTCTTTACATGACCCCTTCAATCTGTGCCTTCAACTGCCACTGAAGCTGCACCTTCACCAATGGCCTCTCCTGGCTTCTCACAGTGCCAAGCCTCAGCTGCTCTCCAAAGACCCCTTCATGCCTTCAAAACCAGTAACACCTGGGTTAACTCTTACAGTACCAAGTTCAGCTACCAGCATGAGATACACCTTCAGCCAGTTCTGGAAGACAGCTTCTGTGTGCTGATCCTGAGGAAACACTTTCCAGATTTTAAATAGAGTCCTTGTCTGCAGGAAGGGTTCCCTCATGGGTAGAGTTCTTATTTTTACCAATGTCTGCACTGCTTGTCTTTCTCTTAGTCAGGTTTGCAGAAGAAAAGAAAACCGGTCAGTTTAACTAAGCAGCTTCTGGCCCCAAGCTGCTGCTTCCACAATAGCAGGGGGAAGAATTGCCAGTTGAAACATTCTGGCAGTTTGTCATTCTTTCTCACCAACGCTATGGGGAAATATACACCTTTCTTCATTGACCTCAAATGTGAGACCCACTTGGGCTTCACACACACAAAAAGCCATCAACAAACTCAGTTTATAGAACAGCCGTACACTCTGGTTTCCATTCCCTGTGCCCTGTCTGCTGCCAGCAGCAGGAGGAAGAGTCAGCTCCACGATCAGGAAAAGCTGTGGAAGCCTTGCTTCTTTCCTGCTCCCAGCTGAGTTTTTTGTTTTTACCTTGAAAATGTCTTTCTCTAAAGGCCTCTCTTCTGTGGCTCTCACTTTTGAGCCCTCTTTCTCACTTAATTGTCACAATTTTCCCTTCATAGAGGCTTATTACCTTCCTCACTCTCTTCTTCCTTCGGGAGACATCAATTAATGCTTTCAAGTCTATCCTCCGGTAGCTTCTCTGAGTGTACTTTACCAGACTCTGAGGTCTGGAGTTTCTTTCTTGTTCTTCCTGTCTCCATGTTGGATAAGCATGACTTTGGGCGCTACATTGCAGGTACCACTTGTAGTTAGACTACTGTGTGGCTCAGCAAGGACGATAAGGAGGCACATTCATTAATGCAAACTCAGTCAGACCTCAGGAGAGGGAACCACCCATCATGGCAGGCGCCATAATCGACAGGGAACCCAGAGCATCTGAGCTCAGGTGTTTTTATTGATTCAGAACTCCTCAGGTGAAGATCATAAGCAATCAAACATCCCCCACAGAAATCCAACACCTGCAGACAATACAAAATGTCAAGACCTAGGCAGCCCCTCACCCAACAGTACACTAAACAATTATTTTATACATAACTAAAAACAAACTTCTACAACAGCACACAACTGAAAACAAGGACTCTCTGTTTCCCAGAATGTTATCAGTCGTCATCAGGGAGGGGCGGGGCCCAGGGAGCTCCTCCCACTTTCACCGCTCCCTCCTTGGACCTAGAGAAGAAATCCAGAGATTCTGTGCTTTAATTGAAAGTACTGATGACAAAATCAGAGGGCACAAGTGTCCACACAAAAGCACAGCTCTCACCTAAAAGGGGTAAGAGACAATTGATTCTGAAGGTAAGTATAAATGACCATGGGCCGGGAAAGATGTTCCAACACGGTAGCAGATTGACATTTTTTATAATAATTAAACAATAATATAGTAATAATAATAATAATAATAATAATAATAAAAAATACTAGTGTATTTTCAAATACACTAGTCCAGCATTAAGTAGGTGGTTACAGCAAAATGGAGACATCTCAGCTGTGAGAAAGAAAACCGGCAGGGGACAGAGAAAGAACGTGAGCTTCTTAGCTTCCCATCTTTTATCTCCCAAGTACTGAATCACAGAGATGTGCACCGTACCCAGCTTTAAGCAATTCTGGGACCTGAACCCAGGATTTTAGGGAGACTCAGCAAGCACGCACCAGTTAAGCTCCATTCTCAATTCCCTATGTTTAATACTGTAAAGACAAACTTAGGAAATGGATAGTACAAGAATCAAGGCCACGAAGTAAACTAACACGAAGGAACGAGGTTTGCTTGGAGGTCATAAAAAATATCATACATTTAATAAAATGTTTAAGTTAGAATACAGTAAGGTTCCTCTTTTCTTGAACTAGAGTTCGTGGGTCAGGAAACCGAACCTGGAAATTGCTTGATGACTGATGATTGCTCTAGTTCCAAGAGGTAGATGTCTTAAGTTGGTCTATTGTTTTGATGTAGCATGACTCACCGAGAATTTCACATGTGTATGTAACCTGGAGAGTGTGGAGAAGCCAAAAAAAGTAAAAACAGAACAATAACAACAACATGGGGTGGAGGAGGAGCTTAGAGAGGGTAATAGCAGCATACAGGTACTGTGAAGAAGGAAGAGGAAAAATGGGGGGGAGGAGGCTTTAACTGGGGCTGGGGGAGGGAGGACAGTAGAGAGGGAGAGAGAGGAAGAGAGATAAATAACACCAAGGGTATTTGGAAACGTCAAAGGGAATCATAATCTTATGTTTGCCACAATTATGACTAATATGTACGTATGTGTGCATACATACATACACGCCAGAACAGGGATGTGATGATTTAATTATGCGTTCAACCGAGCACGCCTATGGCCACAAATAAATGTGTCTTATGGACAGTGATAAAGATAAAGGCTGTAGAAAACTGACTGAGCAAACAAACTTACGCCCTCTCTGTTAAAAACGGTGACGGCACTTGGTAAATGAGGAGGTGTAGAAGGAAAAGGAATCCAGGAGAAGCAGGCTTCAAAGCGTGTTTACAAAAGGCGTTTGCACCTTCCTGTTCCACGGATCTGCTCTGTTTCTGTGCTCGTAACATTGCTTTTATTACCACGGCTCTCTGCAGTGTAATCTGAACCCAAGTACGGTGACACTCCTGCCAGGTTCTCTTTGTCCAGGATCACTTTGCCCTGATCTTTTGGGGCTCCCCCCGTATGGAATTTTTTCATTTTTTTAGTCTGTGACTTTTCGAGACGGGGTTTCTCTGCGGTAACTCTGGCCGTCCTGGAACTCACTCTGTAGACCAGGCTGGCCTCGAACTCACAGAGATCTGCCTGCCTCTGCTTCCCAAGTGCTGGGATTAAAGGCGTGGGCTACCACAGCCCAGGGATTTGTGAGTATTTTACTGAAAATTTTTCATATATGTTCATCAGGAGCTTGGTCTGTAATTTTCTCTCTTTCACGGTGCCTTTATCTGATTTGGTATCATGAAAAGTGTTTGGAAAATGTCTTTTCTTTAGTCAAGTTGTTGCCTGCCCCCTGCAGAGTGGCACATGTCATCCCCCATGAAATAGACAAACCCAATAAAATATTTTCTAAAGCCCTTTTGCAGATTAAAAAATATATAACCTGGATCCAGGGCTCCAGACTCTCAATGTCTCTGTTTCAGCTGCCTCAGTGCTAGTTTGGGGCTGAATCCTGGACTAAGAACTTTGGGAGTAGAATCCCATCTTATATTTTATCTATCTCAATTCAGGGCTTTTTGTAGATGCTTAAGAAAATATATGTGATAATACAAACAAATTAGAAAATAGATAATCAGCTTTGCTGACTTACCGTGTCATTTCAGCTACTTAATGAACACGGGGGGAAAAGAGTAAAAGGCCGTCCACAGAGAGACAGACTGAAAGAAAAAGGCATTCCCAACCACAGTACACACACACACACACACACACACACACACACACACACACACACACACCTAACCAAGAGAAGAGCTTTTTAATGAGTAAGACAACAGGAGCAGAAAGACTTTCCATGGTCACAGAAGAATCAATCACACGAAAATGGCTATCTTATCAGAAACAACCTATAGATTACATCCAATATTATTTGAAATGCTGGAACCTTTCATCATACGCATAGAGAACTCACCAAAACATGCCAGAGCCCAGAGACCACTGGGCGCTAGATAACCAGTTCGTGTGCTCTTCCCTGGGAAAGACTATTCTTCCGCTCTCAGCATTCTTAGGATGCATGTTCAGAACGGAAGGTCATCCACCTGCACAGAAAAATGAAATCATGAAGCTGGAAAATTTCTGGAAAAAACTGGAAAACTAGAACTGGAAAATTTATAATGAATGAAGCCACCCACGCTCAAAAACACAAAAGCCCTTTCTTTTGTGTCCTCTTAGCCTCGGTATTTTGTTTTGCTTGTGCATTAAGAGTGTACAGGAAGAGAGTAGCGTGTAACTGAAATAAAAACAGAGAGTAGGAGCCCTTGGGGCAGAAGGAACAAAGGCACAGCAACAACAATGAAAATTATGAACCTATCTATATCCTTGATGAACGCTGGTGGGAAAAAAATCTAAATCAAATACTTGTAAACAAACTTCAAGAACATATCAAAAGCTCATTCACCTAGAAGGTGGCTTCATTCAAGGAATATGAAAATAGTCCAACGTGTGAAGATGTATAAATGTAACATATCACATGAATGAGGACAGAAATTACCTCATCTTCCTAAGAGAATCAAAAATCCTCGTGACAAAATCGAATACCCCTTCCCAATAAAATCACTAAAGAACATAGGAGACGAAGGGGGAAAAACATAATAATAGGTATGTATGACAAAGCTAGTGTGGTGATTTGAATAAGAATGGCTCCCATAGGCTCACAGATTGGATTAATTGGTTGGTCCTCAGGGAGTGGCCCTGTTGGCAGAAAGCATGTCACCGGGGTTTTGAGGTTTCCAATAGCCCATTTCAAGCCCGAAGTCTTTCTTCTTTCCGCCTGTGGATTCAGATATAACACTCACACCAGGTCTGCCTGCGTGCTGCCATGTTTCTGACTGTGATGACAGTGAACTAAACCTCTGAAACTGCAAGTCAGCCGGAATTAAACGCTTTCTCTCAAGAGCCGCTGTGCTGGTTATGGTGTCTCTTCACAGCAACACTAAGTTTAACTAAGACACAAGTTGGTACCAGCAGAGTGAGATGGGACACTTGGAAGAAGTTTCTGTTACTTTGGTTTCTTTAAAAAAAAAAAAAATCACAAAACGGCATTTGAAATAGGTTCGTGTTCCCATCCGAGGTGTGGCGGATGATTACCAGTTCGCTCGGCGCTGGTGGCTGTAATCTGGTTAGGTGCAGCTGTTTGGCCACGTGTAGCTTGTTCTTGGGATTGCGTGCCACTTGGGTTTATGGGAACCTTTGCTTAGAGTATATAAGGGTTGTGTTCTCCTAGCGTCCTAGACCTCTCTGGCTCGTAGATCTCCCCTCTTCCTTCTTCTGCAGTGTTCCCAAGCTCTGGGAGGAAATCTCCAACTTAGGCTCTTTCTCCAGCTATTAGTGCCCATCGGTTTCCAAAGGAAGCCTCTCTGATGAGAATTCAGCTAGGCATTGATCTATTAGCATAGGCAGAATATCATTTCATTGACTTTCATTTATGTGGTCAGTCAGACCTGGTTCTATCCCAGGTCTCTGGACCATTCAGCCTCAAGTTCCTGGCCATCCAGGCAGATCAGCCGCATATTTCTGGCATTAGAGTCAAGAATACAAGAAAGGGGTTTTGCAATCTCCCTCTGCAGCTACGGAAAGGCCTTTTCTCGCCAGCTTGCTTTTGGTTATGGTATTTCATCACAAGAATAGAAACCCAAATAAGACAGAATCCTGCCTCTATTTTTTTTTAAATTTTATGAGATGATTTGAGTGGTATTAGTTTCAGATCTTTTTTGATGTTCCGGTTGAGTTCTGCCACGAATCTATTATTTTCCTGGGCTTTTATTGGTTATGAGAGAGAGTATTTATTACTGTTTCAATCCCATTGCTGGTCAATTATGTATTTCATCTTGGTTTAACTTTGGAACATTATACACATCTAGACGTTCATCCATTTCTTTTCGACTTCCAGTTTCACTGAACAGAGATTTTTCAAAATATGTCCTTACACTTTTCTTAATTTTATTAGTATGTTTTAACAATGTCCTTTTCATTTCTAATTTTATTAATTTGTGTTTTCTTTCCTTCTTATCTTTGATTGAGTATGAGTTTGTCAATTTTGTTTATCCTTGCAAAGGTAGGATCTTTGTTTTCTTCATGTAATTTTCTTCGTGTCTATTTCATTAATTGGAGCCCTGATTTTGGCTGTCTCTTGCTATCTACTGTCTTGAGGTTACTGTTCTTGCCTTATGGTTTTGGAAAAATGTAACTTATTAATTTAAAATCATGAACTTATTAAGATCTCCTAAAATGTTTGATGTTGACCTTTAAAAACTTTCTAAGACTGCCTTCATTGTTTCCCATATATTTTGATATATTGTGGTTTTGTTTTCACCTGATTCCAGGAATTTAGTTCTTTTTCTTCTGAAGTTCTTCTAGAACCACGATTCAGTTGTGTTTTGCTCTACGGGCTTGTTTGCTTTCTGTTGTTGCCGATGTCCAGCTTTATTTCAGCGTGGTCATAGAGAATGCAGTTTGAGAGTTGCTTTGTGTTCCAATATGTGATCAGTTTTGGAGAAAGTTCCATGGGCTTCTGAAGAGAACGTGTATTCTTCATTGTTTGGGTGGAATGTTCTATAGATGTTTGTTAGATCCTTTTGACTTATGATCCCACTTAACAACGATGTTTGCTTAATGATTTTTTTTTTACCAGTCTACTGTTGCGAATGGGCCATTGAAGTCCCCCATTACTATGGTATTTTGGGGTTCATCTGTTGTTTTACATCCAGTAGTAGTTTGATGACGTTGGGTATGCCGTGTATACGTTTATAATTGTAATATCTCACGACGGACGTTCTTTAATGTGTATGGACCGAGTTTCTTAGCTCTTCTGACTGGTTTGAAGTATATTTTGTCCAAATATTAGAACCTTTAACCCTCCTGTTTCTTAGTTCTGTTCGTTTGGAATGCCTTTCCCGTCTTTTACCCTAAGCTGATGCTTAGCACTGGGTGACGTTTGTTTTGTGAAACCAGCAAAAAAGATGGATCCTGTCTTCTAATCCAGTGTGTTAGTCTGGGTCTCTTTGTTGGGGCTTCTGACTCAGAGGTTTGGCATTTGGACTCATAGGGAAGCACAGACGTAGATTTACCTGGACTTGCAGGTACAACGGTGACACACGTGCGATAAATTCACCCCCTGATCGCGAGGCAAAAGCACACAGTGCGTTAATTTTTATAAAATAAAATGTCTATTTAAATTACATGTATTTTCTTATTCTTAGTACTTTTCATTTTGCTCTCTTAAGTACTTTACTTCTTCATAGAATTGTGTTTAAAAGTTTATTTAAATGTCATCTAGATGTGTGTAAAATTGTAGAAGATATACTATTAAAATATATTAAATATAAAGGAATCCAGTGTAAAACTATACATAAACTGAAAAAAATAGCTGTGAAATTCATATGAACTAAAAAAGTTAAATAATCTAGAACAGAAGCACTGCGTCGTCAAGTTACTTGACTCAGACTATGTTTTAAAGATGCAGTGATTGAAGCATAATGTTTCTGTAATAGATACATTCACGAGCAGAGCAAACTAGAGGGCATGAAATCAAGGTCCCACGTAACAAGTTAATTTACGCTCAACAAGAGTGCCAAGAATGCCTAACAGACAAAACAACTTCTTCAGTAACCAGAAATTTAAACAGAGTTTATAATTTTACACACATGGGGATAAGGATATCCACTAACAAAGGCAGGAAGGCACCAATCCAAGGGAAATATATGTATGTCCCTTCATGAATTATGGGAGAGAAAGTTCTTAATTAAGAGAACATTTTTTTTTCCAGAGACCCATTAAGTCATGCTTTGGGGATTGTGGCAGAAAACTTTTAATGAGTTTGACAACATTGAGTTTCAGAGAGGATTGCTAGATAGCTTCCCAATTATCAAGCGTTAAAACTTCACTCTGTCCCCTTGTGACTTACAGTTAATTGGATCCTTAACATATGAGGAGCTATGGTGAATTGTCTTGAAACAATATGGACCCTTTACTAACAAATTAAAAGCACACTAAGTTTCACTTGGTGTGGTGACACTAGGCAGAGAAATGAGTCTCATAGCAACAGAGTTTCTTTTCTATGAACCAAACATCAAACCAATCGTCCTCTAGACTTCCCTCTGCATTGGACGCATTGATTGCTAGTTACATCCTAAGTTTTAACACTAAGTCATTAATTTCTATTGCCCTAATACAAAGCCATGAGTTATATGTTAATCTAGACTCACAAACATTAAAGAGATTAGGCTCATGAAAAACAATGTTCGCTTCAAAATGTTACTCATGTATCTCCTGTTATAATTAATCTAGTACATAGACAAAGCACGTCGTAAACCTACTTCCTCTAAGTATGCTGGGAGAAGGTATTTAATCGTTTGACTTCATGAAGGATCATTATACATTCATGCAGATTTATCGTGGGTATTCTTTAAGACTGAGAATCTAACTGTACAATTTTGTATTTTACCAATATCAACAATTATTAGATTTATGTGTCTTATAGACAGAATAATTTAATAAATAACAACGTCTTAATTTACCTTGAAATAGTTCAACTGTACAGACAAAAGCATAGTGAATACAATGGGTATGCCAATAACTGGCATCTGGATCTTTCATATAATGACATGGGTATAAGCAAGGATCTGATGCCTTTATTAATCACACTTTCTTTGCTCAGCCTTCTATTATCAGGCCAGTAATCATAAAGTCAGCATTAGCTAACTCTCATCATTTTGATCACTATGGATTTTTCTCACTCAATCCTTTTCATCATTCTTCTAGACAAAATCCAATTCAACACACACACACACACACACACACACACACACACACACACACACACACACTTATTAACCCCAGTTTTCCTCTTCGCTATACCATAGAGACCTGTAGAGGATGAGTCAATGAGTTTGCAATCTTCTCATGTAATTTTGAATAAGCAAGTAGAGCAGAAGCCATTTTTTCTCTGATTTCCTTCCGAATCTCCTCCTCCTCCTCCTCCTCCTCCTCCTCCTCCTCCTCCTCCTCCTCCTCCTCCTCCTCTTCTTCTTCTTCTTCTTCCTTCCTCCTCCTCCTTCTTCTTCCTCCCTCCTCCTTTTTCTCCTCCCCCTCCTCCTCCTCCTCCTCCTCCTCCTCCTCCTCCTCCTCCTCCTCTTCTTCTTCTTCTTCTTCTTCTTCTCTTCCTCCTCCTCCTTCTTCTTCCTCCTCTTCGGTGGGGTGGGGAGATATGGCCTTTATTGATCTTATCCATTAGAGTGAGAAATGTCTGTACAAAGCCAGATGTTTCTTATTATAACTTCTGTATCACCATTAAAATCCGAACATGTGGTTCCTTCCTCCTGTTCTCGTCTTCCCTAGGGGACAGCCAAGCCTTTGTGCTTGGGCTCAGCCTAGAGGAGGAAAGCACAGGCAGTGACCAGTCCCGAGACTGTGTCGGTGTGTACAGCTCCCTTTATTGTTACAGAGTCAGAGTTTATAAGGGCTTCTTAAGGCAATGGGCCAGCGCCTAATCGTCTATAACACAATGCTATAGGTTTCCTAATTACCATACAGGGCAGAGCAGGAAAGCGTAGGGTCATCTAGAGTTTGCACGAGGCTCTGTGCTGGGGTCCTTTTCCAAATAAGGTCAGGAAGCAAGATTAGAGACACTCTCCAAATAAGGTCAGGTGGGAGGGAGCCCCACTGGGAAAGGGAATCTTCCATTTGGTGCTAAGCTCAGAAAGCTATCCGGACATATTGGACTTCCACCTTAAGAGCAGGGCTATCCCCACACAAACAGTTTTTAAAAACAGTCAACTCAATCAAAACCCACTACTTCAACATCAATAGCTTCTGTGAAGCCACATTAACCCTTAAATATGGTTAAGACTCAAGCACACCAATTTGGCTGGCTCAGAGGCTAATTAAGTCTCCAAGTTGCTCAAATAGAATTAAAAAAGGCAAAATTGTGTTTTTCACAGAGATACAGTCCACCAGAATTGTCGATACTGGACAGCTGTTAAAAATATTTAGAGTCCTGAGACAAAAAATAATACAGGCATCCTTAGACAGTCTTCTGCACAGTTGAACGCCCCAAGGTGGAGTTTGCTTGGTTAAGAGAACAGTTACTCATGACACGATTCATCAGGCGCTCACCATCAAAGCTGATTGCGCGCCTTAGCCATTGTGAAAGAGGGTAGCAATGGACACAGACGTGCAGATGTCTCTGACACACTGTATAGGGCCCTTGTGATGTACCCCAAGAGTGGTATGTCTATATCTCTTTTTCACACTGCGTGAAATCTCCACCTTGATTCCCACAGTGGCTGCACCAGTTGAAACCCCAACAGTGTGTAGGGGTCCCCTTTCGCCACATCTTCACCACCGTGAGTTCTCAGTCGTTTTATTGATAATTGCTGTTTCACTGGAGTGAATCTCAAAGTAGTTTTGATGCTTATTTACCTTATTCTTTAACAGTTTCCACCGTGATGCATTTTCACCATCCTCACCCCGTGCTCTTACCGTCTTCCCACGGTAAGAACCTCACCAGCCCACGGCTTTCTACTCCACTTCCGTGGGTCTTGGTTTTGTTTTGCTTTGTCTGTGTAAGCGTAGGTGTGGAACTGCTAGTCGAAACATGGTGGGCTCACCAGTGGATATACGATTGAAGACAGACACTGTCCACGCCTAGCGTCCGTCAGCAGCCTCAGGGAGGGATGCGCAATCCACTGCTGGCTACTGAGAGGACCCGCCTTGTGCGGGCAACCACAGCTGCCCGGATTCATGATTGCAGTGGTTTTGCACGCATCTCTCCATTACTGGGCTCCAATGTTTACTCAAACATCTCTGAGCCTTACGCCAAAATCTTAAATGTCCTCTTCTCTTTTGTACTCCACAGACTTTATTACTACTTTTCAATGTGAAGCTCACATTATAACACCATTCCAAAAATAAAAAATAAACACACACACACACACACTGGTTAAAATTCTTAGCATCTGTCCTTTGATGTGCTTTGTTAATGTAATGCTTAACATATCATACACGTAATTTCAAGTGATAGGTTTATATCTTATTTTTGAAGGCCAAATAATATTCCATCGTGAGAGGAAGGGATCCCACATAGTCTATATCCATTCACCTGATAGGAGCATTAATTTATTCTATTATACTGTTAAACATTGTTGCAAGGAACACAGGAGGGCAATATACCATTGATATTTTGATTTAATTCCTCTGAATAGACATCAAGAGTATCATATTGTCTGATATTTCAATTTCTGTTTCTTTTCTGGAACTCCCATGCTGTTTTCCGTGATGGCCGTGTAGCTCACACCCTCGCCAGCTCTGTGAAGAGCCCTTCACTTAACATCTTCACCCAACAGTTGTTACTTTTGCTTCTGACTCTGGCCATTATTGTTGAAATGGGCAGTTGTGGTTTTGATTTGCATTTCCTTTATTGCTAATATTTTTTAGTGTTTTCCGTGTATCTTTTGCCCATTTGTATGTGTTCTTTTGAAGAACAGCTACTCACGTCATTTGCTCACTTTTAAATTGACTTGCTTAGTTGATGCCTTTATATATTCTAGGTTTTAACTCCTTATCATATCTCTCATTTTTGAGAATGTTATCTTTATTTTTCAGGCTGTCTCTTTATTCTGTTGCTTCAGTCACCGTGCTAAAGTTATTTTACTTTGAAGTAATACTATTAACTGATTTTCATTTTCGGCTTTATGTTTGAGCTGTTTTATTTTACCTCTTAAGAAAAGACATTCCTTGATGCCCTCTAGCCCTCCCCTCACGACTTGTTATGTAACTTTGGCAGCGGGGGCTTCTGCTCGAGTCTTCTCCCTACACGGAGACGACTTTTGGTCCGGTAAGAGATATGGGTCTACTCTCAGCCTTTTGCATACTGATATCTCGATTTCTCAACCGCATCTGTGGAAGAGTCTGTTCTTTCCTCCTTCTGTAGTCTCCACATTTCTGTGGAGCTTCAGTGGATTGACTTGATTCTGGGATCTATAACCCATTTTTTTTTTTTTTTTATTATAAGCTAGCAACATAACAATTTGGTTATTCTATAGTTTTCTAGTCTTTTGAAGTCAGGTAGTATGAAACCTCCAGGTTTTTTTTTTTAAATTTTTTGAATAAGATTTCATCGGCTGTGTAGGGTCTCTGTGAGGTGATACAATCTTTAGATTTTTAATTCGTTGATATGATGAACGACATTAGCATTTTAGATATGTTTCATCTGCAAATTGTTTGTAATAGGTGAATAATTCATGACAGTGGTGTCCTAATGCTTCTCATGGAATATATAGTCATTAAGTTTTATCTGCTTTAATTTTTTTCATCAATGTTCTATAAAATTTCCTTTTATGCGTCTTGACTGAGTAAATTGCAGGTAGTTGTTTTTTGCTTTTATGTTTTTATTTATATTGGGTTTTTATTTTTTACTTTTCTTTTCTCGTATAATACATACCAACACTCTTGCTCCCCTACGTCAGCCCTTCCACGGCTCACCCCATCTCCCCACTCCCCCAGTTCTACCCACCCCCCACCCTCCCACCCCCATCCCCGAATCTCCCCAGAAAATAGCAGTCCTCCCAGGGCTGTGGCTCATACAGGACACACGATGGAAGAAGGCTGGGCACTAATCCCTGCATCAAGGGCGGACTACCAACCTTGCAGGAGGAAAAGGGTCCCAAGGGCAGGTAACAGGGTCATAGACCCGTCCCCCCTTCTCCAGTCTGTATGAGTTATCCAATTGCACCAAGCCAGACAACGTCAAGACTTATTTGGGGGACCTTGCAGGTTCTATGTCTGCTGCTTCAGGCTCAGTAAACCCCTGAGAGTGCTGGTCAGTTGAATCCATGGGACTTGTTCTCCTGAGTCCTTGATCCCTCCGGCCCCTGCAATCCCTCCTTCTCCTCTTCCATGGGGTTTCCCAAGCTCTGAACTTTGTTTGGCCCAGGACTTCTGTGTCTGCTCCCATCAGCTTCCAAAGGAAGCCTGTCTGATGAGGATTGGGTTAGGCACCGATCTATGAGGAGAGCAGGATATCATTAGAAATCTTCTCCCGGGCTATCCAGTCTTTAGTTCCTGGCCTTCCCTGCAGTATCAGGCTTGGGTTCCCTCCTTCAACACCGGGTTCTACCCTTTCATTATCCCAGCAGCTCCTGAAGAGAAAATAGGTTATAGGTTGAAGATGGTTATAGGTTATAGGCTGGGATGGTGTCTCAGTTCCACCACTGGAAGCCTTGTCTGGTTACAGGAGATGGCCTGTTTATGTTTCTTATCCCCCATTACCAGAGGTCTTCACTAGGGTCTCCTTCATTGATTCCAGTGAGTTTCTACTGCTCTAGGTCTCCTAATTTTCTCCCACATGCCCTCCATTCTGGACCTCTCTCCATATAGTCTCTCCCTACATCCCTCTCTGCACTCCTGGTCTCTTTCTCTTCCCGCTCCCATCCTCCCCAGCCCACCGGCACCATCTGTTCCGTTTCCCTTTTACCAGGGAGATCCCTGTGTCCCCACTGGGGCCCTCCTTCTGCAGATTCTCTCTGGGTTTGTGGATTGAAGCACCTTTGTCCTTTGCTACACAGTTAATATCCACATATGAGTGAGTACACACCATGCTTGTCTTTCTGGGACTGAATTGACTCACTCAAGGTGATTTTTTCATTTTTCTAATAGCTGAGTAGTGCTCCACTTTGTAAACGTGCCACAATTTTTTTTCCATTCTTCAGGAGAATCTAGGCTGTTTCCAATTTCTGGCTATTATGAACAAAGTTGCTGCAACATAGTTCAGCAAGCATCCTTGTGGTAGGATGGAATGTCCTTTGGGTATATGCCCAGGAGAGGTACAGCTGGGTCTTGAGGTAGGTTCAATTTCCAATTTCCTAAGGAGTCACCATATTGATTTCCACAGTGGCTATTCAAGTTTGTACTCCCACCAGCAATGAAGGAGTGTTCGTTGTTCAGTGCTCGACATCCTCACCAACATGAGCTGGCATGTGTTATTGATCTTAGCTATTCTGAAAGGTGTAAGCTGTAATTCCTAAGTGGTTTTGATTTGCATTTCCTGTATGGCTAAGGATGCTGAACATTTCTATAATTGTTTCTCAGCCATTTAAGGTTCCTCTACCGAGAATTCTTTGTTCAACTCTGCTTCCCATTTTTTAACTGGGTTGTTTGTTTTGTTGATGTGTAGTTTCTACAGTTCTTTATATGGTTTGGATATTGGCCCTCTATCAGAAGTGGAGTTGCTGAAAATCTTTTCCCATTTTGTAGGCTGCCATTTTGTCTTATTGATAATGTCTTACAGAAGCTTTCCAGTTTCATGAGGTCCCATTAATTAATTGTTGATCTTAGAACCTGAACTATCGGTGTTCTGTTCAGGAAGTTGTCTCCTGTGCCAGTGAGTTTAAGGCTCTTCCCCACTCTCTCTTCTCTCACATTCAGTGTATCCAGTTTTGTGTTGAGGTCTTTGATCCACTTGGATTTGATTTTGTGCACAGTGATAGATATGGATCTATTTGCATTCTTCTACATGCAGACATGCAATTAGACCAATACCATTTGTTTAAAATGCTTTCCTTTTTTCTGTTGTATGTTTCTGGCTTCTTTGTTGAAGACCAGGTGCCCATGGTGTATGGATTTATATCAAGAACTTCAGTTCACCTCCATTGATCCACATGTCTGTTGTTATTCTGATACCATGCAGTTTTTATTACTACGGCTCTGCAGTACAGCTTGAGCACAGGAATGTTGCTACTTCTGGAAGTTCTTTTATTTTTCAGGATTATTTCAGCCATCTTGGGTTTTTTTGTTTTTCCATATGAAGCTGAGTGTTGTCCTATCAAGGTCTGTACAGACCTGCGCTGGGATTTTGATAGGGATTACACTGAATCTATAGATTGCTTTTGGTGGATTGGCCATTGTTTTTTTTTTTACTATGTTAATCCCACCAACCCATAAACATGGAAGATCTGTCCATCTTCTGAGACCTTAAAGTTTGTATCACACAAGACTTTCACTCGCTTGAGTAGAGTCTCCCCTAAGATACCCTGTGTAATTTGTGGCTATTGTGAAGGGTGTGGTTTCCCTGATTTCTTTCTCAGTTCATTTGTGTATAGGAGGAGTACTGTTTCCTTGAGTTGCTCTTATAGCCAGATACTTTATTGGAGTTGTTTATCAGCTGTAGGAGCTCCCTGGTAGAATTTTTGAGGTCATTTACATATATGATCAGATCATCTGCAAATAAGGATGCATTGACACCTTCCTTTCTAATTTGTATCCCCTTGATCTTCTGTTGTCTTATTCCTCTAGCTAGGACTTCAAGTTCTATATTGAATAGAGATGGAGAGAGGGAACAACCTTGTCTTGTTCCTGATTTTTGTGGAACTGCTTTGAGTTTTACTCCATTTAATTTGATGTTGGCTATGGGCTTGCTGTAAATTGTCTTTATTATATGTAGGTATATCCCTTGCATTCCTAATCGTTCTAATATTTTTACCATGAAGGGGTGTTGGATTTTGTTGAAAGCTTTCTCAGCAGCTAGCGAGATGATCATGAGGCTTTTTTCTTCCAGTTTGTTTATGTGTAGGATGACACTGACTAATTTTCATATGTTGAACCATTCTTTCATCTCTGGGATGAAGCCTACTTGATTATGGTTGGTGATCTTTTTGATGTTTTCTTTTATCCTGTTTCTGAGTATTTTATTGAGTATTTTTGCATCTATGTTCATGAGAGAAATTGGTCTGTAATTCTCTTTGTTGAATCTTTGTGTGGTTTGGATATCGGCATGATTGTGACCTCATAGAATGAGTTTGGCTGTGTTCCTTCTGGTGTTAACTCTTCTTTGAATGCCTGATAGAATTCTGCATGAAAACCATTTTTACCCTGGGCTTTTTTGGTTGGGAGGCATTTAATGACCTCTTTTATTTTCTTGGGAGTTATAGGTCTGTTTAAATTGTTTATCTGATCTTGGTTCAACTTGGGTATATAGTATCTATCAGGAAAATTATCCATTTCTTTTACATTTTCCAATTTTGTGGGGTGTAAGATTTTAAAGTATGACCTAGTTATTCTTCGGATCCCCTTAGTGTCTATAACCCCCTTTTCCTTTCTGATATTATTGATTTGTTCATTCTCTCTCTGTCTTTTAACTAGTTTGGCTAGGGGTTGCCTGTCTTGTTGATTTTTCTCAAAGAACCAACTCCTTGTTTCATTGGTTCTTTGAATTGTTCCCTTTGTTTCTATTTTAATGATTTCACCCTCTGCTTGATTACTTCTTGTCGTTCACTCCTCTTAGGAATGCTTACTTCCTTTCATTCTAGGGCTTTCAGATACACCCTTAATTTGCTAGTGTGTGATCTCTCCACTCTCTTTTGGTGTGTGCTTTGTGCTATGACGTTTCCTCTTAGCACTGCTTTCATCGTGTACCATAGGTTTGGGTGTGTTGTGGATTCATTTCCATTGAATTCTAGAAAATCTTTATTTCTTTGTTTCTGTCTTGACCCAAAGGTCATTCTCTAGAGAGACATTTAGTTTCTGTGAATTTGTAAGCCTTCTGTGGTTGAAATCCAACTTGAATCCATTGTGGTCGGGTAGTTTTGCGTCTACTGAGGTTTGTTTTTTGGCCAAGTATGTGGTCAGTTTTGGAGAAGGTTCTGTGAGGTGGTGAGAAAAAGTTATATTCCTCTGTGATGGGTGAAATGGTCTGTAAATATCTGTTAGGTTCATTTGGTTTCATTTGGTTTACCGGTACCTCTCTGTTTAGTTTTTGTCGGGATGACCTGTCAGTTGGTGATAGTGGGGTATTGAAATTTCCCACTATCAGTGTCTTAGGGTCGATATGTGTTTTTAACTTTAGTAATATTTCTTTTACAAATGTAAGACCCCTTTTATTGGTGGCATAGATGTTAAGAATTGAAATGTTGTCCTGGCAAATTTTTCCTTTGATGGGTATGAAGTGTCTTTCCCTATCTCTTTTGATTAACTTAGGTTTGAGGTTTATTTTGTTAGATATTAGAAGTAAGCTATACCAGCTTACTTCTTAGGTCAATTGGCTTGGAAAATCTTTTCCCAACACTTTACTCTGAGGTAGCGTTTATCTTTGAGGTTGAGGTGTGTTTCTTGTATACAGCAGATGAATGGATTCTATTTTCACACCCATTCTGTGTGTGTGTCTTTTTATGGGGGAATTGTGTCTATTAATGAAGGTTATAAATGACCAATGATCTGAGGTCTTATTTTGTAGTTGTTGATGGTTGTGGGGTGTGTGTTTGTGTGTGTACCTTTTTTTTTTGATGGTATGAAATTATCTTTTTCCTGTGTTTTCCCGAGTGTAGTTAACCTCCTTGGGTTGGAGTTTTCTTCCTTCTAGTACCTTCTGTAGGGCAGGATTTGTAGATATTGCTTGAATTTGGCTTTATCATGGAATATTTTGTTTTCTCCATCTATGGTAATTGAACGTTTTGCTGGGTATAGTAGTCTGGGCCGGCATCTGTGTTCCCATGGAGTCTCAGTACTACTGTCCAGGTCCTTCTGGCTTGTAGGCTCTCCATTGAAAAGTCGGTGTGATTCTAAGGGTTTTCTCTTTGTATGTTGCTTGTTGTTTTTCTATTGCAGTTTTTAGTATTCCTTCTTTGTTTTATATATTTAGTGTTTTAATTATTATGTGCCAAGGGGACTTTCTTTTCTGGTCCAGTCTAGTTGGTGTTCTGTATGCTTTTTGTACTTTTACAGGCATCTCTTTCTTTAGTTTGAAAATTTTTCTTCAATGATTTTGTTGGAAACATTTTCTGGGCCTTTAAGCTGTGAATCTTCTCCTTCCTCTAGTCCCATCGTTCTTAGGTTTGGTCTTTTCATAGCATTCCAAATTTCCTGTATGTTTTGTGTCAGGAATTTTTTGGATTTGATAATTTCCCTTACTGATGGATCTATTTCATCTCTAGTTTCTTTTAAAAACCAGTAAGGTAAACAGTGCCGAAACAAAGCAATATGAGACAGAAAAAAAGCACCCCCAAAACACCATTGAGCTATTTTTGTGTTACCATTTGCTGCTTGCTGGGAATGGGACTTGCCTTTAAGGCTGGAGAGACTCCATTGGAGAAAACTAATTTCTCCTTTGCAAGAAGTTGTCAACTGTTAACAGCTTCCTGGTTAGAGACAGGAACGTGTCCACTTTGTCCTCTGCGTGCTGGGACCCCATCTGCTCTAGACCCATGCAGGCCCCGTACATGCTGCCTCAATCTCGGTGACTTCGTATGTACTCACCTATTGTGTCGGAAAGACACTCTTTCATTAGTGTCATCCATCTCCTCCGGCTCTCAGTGTCTCCCTTCCTCCTCTTCTGCACAGGTCCCTGAGCCCCGAGGCAGAGGGGGTTTGATGGAGACAACCCATTTAGGACTGGGTCTTCCACGGTTTCTCAGCCTCTGCACATTGACCAGTTGTAGGGCTCTGTATTCATTCCTGTCAGCTGTAGAAGGAGGCACCTCTAATGGTGGCTGAGCGAGACGCTGATCTGAGTACAGCAGAACGTATCAGGAATCATTTCATTACCTCATTTCTTTCTCAGAACGGTACTGCTGGTTTTCCCCTAGGACTTTGGACAATCTATTCTCCTGTTCTTGACCATTTGAGCAGTGTCAATGATGGAAAACTGTGATCGGAATATATTGTGTGAAAAGATATTTTCAGTAAAAATAAATTTAAAATGGTGGTTATAAATACGCTCGAAGAAACGAATGGGAACACAGCTACACAGCTGAATGGAAGAAAATGAAATCCATACAGGCTATAAGCACTGAGTTAAACACTCAGGGAAAAACCTGTAATGCTGGAGAGATGAATAATTAAATAAATAAAAATGTAACTAAACTTCAGCGACAGTATGGAGCAAGAGGAGGAGAGAGGATAGGATATTAAGGTTTTAGACAAGGTATAATTGGTACGTTAAGTTGAGGACATTGTTTTTTTTTTTTTAATGTATTGACAGAACACGTGAGAACTTTGAGACGCTATGAAAAGATAGATCAATTCTTGAATCAATTCAATGAATTATGGGCATACTGGAACTCCATACCGAAATCATAGAAAAAAAAACTAGTATCATTTATGATAGAAATCCCAGAGAATATAGGGTTACAAGGGATATATATATATATATCAACCTAATAAATGTAAAAATAATGTTTAAAATATTTGAATTTTAAATACTTTAATAGCTACACTTAAAGTATGTAAAAGGATTAAATTTGAATTTATAAAACATAAAAAAATAAATTGAGGAGTCACACGTGGAACTCACTCTTCTACAGCAAGGTGAATTTTGGAGAGAGAAGCCAGAAGCTCACGCTGGAAAATGGACAGTATCTTGAACAAACGCAGCTGGTTAAACTCGACGGCTGCTTGTAAGAGAATGAAGCTAAACCCTTTCCTCTCCCGCCACGCAAGCTCCAACTCCAGCTCCAACTTCAAATGGATCAAGAACTTGACATAAGACGTGATGCTCTGAATTGGAGAAGAAAGCAGGGAGTCCACATGAACTCACAGGTATAATAAGGACTTTGTGACCCTATCCCGCTAGCACGGGCATTAAGGCCAACAGTTAACAAGTGGGACCTCACGAAACTAGTCTCTAAACAGGAAAGGGCACCCTCACTCAAGCGAAGAGGCAGCCCATGGAATTGGGAAAAAAATCTTTACCCCTTCTACTTTGGACAAAGTGTTAGTTTCTGAAATATACATAAAAACTCAAAAGAGAAAAGAAAACAATCTAAGTGTCAAGAAAACAACCCAAATTACAAATGGGCATGGATCTAAACGGAGCTTCCCCCAAAATTAAATAGAAATGGCTGAGAAATAGTGCAACGGTGGCCGGAATGCTAATGTAACCAAGCACTTCCTGGTTGGATCGAAGGCTCCTGCAGAAGTAAGCAACCGCTTCCTGATTGGATCGAAGGCTCCTGCGGAAGTAAGCAAGCACTTCCTGATTGGATCGAAGGCTCCTGCGGAAGTAATCAACCACTTCCTGATTGGATCAAAGGCTCCTGCGGAAGTAACCAACCATTTCCTGATTGGATCGAAGGCTCCTATGAGATGGAACTCATACCTGGCACTATTAATGGGGCTAAGAACCTGTGGATCGATAGGTTATAGGTCCTACGGAAAAACCCAATAATATCTTGCTAAATGAACATAATATTAAAATGGCTCCTAATGACTTATTGTTGTCCCTTATAGATCAAAGCATCTCTCAATTCTCATTCAAGAAGCTTCTCTTCACAGTCGATGGGAATTAACACAGGGACCGGCGACTGGTCAGCATGCAGGACAAAGAACAGGGATCAGTTAGTGCTTCATCAAACATTCATATCGCACTTTTCACCCCAAGGCTCAGGGATCTTTGAGGACACAGCGAAGGCTGTAAGATCTAGAAGCTGCAGACGGCTTCCAGGAAACAGTCCTTTCCAGGCACAGTGGGGCAGATGCACACATAAACTCACAGTGATTGTGACTGTATGCACGACCTGTGCACGTCCCATCCAGACAAAACCTCAGCAGAGAGGAGGGCAAGTGGATGCATAATCCCAACGCCAGCTGATGGGGCATTAGCGTTTAAGAAGGACTTGGGGAGGAAAAGTCAGTTTGGTTTTTTTTTTTCCTAAATGATGTAAACTCTGGTGGGTAGTTCCCAATGCGAAGACTAGCTAAGCAACACAAACTGGATTCAATGGGGAGAAGAAGGTCAAACGAACGAAAACCCTCAGTATTCCAAGTTGAATGGGAAAGGACAGAAAGCTTTAGCTAGTACAAGAGAAGTTGGGAAGTATGATTATGTTTAAAATACAGTTTGAAATTCTCAAAGAATTAATAAAAATACTTCAATTTCTCTTAAAAGAAAACCAAAACAGCAATGAGAACCCCCCCCCCCCACACACACACAAAGTATCTCTTGGATGTTCCCCTAATTTCCATCGTAAACTTTGCTGAAACTGTTTGGCTAACATAGATTAATGACCTTAGGTACTCAATTCGGGACTCTCCCTCTCTTCCCCCACTTCCTTTCCTAAACAGGGTTTCTCAGTGCTGGCCCAGCTGTCTTGGAATTCACCCTGCAGACCAGGCTGGTCTCAATTCAGAGATCCACCTGCCTCTGCCTCCCAAGTGCTGGGATTAAAGGAGTGCACCACCACTGCCCGGCCTGGAACTCTCCTTAATAACAGAATCTCTTATGCCTAATTGGTGGCATGGCCTCTAAAGCCACCAATACTATGGAAATACAAGCATGAAAAGAAAAAAATGGAATGGTGTATGCCACGAAGGTGATTTATATTTATTTTCATGGGTGAAAACGGAATTCATGGCTATCATATAGTTAATGGATTTTGTTTTATTTTTTGGTGCTGAGCCTCAAGGGCTTCGACCCTATGTTCTACTACTAATTTACACTAGTCCCGACTGTGTATTTTTACTATTACTTTATTATTAATTGTTAATTATGTTATTATTAATCATTTATCAGTATTAATATCAACACAATAATATTAATATTATTACAATGCATGAAATGATAATGTGAATAAATTATTAATTAATTATTAGTTATTTTATTATTACTTTTTTAACCATGAGAATGCATATCTTAATATTTTCTCCCCTGGGTTTTGGTCTTGCTTTGCAGCCATTCTTTCTATGTTGCTAATACTTTCTCTTTGTAATGGGGAAGTTATGTTTTGTCCATTGAATGTTGAAAAGATGTAATTTGCTTTTTAAGAGTTTGCCTTTGGAATTGGGCTTTTGAGCAGTGCAGAAATGCTGAATAGTATGAAGACTTTTGGAGGTGAACTGAATACATTTGGGTGAAGAGTAGCATTGCCTTTGGGAGGATTACCATTGAATGTGGCTTAAAGAGATGTGTTTCAGGTCAAACTGATGATTTTTGATGGTTCATACTATCTGTCAACTTTATGAGATTGAGATGTGTGTGGGAGATTATTAAATCACCTTGGGTGTGTACAGAAGGGTGTTCTGAAGCGTTAACTGTTGGGGAAAGATCCGGGTGGCAGTGTCCAGTAACTGGGAGCCTATGTGGGGATAGAAGGCAAAGAGAGCAGGCCAGCCAGTTCAGGCATCTTCTTCCCATGAATCATGATGTCAACTTCCGTGCTCTTCAACGCCCTCCTCACCAGGACAGACTGAAGACTAAACTTGGGAACCAAAAGAAATCTTTCCTCCATTAGAAAAACACGAAGTAGCAATACTTTCAGAAAGTTTCAACTTTGTTCAAATAAAGCAGTTGACTCTGGTTGTTTTAGGTGATGTTATGGGAAATCTGTGCATTCATTCATTCATTCATTCAGACTTAAACAGAGATAGAGTCATGAGGTGCACCAGTGAAATGGGATCTATAAGAACAGGAAGACATAATTATAATATTTTCAGTGAAAAGTTAAAGTCATAAACCAGGTATATATTTACAAAATTTGACTTGGTATTTCAAATTGAAGACATTATGAAGGAAACACTTGAGGATGTATCTCAAAAATGAGATATAAAGATATTCAAATCCTATAAATTTAAACATGTGTTGAAGATAGATCATTTGATAAAAACATTATATTTTTTTGGGTCAGAATAGTCCATGTCTGGGGAGGGGAAACTGTGATAAGAATATATTGTTTAAAAATTTTAAATAAAAAAATAGTATTTAATTGATATAATTTGTTACACTTGAAGGAACCTGTGATCTATTTTAAGAACAACACAAATTGTTGATTGTATGTAAATACAGACACACATTATACAGAGATACATGTATATCTATATTGATGCATACTAATTGACATTAGACTATTCATACACACATACACATAAGAAACTATACACATAAACCTTAATACATATATTCTTATGTAAGAACAGCTATCCATATAATTTTGTTTTGTTTTGTTTTGTTTTTTGAGATGGGGTTTCTCTGTTGTAACACTGGCTGTCCTGGAATTCACTCTGTAGACCAGGCTGGACTCGAACTCACAGAGATCCACCTGCCTCTGTCTCCCAAGAGCTGGGATTAAAGGTGTGTGCCACCATCACCTGGCTCCATATAATGTTTTCTGAACATTTTCCTGTCATGGAAAAGGAGGACTTTCTATGCTTTTTAGTTCCTTTCTGGTGCATAGTCATTAACAGTTCTACAAGCAATCAGTATTAAACTATTAATAAAACATTAAACTATGACAAAAAGCAGACTATTTCCACTCTCAAAACTCTTCACATTGCTCCTACATTTCTCTGTGAGGAAATGACAGGGAATTGAAGAAATCCTCAGGAAAACACAGTCAGTGTATGTTTTGTCACTCTGTGTCAACACTTTGAAGCCCACGGGAAAAAGCATTTTTTTTTCCAAAGCCTTGCGACTTCAGATACATTCTCTTCCATCAGAACAGTCCCCATGAGTCCAGCCAGCCTGTCAGCAAAGGCCCCTGAGGACTGCTGGGAAGAGAACTGCTCTGTCTGTCCCTGTCCACGGCATCCCAGAAAGCTATTTAATGTCTCGTCTTCTCACCCTGGGTACTCAGCGGCTCTCTCAAAACAGAACCTCCAAATGGATCCAGTATCCTTTAGTGCTACCAAGTTTTTCTCCTAAAGAGAAGAGCAAATTCTTTAAGGGTATTTATTCTTCTTCAGTCGCAAAATATTTCCCTCTAGGAATTGGAAGCAGGCGATGTTACATTTTTCTTGATGGCTGAGGAATCTGTGTTCTTGGTCCTGCATTACTGTTTGGAGGATTTGGGGTATGCATTATTTTTCTTTAGTGATACTGTCTTTACTAAAGTTACAGTTCTGAGAATCTCGCTGTATGCGTCTCTCCCACCGAGTCAATCATCACAGGTTAACGATGTCTCTAGTCCTTAAATAGATATGAAGATCTATGTGTGCCAGGTCTTGTCTACTAAGGTTCTGACAATATCCTGCCAGGTAAGCCATATCCTGTTAGAGAGCCCCACGACTGTGAATTGTTTGGTGTATTTGAATCTCAGCACAAACGGAAAGTCAACTAAACGTAGCGATTTTCTCCTTCAGCAACAGAACACCTTCCGTCTTCTGAAAAGCCCCCTTTCGTTCTCCGACACTTACTTAGTAATGTAAAGTTGTGATATCTGGCTGGAAATTTTCTATCTTCTAAAATCAAGTCTGACTCTCACCTTCTATTCTGAATGGAAGCCGCAGAGTACCGACCTCATGGGTCGGAGAATCTCCATAGTTGGAGCGTAGTTTATTATCAGATGAGTGGTATTGGATGTCAGTGATATGTGTCCCTTCTATAACTTCTACTAAAATGTGTGTGACGTGATGTATTTAATAACTAGGATTTATAGTTCGGAAAAGATTGGAAGATGTAAAGTGATATAGAAAAATGAGAAAATTATTTCAGGGCTTTTAGAAATTCAAATTACTGGATGAATAATTTGTGGGTTTGTCTAAACACTATGAAATTCTAGCTCAAATTAAGCAATGCAGCGAACCATCTAGGAGCTTCTCTGCTAAACTTAGAGACTGTTTATTCCACCCCTTACTGAGGAACTGCTTCATGTAAATTGGGCAGGGATTTAGGGGAAAGGCTAGCTGGTGAAGATTTCCTCCCAGTGCTACTCCAGTAACATAACATATGAAGAAATAACTGGCATTCTGTAGCAGTAATGGGGTCAGTTTGAATTTGCATTCTCTGTGTGCTATAATCCAGGGCGGGTTTTTCTGAGGTCCTGGAATACAATTCTAAAGTGCAATTCGATGAGTTAGTGATTGTTTCATACCTCCCAAACAAAATACAAAAAAATGTTTCCAGAAGCAAGTTTCCTGTTGGAATATGGAGCAACGGGTCTCTTTATCTCCACGTTTGATGTTTTGAAATCAAATGCTATCTAACCCTAAGAAAGAACTTTACTCCACAAAATAATACTTATACTCAATATTTATTTTTTAACTTTGTGGCCACTCAGCCTGCAATCCAAACTTATCTATGTCCCTCAGAGACACTTGGGTTTTCTGCAGGCTTTATACAGTGCTTACGTTTTTCACAGAATTTCATCTGAATATAGTTTCCTTCAAGTCAAGGGATATTTGAAGAAAGAGATACTGAATATAACTACTGAAGTAGCTTCATATCTGGGCTTATGCGCCTGACAATCAGGAGGTATTTACAATTTAAATTCATGGTTTTACTTGAATATGTGTATTGCTTAAATGAAATATTAGAAATTCTTATGTATTTCCTTACAGTTTTATGGAAACAGTGCCACTTTGCATGGCACAATGTATATATTTAATCACATATTGATTTCTTATTTACTTTCAAACTTGCAAAATTCTCTATCGACTTAGCTGAAAACCTCTGCTGGAGGACTAACTGTAAATTTAATGTATATATCCTCAGTCAACAACGGAATGGGTCTAGTATCAAAGCAGAAAGGTAATATACTTTCTGTACTCGATATTAGGAAAAAACTATATACCTGTAAATTTATCATTAATTCTGACTGCTTCATTAGATCAATGTAGCTTGAATAAGCACTGAAGTTTAGAGTCTAAAGAGAAAATCCCAGGTCACAGAATTAACTTGCATCATAACCAGGAGAAGGACTCAGTTCACTTAATTGCAAATTTCATCGTACTGTATGTCTATGATGTCCCCTCAGAAGCAAATTTCTGTATCGTTACTGGTGTTTCTGCTTTCTTGTGTACTAAGTCATCACAACGGGATGAAATCTGTGAGTAGCAGACTTTAACACACACAGTTTGGCTCATGACCGTCCCTCACGCTGAGTCTGAGTATAGTAAACTTGTCCGGATAGTTTACTTAGACTCAGAGTTCACACCAAGGAGCTTCTCTTCAGCAATGAGACCTTCCGTGCGCAGACAGGAGGAGAGGGCTGGTGAGATGTGTTAAGAAATAGTTTTTAGACTTGGTCTTCACTGTGCTATGATTTTAGCTAGCTAGCTACTGAAAATGCTGGACAGCAGAAAATCCTGAACGCCTGTTCAGGTGTGAGTACGAATATTGAAGAGAAATGTTTAAGTATGAGAAAAACAACATATGGCTCTATCTTCTATTATCAGGGTCAGATGAGATCTCGCAGAAGTTAGGGTCAAAGTTACAAAGCATGCAAGCAGCTGGAATACAGACAACATTTACGTGATTCTATAAACTTACCAGCAATTTTCTTACATATCTTAATGGCTCTTCTAAATGAACTAAAAAGGTAAAGTAAGAAGGCATTTGTAAGTAATAGTTAGATCTTATGCAGTATCAGTGTAAGTTATTAAATCTGGCACCAAAACAAAAATTTGAAATCAGAAAAATAAAATAAGAATGGTAACCCTGATCACGTAAAATGAAGCGCTCCCGGCTACAACAGTTTATGATGGTTCCCAGCTATGAATGACTTTTTACCAAGCAGAGTCATGTGTCTGACACGTATGTGATAGATAGGACAGTGAATGCTGAGCCGTTGCCCTGGGAGATGGTGAAAACACGGCATGAACTGAGACTGCCTGCAACATCTCCCTCGAAGGAGCTACTGAGCCCAGGCACAGCTCCCAGTCCTGGGGACACAGGGCTTTCGCTGATCTTTACTCCTGGTTTATTGTGAAGGTGATCAATGGGCACGCGGTGCCTGCAACTGTCCTCTCCACAATGTGATCGCCACTGTTCTCTGTACAATCGCCTCAGATGGTGTGTGCTTAGAACGTGGAGCGTTAGGGTAGAATTAACTCACAGGTAATTTGGGAAAAGATCTCCTGCAACTTTACCATAAGGTACATAAAGGATAGGCCTTTGCTTCCATGTACACTGCTGTGGTAACGTTTCCCCTTACCCAAATATGGAATTATGAGACACAGCCACTGAGATTTTGATAATTATGAACACTATTAAAATTCAGATTTCAAAAAATAAGTGGGGCTGTAGCTCAATATACAGTTTATATATTTCTCTGCGTTCTTTCCTCTGAATCCTCACTGCTGATCTCAGTCACTGATCCCTATGCTAATCCTAATCGTAACTCCATTCCTCATCACCGTGAAATTACGTTTTGTTTCTTAAAAGTAAGAATGTTTTTCTTACTCTGGATGACTCTTGGATGTCTGAGTTTGCAAAAGCACTCTGCCTTCCCAGGCATTTCTCCCGGCATACTCTGTTGTCATATGTGTGGACAGAAGCCAAGTGCGCTCCCATAGTGTAAGAACCAGTGATGCAAATGTTAGGTGACACACACTCATAAATACTAGACAGACCACGCACAGGCAGGGCCAATGTTTTGATGACGGTAGTGTGCTTAAATTTTTTAGTTATTAATATTCCTATGTAAGTCAATTGTTATGTATCAATTTAAAAATACCAAGAAAATTAGTTTTGAATTTTTTTTCACTGAATCCATAGGTTGTAATTTTAAGCATCTGCAAGCATCACCATTTCAGTTGGAGGATTTTACTTTACATCAGCAACATCATAGGCTCAATGGAAGGGTTCAACACATCATCTACCGACTTCACGTTCATGGGGCTGTTCAACACAGAGGAAACCTCAGGTCTTGTATTTGCCATCATCTCCATCATCTTCCTCACGGCTCTGCTGGCCAATGGGATTATGATCTTTCTGATCCACACGGACGCTCACCTCCATACCCCCATGTACTTCCTCCTCAGTCACTTGTCCTTCATCGACATGATGTACATCTCCACCATCGTGCCCAAGATGCTAGCTGACTATCTGCTAGGGCAGAGGAGCATTTCCTTCGTGGGCTGCACAGCTCAGCACTTCCTCTACCTCACCCTTGTGGGAGCGGAGTTCTTTCTTCTGGGCCTCATGGCCTATGACCGCTATGTGGCCATATGCAATCCTTTGAGGTACCCCGTCCTCATGAGCCGCCGAATCTGTTGGATTATCATAGCGGGCTCCTGGTTTGGGGGCTCATTGGACGGCTTCCTTCTCACCCCGATCACCATGAGTTTTCCATTCTGTAGCTCACGAGAGATTAACCACTTCTTCTGCGAGGCCCCGGCTGTGCTGAAGTTGGCATGCGCAGACACAGCCCTCTATGAGATGGTGATGTACGTGTGCTGTGTTCTGATGCTGCTGATCCCTTTCTCTGTGGTTATTGCTTCCTACGCCCGGATTCTGGCCACTGTGTTCCGTATGAGCTCCGTGGAAGGGAGGAAGAAGGCGTTTGCTACCTGCTCGTCTCACATGACCGTGGTCACCTTGTTTTACGGGGCTGCCATCTATACCTACATGGTGCCACACTCTTACCATTCACCGTCTCAAGACAAAATTTTTTCTGTGTTTTATACCATCCTCACACCCATGCTGAACCCCCTCATCTACAGCATGAGGAACAAGGACGTGACTGGAGCCCTGCAGAGGGCACTGGAGAAGTTCAGGAGTTCTCAGCGGGGTCTGGAAACTTTTGACTGTTGCCTAGTTACCACGTGAACGCGAAAGCGTCGGTGCAGCAGGACCTGAACTGAAGGGTTGCACCGCGAGGAAAGATCGCGTGAGCAGTGGGAAAAGTCAACACAGAAATGGAACTTCTCCACCTCCTTTGTTTCCTCTATTTCCCTCCTCCAACACTCCTTTTTTCCCCTGAGTTTTGAGATAAAATTTTGTTATATAACACCGAGTGAATTATGGCAATGTAGCCCAGGCTGTCCTTGAACTCATGGCAGTCCTGTGGCTTCAACCTCCCAAGTGCTAGGGTTCCAGGCATGCACTACGATGCCTGATTCTTCTTTCCTTTCTGTATCTTGCTTTGTTCATATGATTTCAAATCAGTATGTAGTGGCTTCTTGCAATACAAACTGGAGAAGCTTTCCTGAGAGTTGGCTTTGGAGTTGAATAAGCCATACGAATAGTAAACGGCAGGGGTGGCCTCAAGGAGAGCAGGAATAGGGTTAGGTACTTTTTAGGGCACTGTAGAAGTCTAGCTCACCATCAAGGGGGAGAGAAAGGCTGCCACTTCTGAGATGGCAAGAGCTGGTGCAGCTACCTCTGTTCCCATTCACCATGTAGTAGCAAGATCCGCAGAACAGAGTGTTCTCAAATAGGCGCTGTTTTCACTGAAATCACTAAGTAGCTATTACTTTCAGTAAAAAAGAAAATCAGTATTTAAAATTTATTTGTGACACACCTACAGATACTATTTTTGGACAAAATGCAGCCGATAGATGAAATCAAGGGTACTTGCCAGTGAAAACAGCAGTAAGGTATATGGAGGGCTCCGAGACACTGGAGAAAGATGCGGGTCGGGGGTGGTGAAGCGCTTTCCACGTGCGGTAAAGGACGGCAGGGCGAAGAATAAGCCAATGATGCGGACTTTAGCTCACTGTTTGTATTCTCAACACAGTCTGCAAATGAACTCAGAACACATGTGGCAAAGCATTCCAAGTCTCCGCCTCACGGTTACGTAAGTGACTCAAAACAAGAGCTCCGAAGATTTGAAGTCGCCATGGACAAATGCCATTCACTATGGAAACTTAATTGTGGCCACAGTCAATATTATATTGGCAATTTCTCTAAAAATTTGTAAGATTTATGCTGGCTTGTTTTATGAAACTTCATCCAATCTAGCGTCATTTGGGAAGAAGGAGCCTCAACTGAGAAAACGTCCCTATCACATTGGGCTATGGGCAAACCTGGGGTCTATTTCCTTGATTGATGGTTGATGTGTGATGGACCATCTCACTGTGGGGGGTGCCACCCCCGGGCTGGTGGTCCTGGGTGCTATAAGAAGGCAAGCTAAGCAAGCCACAGGAACAAGCCAGGAAGCAGCACATACAATTTATTGTAATGAACGATTTTTATTTAACCTTTTATTTAATTTTTATTTAATGACCAATAAAAATTGTCACCCCCAATAAAATGTGTGTCTTAATATTATGGATGAATCTTACAAAGGTTATTAACACGCTTGATCCCACATGGCTTCTGATTCAGTTCCTGCCTCCAGGTTTCTGCCCTGCTTGAGTTCCTGCTTTGACTTTCCCTAGTTGTGGGACCGTTACCTGGAAATGTAAGGTGAAATGAGTCTTTTCCTCCAGAGGTTACTTTGATCCTGGTGCTTTATCCCAATAGAGAGCCCAACTAAGACAAGCCTTGTCGGTTGATTATCCATCGACAAGTTCATGACGAATGAGGTCTAATTCATTTGTGAAATGGTAGACCTCGAGAAAGAGACTTCTGCAAGGCCTCGCTGTTTCGTATAGCGGACATCAGAATTGCAAGGAAAGTGAGTGACAGAATGCTATGTCTTTTTGAGGAAGCTCCTTCACCGTTCATTCAATTTTCACAGCACCCCCACCACCCTCAAAATTTATATTCCAGGAGAGAGAAGACTATGGAAAGAAAAATCAGAAAACCAGACAGAACAGCAAGCAAAGAACAACAGCTACTTTCTCTAACCCATTGTGTGTGGTAGCAGTGAGCAAAGCTGAACCCTTATGCATCTGTCCCCGTTGTCCATATTTAGGTAGGCTTTTAGTGCACACACATATATAATATTTACTAAATGACATGCAATAATGGACGAAATATGAAAGCTACCAATAGCCCCCCGACAGTGATGTAGATTATTGTGATATGTTCATTACAATAAAATGTGCATCTTAATATTATGGATTAATCTTATAAAAACTAATAACACGGAATAATCTTATGTTGAGAGAAAGAAGCAAGTCATGAAGTATTATATTTATGTACAACACAGATCAAGCAAAACCAACCCTTGTGTTTGGATGGTCACGATGCTGTTTATTTTGTTTCTAATTGTGTGTATAGATTACATGTTCAGTGTTTAGTTTCAAAAAATTGATCAATCTCAGACTTTTATACATTTAACTCTTTTCTGTGTATATATTATCTTCAATGATATAGCCAAAGTGCAACTCATGAACTACAAGAAACACAGTTCAGCAGTGGACGGCTTCTGCTGAGTAGAAAGGTCTCCTTAGAAGGGCAAAAGAAGGTCCAGAAAAAGAACGTTCCAGATAGACCATCAGACCCACAGTGGGGTGTGGGTGGCGTATTCAGAAAGCTGGAGAGTATTGCTAATCCAAAGAAGTTAAGGATAGAATAAACAAGTCTGCAGATGTGGGCGGGGGCTGGATTGAGAAGGGCTTCAGTGACCGTGATGCCAGCCGGCAGGTTCTGCACTAACACAGAGTGACATCCTTTAGCACTTAGGACTAATTTTGGTTTGATGTCTGCATTCTCGGGTAATAGTGTTGCTACGCCTGCTTGCTTTCTAGTTCCATGTGCTAGAAAATGTTTCTTTTATATCCTTTCACCCCAGTGCTGTGCTGTCTTCACAGTGCAGTGCATAGGCAGTAAATGGATGTGTCTTGTTTTTGAACCAAACTGCTGGTGTGTGTGTTTTTATTAGAGAATTTAGGACATTAATGTTCAGAGTTGTTACTAAAATATATGTATTAATTCTTATCATCGTATCACTTCTGTAATAATTGGCAATTTATTTTCCCCTTATATAAACACAGAATCTTTTATCATACAATATGTCCTGATTACAGTTTTCGCCTCTCTCCACTCCTCAGAGCTCCTTCCCAACTTCTCTCCCATCCAGAATCACTCCCTTCCCTTTCTGTCTCTCGTTAGAAAAGGACAGCCTTCTAAGAGATAGCAACAAAATGTAGCAAAATAAAATATAACAAGTTAAACCAAAAAAAAGAGTCACATCAAAATTGGACAAGGCAAACCAACAGAAGGAAAAGAGACCCAAGAGAAGGCGCCAGAATCAGAGACTCACTCATTCATACACTTAGGGATCCCATACAAATGCTGAAGTGAAAGTTAATTACGATATGCATGCGGAGGGCCTCTGTGCTGTGTGTGTGTGTGTGTGTGTGTGTGTGTGTGTGTGTGTGTGTGTGTATACATACAATATATATGCATAGCCCCAGTGCTTACTGCTTCAGTCTCTATAAGTTCATATGAGCTCTGCTCCATTGAATCAGAGGGCCTTGCTCTCTTGGTGTTCTCCACCCCTTCTAGGTCCTGTACTCCTTCAACTCCCTTTTCCATGGGATTCCCCGAGCTCTGAGGGGAGGGATTTGATGGAGAAATTCCATTCGGAGCTGTGTGTTCTAAGGTATCTCTCTCTGCACCATGTCTGGCTATGGTTCTGTGTATTTGTTCCTAACTGCTGCAGGAGGAAGCCTCTCTGAGGATGACTGAATAGGCGCTGATCCATGAGTGGAGCAGAACGTCACTAGGAGCCATTTTATCCGTGCTCCTGTCGGTCTGCGTCTTTCTACTGAGGAACTGAGACCACTGACATTGAGAGATGTCAATGATCGATGATTGTTGATTCCTGTTATTCTGTTGGTGGTGGTGGTGCTGCTGATGTGCGTATGTGTGTGTGTGTGTGGGGGGGGGAAGAGAATATGTGTGAGTGCTTCCCTTCTTTTGACTTTCCTGGTGTGAGATTATTTACTGATTCTGTTTCTTCATTTTATTCTACCTCCACGTCTTGAGATGTTTTCATTGTTTCCTTCAACTGTTTGTGTTTTCACTAAGGCGTTTATTCATGTTTTCTTTAAGGTCCTTGATATATTCATAATTGCTGTTTTGAAGTCCTTGTCTCATGCATTGTGCTTCAGCTAAATTGCTTTTCCTAGGCTTCTTGTACTAAGGTTGCCGGTTTCCGAAGGAGCCATGTTGTTTTGGCCGCTTATGTTTATGATTTTGTGCTGGGATCTGGGCACCCTAGCGTTATGGTGTCTGACTTACCTTGGTGTGGATGTCGGTCTTGTCTGTTGCATTGTTTGGCTGCTGCAGCCCGCTCAGGATCCCAGGCAGGTGGTGGCTGTGCCGTCCCTGGTAGAGAGTGTTTTTGCAGGTTTGTGGGTGACACAAGCAAATGAGATAGACTAGGCTGGGGGGGCATCAGGACAGATCTAGGGGGACCGTGGATCTGCACCAAGAGGTGCAGTCCCAGAAAACTGGGCTAGGGTGGGACGCGCAGCTCCCGTGGGCAGGCTGCAGTAAGACTCTCTTGTTTTCTAAGATTAATATAATTACATCATTTCCCCCTTCTCAGTCCTCCCTCATAGCCTTCCCTGCTCTCCTCCTCTCTCGTTTAAATTCATGACCTCTTTTCCACTCGGTTGACATGTTGAGGTTCTCGTTTCCGAATTTTCATTTCATTTTTTCCCGTATTTCTCTTTTCTTCTTCCTCCTTTATAACCTGCATTGACTTCCTTGTATGTGTGGGTTTTTAATTTGTCCCGTAGGCTTTGTACAGGTGTGTGTTCTCTTCTAATTCATTGAATATTTTATAATCATTCCTTTGAATTATTTGGGGCTTTGTCTTACTTACTCTCACTGGAATCGGTTACTGTAGAATTTCCATCAGGAGGGGCCGTGTTGCCTGAACGTTGCAAGGTTTCCTGTGTTCCGTTTTTAGGCATTTGTGCATCTGGGTTTAGGCCGCTGGTTAGATTATTTTATTCACTAGCATGTGAAGTCTCTTCATTGTTCAAGAAGAGTAGAGTTGAGATGTAATGCGTTCATCTGAACTACGGATGTAACTCAGTGATTAAAACTCCAGCCCACATGCCCGAGGTACCAAGCTCACTCTACAGTAGCAGTCTGAAAGCCAAATACTAGATTATTATAGGGGAGGAAAAGCAAAGAGAAGCATAAAATTAGATATTGTTAGGTTAAATGGTGGTTAATTATTAGCAATGTTATGGGAAATTATACTTTAAAGTAAAAGGAAGAGGGTATGAAGAAAGAAAAAGAAGTAGAAAGTATGTGTTGAAGTTAAAAAATAGTGGTGGTCAGTAGATACAGAAACAGACAGAGCAATTATAAAACCTTATTTTTTCTTTTTTAAATTTATTTTATGTACATCAGCATCCCTCCACCCCTACCTGTTACAGGGTCTTCTTGGCTTGTATTCCTGGCTCGCTACCCTGAATTCTCCAGCCCAGGAGGCTGGGCTGCTCTTCCCTACATAATTCCAGTTAATTCACCTCAAGAACAGGAAGCATAAATCCCTCTACCACTTTGCTATAATCTGTCTTCCTCCTCTTCTCACTGACGTGCTTGGTAAAAGCACTGACTTACAACTTTTGACGCGTGGTCCTCATAAAAGTTCATATAAGCACATCCGTGTTGGAACGTGTCATTTAGAAGATAATGTGTTCTGTGGCCAAGGTCATTCATGGTTGGCTAAGAATAAACTCTAACCCTCTTTTGAGAGCTGTTTAGCATCAATGATCTAAATGTAACAAATTCCCGTAGCTTAGTCTTCTGATTTGGGAATACTATAAACATTCAATTCACAAAGAATCGCCTCTGTATAAATCAGGCTGTGGATCTCTTCAACTCAGTTTGGACTGTTTTCTACCTTGTTTATGAACAGGCCGTTTTGAAGCAACTACAACACGCAAGATACTGAAGCAAGGAATGCACAGAGAAAATGAGCACGGCCAGGCACAAGGGCTGAGGCTTCCAGCAAGAGCAGAGTGTGGATGCCAGCAAGGACTTGGGGAAAGAGAAGAAGAGATCCATTTCCTAAAGGAGCTCAAAGTTCTGGTCACTTGAATCGCTTCACTGTCTACTTTGAGAGCTTCCGATGTTGAGTGTTTCCTGATGGAAGAAAAACTGGCGGGAAGGACTCTCCAGTTACCTGCCAGGGAGTAAGTTAAGGGATAGGTCTAAAATGTGGTATATTTTATGAGGGAGCCTTGTCGTAGATGGGATTTTTCTTTATTCCTTGAGGAGAAATATAAAGACGTAAACGCAAAAGAAGAAAATGTCCAAAGCATGAGTGAAATACTGGGGAAGCCCTGGCTAGCGGAAGCCCTGGCTAGCGGAAGCCCTGGCTAGCGGAAGCCCTCGCTAGCGGAAGCCCTCGCTAGCGCAAGTCTTCTCGAGAAGGTGAGCACGAACTTGGTTGGGTTTTAGGATGAATGATTGGCCCCTGGCTTCATGGAAATGAACTCTTCTAATGACTTCCCAAATGGTGCTGTCTATAAAATGTATTTTATTCTGAAAAGGGCCATACTTGAAAAGGCTTAGGTGCTATTATTAAACTCTGTAGCAAGCATGGTAACAAGTGTCCTGTTGTTCAAACTGTTATCAACAATTTTGCCTATCCTTTTATTGACAGGCTTCTAAAGTCTAATAACCTGTCTTCTGTGCCCTATGCCCAGCGAATTAACCTTACGATATTGCACATGGTAAATCAACAGAGAAGCCATGTTCATGTCAACCAACTGAAGAACAGTTTAGAGACTGCATATTAACCACAGGACTATTTTGAGTGCATACTGCATATCTACATGGGAGAGGTGAGTTACATACTTGAGTATGTAAAATATTTAGCGTATACCAGAGTTTAAAATTCTACACGGGCCTGATTAGTAGACTATACGGATAGTGTATGATATGGCAGTGTATGCGAGGCCCTGACTCTGGTCTGCCACATGGCAATAAAGAAAGAGAGCAAGGGGGAGGGGAACACATACACAGACATATCTACATAGTATCTATATAGTAATAACATATATGGTAGCCTAGAGTACTCTTGCTAATTTCTTATTCTCCATGCATTTCTTAATGTTATATTCCTTCATAAATATTTAAATATAGGACACAAGTCAATAGTAACAGAATAGAAACAAGAGGCTATTTAAATCTGAGGAATCCAAGAGCCTCTCAAACATCCTCTTCCATTCATAGGGAATTATGAGAGCTTTCTAAGGTCTTATTAGCAAGTTGCCGTGCCTGGAATATTTGCAAGAAGAACTGACCTTACCAGGAGATGTTCTTTGTGCATCTTTCTCTTTGGGTCTTTACCATCCCCCGCTGGGCCAATGAAGTCATCACGCTTAGTCTCTGCTGGCCATCTACCTACCATTCTCTGGCTTAAGGGAGATAGTGAGCACAGTCCCCTAAGGAGCTTGTTACGTCTAAAGAGTGGGGCTGGGTGGACATTCATTTCCTTTTCCAGACTGTGGGTTGCTGCTGAATATTTACTTTCAGTTTTCCCAGTGGGATAAAAACACAGGAACAGACACCCGATGGGAGAACAGCCAGTGAGACCCTTGGGCAGAAGCTCTGGTGATATTTTTAAGGGCAAGAAAGCTGAAAAGTGAGCATACTGAAGGTCTGCTTGGTCAAGGTCCGACTGAGAACGCTTTCCTTGCTACACTTCCATCCATCTTGGAATGGTTGTGTAAAACGTGCAGTGGGGCTTGGTGTGAATTTCTAACGTATCAGCTACTGATAATTGTTTTCATTTTTGAAAGGGTCCTCTAGTCTAAGCAATGGGTTATTTTGGATGGAGAAGGAATGCAGCTGAAGCTTGGGGGTCACGCTGCTGACACTGAGCTGCACATCTCACAGGAGGTGTGTCGTCACCTGTATCTGCCACACCCTATCGTGGTAAAGAAAACGTGCCCTACCATCCATCGTTGGCTTCTGACTCCGCCAGTTGTGCATGACATAGACAGTTCTGATGGTATTTCAAATATTGTTTCAGCATCTCTTTTCTTTCACTTACAGAAATATTTATTCCTCCACCAAGCCATTCCAACTTGGGGGGAAAATAATCTTGGTTCTATGAAACATTTACTTTACTAAACTTTATAGATATAACTACCTGTCAGACTTTGGAGAAGTGCCTTGAGATTGGCCCTTTTCCCTGCTAAATTAACATGGGATGTTCAGTATGAAAACACATGGTGTTGGTAAACATGGGTACCTCTTCCATGTTATATCCCTTGTGGCTAACATCATTCCATAATCAGATGCAAACCAACTGAGGGATTTTTCAGTCACTCCATTTTTGTCATTCTGAAATTTTCTGATAACAATAAAATGTTTATTTTTGAAATCTTCGATTTCTCATTGTCTTATGTTGATGGATCATTTCAGCATCCGATCTATTTTTATTCTGAAGTAAATCTCATGTGGCACATCAGGTTTTAATGATCTTGAACTAGCAGGAGATTCAGTGAGATGGGAATTACAAATTGTCTTTATTTTCTGGTACTGGACATTGATCCCAAGGCCTTGGCAAGCTACATGCTCTACTTAGCTTTGTATGTATCTATATGAATATAGCTCATCTCAAATAGCAGAGAATCCCCCCAGTATTCATGTTCTATAGATTCTACATACTGTGATAAATGGATATAATTTTCGTGCTACATCTGGGAAAGTGTTGTTTAACAATTTTCTTCCAGTTAATACATTCTAATCTGCAGGGAAGCTTAATAAGGCTCAGGATGTTCTAAGAGAGACTCCTTAAGATTCAGTAAGGAAACAACTCAAAAATTCCCTGAAACTTACAGGATACACTGGGACCCCCTCCCTCCCCAAGCTTACATAAGCAGTAAGGACGGCTCAGAAATACTCAGGCAAACTGAGATGCCTAGAAGAGGCAAATCAGCCACATTCCTTAGAAAATAGAGATCAACCAAACTTCCCAGAAGATTCTTGACTAACTGAGCTGACTAGACGAGGCACTCTAACCTGGAGAGATGCCCGTAGGTCATGCAGTGAGCTCCAGGGTTCTATTTTCCATGAGGCATCACCCATAACAGAGTGGATTTTTGGTGATGCAAACATCTTAGGTCATTTCTACTCCTGTAACCTCTCACCCGTAGTTCTGTAAGTAACCGCAATAGAAGTCATTGGCTCACCAAGTTGGACATTGTCTGTGTCTTTACTTGGTCTCTTGTTGATTCCCTATCATGGCTGAGTAGATGCTTGTTCAAGTCTCTTAGAAGAAATGTCACGCATCAGTAAGGACCAGATTCTCAACTCGTGACTACACATCATTTTTGTCTGGTGTGCAACCTACTCTCACAGGTATCTCATATCCCAATCTCAAGAGAATGAAGAAAAGATTATCTCTTCATTTGATTGTTTATAAAAAATGTCAAGTGCACATTAGAGAAGACCATGAAATTTCTGCACACAATGTAAATATGGTAAAGCAATATGTGTTGAAACAGGAAACAAAGTCACATCATGTAAACGTAACACCCACAATGAACTCTGTCATGCTCAGTGATGACTAGATTGTACCAAAGTGAGAAAACATCTAAGAACCTCTAGATAAGAACATCTAACAACATCCACATGCCAGGACACACAGGAAGTGACAGGACTGTGCATGCAGTACTAATAAACTCACCCTAAGTTCGAGTCTCTTCGGCATTTCCTCTGAGTCTTTAAAAGCCATTGATCAACAGATATAGTCAAGATTACAAGATTTCTAAGTAATCTCCCAATGACATTCTGTGAAGTCTTCTTGACCTGGGTCTCTGAATAATCTCATGTTTTTTCTTTGTCACAGACTCGTCAGCACATGCCTCTCTGTCTTTCAGAGGTCCAAGAGGTAATGTGTGAAGAACTTTCGTAAGTTTTATCATGACACACAGCAGGATTGTCCTTCAAATGAGGATTCCCATTTGAATTACGTGGATAGATAATATCATTTAAAATCAAACCAAACACTGATCATCTAAACACCTAGTTTGAAAAACTATTTTCAAATTGTAGGGGCTCTATCTGTTTCTACTTCCATACAAATGCCTCTTCTGAAAAAGAGAGTAAGCAAAGAGAGATGGAAAGACAACAAGAAAAGACAAACGAGCATGAAGCATAAACAAGATCGTTGCACCATAAATTACCCATAGTGTATCAAAAAGTTAGGTTGCTATACTTTTATATAAGATTAAGTTCAACTCTAGACAAAAACATTCTGACATGTAAGTTAGAAACTGCACCAATCAAGAGCATGTCCCTTGGTCTGTGGGTTTTCTTCAGTAAACTTGTTGATAACAGGAGAAGCCTGATCCAATAGATCCATCAGCACTTCTTTCCTATTTCAAGATATGGTGATTATAGCCATGTGGCGCTCTGTGGTACATGGAAGTGGCTGTTTGACCGCAACTTGAAGTCTTCGGTGGCTATAGCCAGCACAGGCATTTCCAGAACAAGGCGGCAACCGAGAGGATAAATATCCAGGTATAACCCACCTGCATCTCTCTGCAGAGAAACGATGCCCGGAACAAGGTCTATGCAAGCCAGTCCAAGGGCCAATGGAAGGATTTATGCATTTTTGGATGACTTTTAAATAATTGTTAGAAAGAATTAGGAACATGTAACTCTGTGAATGGATGGGAATGTATAGTTTCTCGTTTGCTTTTCCCCTCATCTATAATGTTGGGGGTAAAAGTTATAAAGTTGTGTCTAAAGGATCAGCACTGGGTGGAAGTCACACTGACTGATGAAAAGGCACGATCTTCATCATTTTCATTAAACCAGAGAGATGCCAAGATTAGAAGATAACTTCTATGATGAAATATCAAGAATTAACGCCAGCTCTCACTTGGGGAAGGAACAACCCAGGGAGGTGGAGAGGAACTTCCTCTAGAGCTCAAGGCACCTGGTTGATTAATGACCCAGAGATTCCTCGTGGGGTTTGAGTAATCCACTCTTAATGAAAAGCTTGTTTTAACTTAGCTTCTCTTCCACCACCAGGTATTTAAGAAGTCTGCCTCCCCACTGCTGTCTTACCGAGTCCGGGACTCGCCGCCAGCTTGAGGTAGGATTTTGGAGTTTTATGGAGAACTAAGAGTGCGTGACCCACGTACTGAGATTCCTTCTTTGGGTGTCGCTGAAGCTATTAGAGGCTGCTCTGGAGCCAGCGTATGGGCTGCAAACTAAAGCAGTGCCCTTTTTGAGACTGGGAGGGGGAGGGGCAAGAAGACTATTAAATAGCAATATTTAGTTTAAAAATGGGGCTAAGTGGAATCTGGGAATAAAGGCAGAAATGCATTTACTTCAGAGGAAAATGGGATGTAAGGAGCTGGGATGCGAGCTCAGGAGTAAGAATTCTTGGTGCTTTTCTAAAAGACCCAAGTTTAGTTCCTAACACCCATGCCAGGCAGCTCGTGACCGTCTCTAACTCCAGTTCCTGGAGATTCAGCCCCTTTCCCTGGCCTCCGCTGGCTCCCATCCACCCATGCCACACACACACACATAGAGCACATAAATAAAAATGCATATTTTTAGAAACTCTTCTTTTAAAGAGCTAACGCTTAAAGAGTCCAGTTAGTATCCATCACTGGAACGTTTCAGATGGCCATGTTTTACTAACGAGAGTGGAGCAACCCAAAGGGCACCTTGAATAATCTCAGTTGGAAGGCTGCTCTCTTCGTATGTAGATCCTTATGGAGAAGGATTCTGTGTGTTTAGAAGGGGATGCAGAAGTTGAATGCTGTCTCTTTGCAGCTGGTTGCTCTTTAAAGCTTTTATTTTCTTCCCTTGCGTGACATACATATGTACCTCGGTATCAAATGCTTTGGTTGTGAGTAGATGACAGTCACCAAGGAAATCCTGGGGAGGCATATTACGTCGTCTGGAAATCTACTTGACTGAGCAGTGCCGTATCATGGGGTGATGGCTGCATGTGGGAAGCTTAGACTGCAGGGTGCACGAGGGTTGGGTAGAACCACAGGTCTCTGCCCTGCACCTCACCCTTTTGCTGCGGCTCCTTCCAAATTGCTCCTTCCCGCTCACCTCCCATCTCCTCGGCGTTAGAGGGGTGGTGAGTGCTCCATACGCCCCAAACATTCTTCGATTTCTATCTGCCTCTATTCAGGCTGACACCACGCTCAGAAATTTATCTCTGTGCACTAAAACAGTAGTCCTCGTGGGTTAGTCGATATGTTTAGATAATTAGCATCTGACACAGAAACACATAATCTCACTGAACTAATTCCTGGCCTGCTAAGCGTCACACAAGTGTTACCCACATGTCACCATAGTACTAACTTTTGGAAGTGAGACAAATCTCTTCTGACACCACCTGCATGCTTAATTTTCTGCTTTAGCAATCTCTAAATTGACTGTGCGGGTTATGATTCAAAGGAGAGTTGGCTATATAGAATCACGGGCCACTCCAATGAGTACAGTCACCGAAGGGAGCATCTTTACATGATCCTGAAAATGGGTCCCTTATAAATATAGTCAGAGTAACGTACGCAAAGGAGCAAAATGAGAACAGAAGAAAATGTCGCTAGACACAGCTCACGTGGCTATAAAAAGTCTTGGGACTTAGTACCTATGGTGTTGCTTTCAAAACCATAAAACTGTCAGGTACAACTTGAGTAGCTATGTGATTGCGATTCTCCACTGCAATAACGCACATGCACACCACATTTCTAGGTATTTGGGGACAATTTCCAGGCCTTGATCCTAGTTTCTCTTCCCTGTGTCTGAAGGTTCCTTATCATCTGCTGTTGAACTAACCCACCCCACCCCCACCCCCGTGCCTGCCAGAGCATGTGTGCGGGCATCTTCTGATGTTAACCGTCATGAAGTGGCTACTTTTTAAATTTCGCAGATTAATCAAGGCCTATTTCTACCCGTGCTCTGACACAGCTTGCCCTGGCTGAGCTGGCTGCTGTCTTTTCTTGGCTCCTAAGGCCATTGTTCCAAAGCAGCCACCCCTCCATTCTCCTCAAATGTCTCATGACTGTAAGGTCTCAGTCTCTAGTCCTAGGCTGAGCCCTTCGGATAAAGCCTCCAGCAGACATGGCCGGAGTGGCATTTGCGTGTTTTCCATGATGTGAACATGTGAAGTTTCTGGCATGCCTGTAATGCCATCTCTGAGTTTGCGAATACTCTACCACAACCCTCCATGTCTTCTTCTGTGTCTTTGTGCTTTTGTATTTTCCGTATCTTTGCCTTCTTTTTGTACTTTGGTAAAGTTTATCCGAAGCATATGTGTATTTGTTTACCACGTGTGGTCAGCTTTTCCCACTCAGAAATTAATAATCTATATTTCAAACAATGTGGTGCTATTTAATCCTTTTGCTGCAAAACTATGACTTCCAGAGACACATGCCTCCCATGCTTTCCCAGGATTCATTTTTATAGCTCCACATAACACAGCTACATGAGTGGCTACTGTCCTGCTATTTCTTTTGCTAAGAGCATGTTAACAATATACACTCTCTAGGAATTTCAACCAGATCTGCACTTTGGTTTGACGGGCATCGTTGCTATAGATTGCATTTTCCAAACTTTATCAAATGGTCTTCAGGGAAAGTGAAATAGCTACGGATCTGTGTAGATCATCAGCACATAGCCTTGGACATGAAGGTATTTGCACACAGGGCATCCCATCTCTCAGAATGCACTGGGGACCTTGCTCTGAAAGTGTGGCAGGAATGAAGCAGCCAAACACGTCTCCAACAGTTTTCCCACCACATGAAGGACACGAGCGGCCGACTTCTTGCTGCTACAGGGGTCCTGGGTTCCCGAGGAAGTCTGCTAGAAGTGTTGGTCTAAACTGCTCCTGAAGGGATAGCATCTGAATTTACTTGAAGGGCGCTTCTGTTAAGATATAGTGGGGATCACTGACTTTGACTGGATGTCTAGGACACATGCTGTCCTAGACATTCCAAACATGCTGTCCTGAACTCTGACCCTGCAGAGAGACCTTCCTCACTCCCATTACCTCCGATCTCCATGAAGACCACTGGTAGTAAAATGGCTCTCATCAGACTCTGTCATTCTTTTCAATTCAAAGCCACCTATTAGACATCACACACTGAGAGTCCCAGCCACAGACTCTTCCACAGCCGGCTCGGTTCCTCCAATCTCCCGAGTATTGTTGGAAGGGGTGACTGTGTGGTGACACGATGAGATCTTAGAACTCAAGACAGTCCAACCGGCTCTCTAACACAGGAAAGACCTGAATGTGAAGTCATGCAGGCAAAAATCCTTATCCGTTCTATTTGTTGTTCTTTTTTCTTCTCTCTTTTTCCTTTTCTTTCATCTTTCTGGTTTTTGGAAGACTCTAATTGATGAGGGAAATAGGAGGGGCACCTAGGCTTTGAGCAATGAACAATGATGACCAAGAAAGCAAGGTTACCTGACGGAAATGAAGAGCAGGGGCTTCTTAGGGGATAACCAGGAGAGTCGACATTAAATAGCCATGTCATCTCTAGTTTGGAAATAGGACTCTGGGAACTTACGCAAACAGAACCAACTCTCAGAAAAATATGCTCATAATTCAGGTACCAATTTGATAACTATCTGTTGTCCTGAGCAAGCTATCCTAGTAACATAGTTAAGTTTGTGTCTCTTTGCAATGTCAAGTTTTATTACATGTCAATAAATTTACCAGCTACATACATTTTATTAGATTCAACTCACCAAATATTCTTGATTTAACTTGGCACTCATGGGTTCCCTTATTCCATTCCTGTCTTACTGGCTATTTAAGTTATTTTAGATCCCGGGCTATAGCTCACACATAATTATAGGTTACAGAACAAGTACAGAGGAATCCAAAACCTCAGGGATCCAAGGAGGCTTACTGAAGGCAGCATAGATGTAAACAGAGGGTGCGCAGGTACCAGATGAACCGGTAACAATGTACTCACAAAGCTGCTCAGGCTAAAACCTGCCAAACCACAGGGCTGCTTGTAGGTTAAGTGTCTGGCCAGGGCCTGAACTACTGGCAGTTCACATACTATGCCTGTCAGAGTAACCAGGCTGAGCGAAAGCCCTGAACAGAGACTGGGGAGTTAGTGCCCTACCAATCCTGTGAGGAACCCAGACAGCTTGATGAATATGGCTTTATGACCAGCAGTTGGGTACCACTGTTCCCGAGTACTGAGGGTCTAGAAGGATTCAGAATCTTTTTAAGGTAGTATGTGGTGTGATCTGAATTATTACAGTAAACAAAACTCCCTAGTTGATGTACTTATTTATAAGAATTTTCTTATTTTCCTAGGATATTTTGAAGTTAAATTTGTTGTCATATGCCTACTATTTAAGTTTGATTGCTATTTCAGTTCTCTTCAGAGTATATTTTCAAAGGGATAAGTGGAAGATGATTTGGTAATATCAGTAATTAACATACGAAATATTTTGCCAAACAAAAACCAAGGATTTGGGGTCAAAATAATATTAGTTACCTGCCTGAGTATTTTGATTTCCAAACAGTCATTACAGAAGCTCTGTAATTGTAGTTTTAGTTTGCAATTCTTTTAAATATAGTTTCTTTATAAGTGGCTCAGAACTAGATTCAGATTTGAAGAAGACAAAATAGCTGGGTTTCTTTTTTAATCAGCCTTGCATAAATTAATATTTAATATTCAGGTTTTCCCCTTCCTTGACTGATAATATATGCAAAATATATTTTAGTGCATACTAACAAAAATCGTTTCCTATTTTTCTCCCTTTGTGTTTTGATTCTTCAATTTGGCACATTAGCAGATAGATAGCAAAGAGCCATCTTTCAGAGCAGTTAAGAAAAGTTATTTCTCTGTTGCTTTTATTAATCTAATTTTTGCTTCAGTGTAAAGGGTTTTCTTTCAGCTTAGTGTTTCAGCAACTGTTTGATTATTGTGAATCTAGAAGACACAAATATACCAAAAGTATTGATTATTTCACATAAATATAACTCTTTGGAAAATTCTGCCATGATATGGCTTGCCATGATTTAATAATAAAAATTGACAGTACATTCCTTGATATCGCTGGACATATTGAAAGACAGCACATTTGTATTATTGGATGGGAAAAACATGAGAACCCATTTGAGTAATTTCAAGGAGCTTTTGAACGTTTGTATATTTCAATTAAGGAGTCCCTCTTGTTTATAATCATTGACGATCAAGAATAGGCCAGAGAATAAAGTAGAATGAAAAGTCCTTTTAGCAATGGATTCTGAATAGATCGCATTTGGATAAGCCTGGAACACCCTATCAAAGAAATCTGCTAATCTGTTGACCAGAAGAGAAGAGTATGCTATTGGATGTAACGATGTAGCATTTATCACAAATCACTGCTGAGCTCACCGTGTCAGTCAGAAAGACCTCCACGATGAGCACCCTAAAGTACTACTTGCTACGTAGAGTTCTCTAGAGACCCTGATCTGTGACTTCCAACCCTATGCTGTCGTGTGAGCGCGATTTGAATCCTTAAGGTTTCCACACCTAAGACAAGAGCCTTCTTTAGGGTACAGCATCACGTGGTAAGGCAGTATGGAGCGAACCCTCACAGGAAGTTGACATCGGAGGCTTGTTAATCTGATGTCCCAAATTTACAATCCACAGATGTGTAGTAATGCTGACAGCAACAAAGTATTTCTATTCAAAAACTGGGTTATAGGTTCATATCACAACAATTTCTTTAGTCACAAATGTCATCTGTGCAAAACGTTAACGTGTGATTACCTTATCAGGAAAAATGTAAATGAATGAAGCAATGCAGGCTGGTTGCAAGACAACAGAGGGGATGCAGCGTGGTTACCAACTCATAGAAGATTCAATGTGTAAGAGTTAAGTAGAGGACAGTTCAAAATATGAGGGGGAAAAGCTCAAAGAGGTACTAGTACTGATGCTCACGTTTACATACAACTTAGAGAGTTTAGAACCATGATGATCCTTCAAAACTGATGAACTTGAGTTTAGACTTTGTGCAATGTCTTACCGCTAATGTTCAAGCCAGGAGTCCAGAGGATTCCGAGGCGAACACTGTTTCCTTTGTCCTCTGTTGCTTTGGCCATGCAAACAGCATGTGCTTCCCAAGCACAAACAAGATGATTAATTGACTCACCAACTGTCTGCCTCCACAGCCCAAGGACCTGCAATGCATTATGGAAATGGAGGCTCTTCACCAGAACTCCACTGACTTCATCCTCCTGGGCCTCATCGTCCACCCAGCATTTCCCGGGCTGATCTTCGCTGTGGTCTTTTCCATCTTTATGGTGGCTGTAACAGCCAACCTGGTCATGATTATGCTCATCCGTGTGGATTCTCGTCTCCACACACCCATGTACTTCTTGCTCAGCCAACTGTCCATCATGGATACTGTCTACATCTGCATCACTGTTCCCAAGATGCTCCAAGATCTCCTATCCAAAGACAAGACCATTTCCTTTCTGGGATGTGCACTGCAAATATTTCTCTACCTGACCCTGATTGGGGGGGAATTCTTCCTGCTGGGCCTCATGGCTTATGACAGGTTTGTGGCGGTGTGCAACCCTCTACGCTACCCCATAATCATGAGTCCCAGGGTCTGTGTGCTTATGGTGCTGGGTTCCTGGGCCGGTGGGTCCTTGGATGGATTCATGCTGACGCCTGTCACTATGAGCTTTCCGTACTGTGGATCTCGAGAGATCAACCACTTTTTCTGCGAGATCCCAGCTGTACTGAAGCTTTCCTGCACAGACACATCTCTCTACGAAACCCTGATGTATGCATGCTGCGTGCTCATGCTGCTCATCCCGATATCCTTCATCTCAGTCTCCTATACGCGCATCCTCATCACCGTTTACCACATGAGCTCCGCCGAGGGCCGGCGCAAAGCCTTCGCCACGTGCTCCTCACATATCGTGGTAGTGAGCATTTTTTACGGGGCGGCCTTCTACACCAATGTTCTACCCCATTCCTACCACACGCCTGAGAAGGATAAGGTTGTGTCGGCCTTCTACACCATCCTCACCCCCATGTTGAACCCACTCATTTACAGCTTGAGGAACAGAGAAGTGGCCGCAGCTCTTTGGAAAGTCCTAGGGAAATACAGCTCCTCTCAGAGATTACGCGTGGGACACGCGCCTGGGAAATACTAGCAGGATCCAATCGCCTTGTGTGGATGCTATCGGCATTCCGTACAACATACCTTTTGTTCTGCTCGTCATTTTAATCATCTAAGATTATCACCCAGAAAAATCACTCTGTTGTAATTATTACCTAAGGATGAGATATGAAATCAAAGGCAGAGCGCTCTCGGCTTTACCAGTTCTCTTGTCCGGATCCAGCAACAAAACGTTCCAGTGTTCTAGATGAACTGTACTGGGAATCTTCCCAGGCAAGATGACGATCCCTCTGAAGCGCCCTCTACTGGGATCTTCACCGTAACACTTGGCCGTATGTTCTTTGTGCTGTCTGTGTTAATTATGAAATTCTTTGGGAGAGGGGATTGAGCCAACAGCACTGCCCATGCTAATTTATATTCTACAGCTGAATATTCCTAGTCTTCCTGGCCAGCCTTTGGGTGGAAATTGCCAGGAATACTTTCCAAGTCCTTAAGGATTTAACTTTAAATATAACATCAAACATTAAATATAAAGATTTTCTAATGATAACAATATAATTTTATTTTGAGAGACCAGGAGCCTGCTTTAAGATATGCCGCACACTTGAAATCTCAGCAATACGTTTGCCCAAACAAAACCTGCGTAACGACCACAAAGAAGGCCTTTTTTATTCATCAAGGGGACAACATCCATAGTGCTGACATTGTAAGTCTGAACATATATGCACCAAACACAGGAACCCCTATTTCATAAAGAGCCTTCCATATAAAACAGTTTAATCATGACATAGTGACAGTGAGTGACTTCAGTGCCCACTCTCACCAATGAACAGATCATCAGACAAAAAATTAAGAGATGAGTCAACTTGCCTAATATATATCTATAGAACATTCCACCAAACACTAACGAATATTGAAACCAGGCGTGAGCCAATTAGATCATGCTCTGTCTAGTTAGTTTGATCCCAGAGGTGCAGGTTCAAAATCACATAAATGCACTTAAAACAAGTCATGTCTCAGTGAAACAGAAAAGGGTTTTGACAAAAGTCAAAATGACTTCATGATAAAAGTCCTAGAGAGGATGGGACTAGATTACACCCCAGCATGATAAAGGCTCTATAGGAATAATCCACAGCCAGTGTCACCCTAAGTGGGGGAAGATTTGAAGCAATCTCATGAAAATCAGGAATAAGTCAGGGCTGTCCTCCATCCTCACTCCTTTCCATTAAAGGGCTTGAAGTACTAGCTGGAGAACTAAGACAAGAAAAGGAGATTACACGAATTAAAAGGGGAAAAGAAGTCAAATTATACCTATTCGGAGACAAAATCTCATGCATAAGAAACCATCAGAATTATACTAGAAAACTTCTAGACACGACCAACACTTTCAGCGAAGTGGCAGGATACAAAGTCAACTTACAAAGACTATTATCCTTTCTATATACCAATAGCAAGCCTGCTGGGAAAGAGGTCAAGGACACACTACCATTCATGATAGCATCAATAAAATAAAGTATCTATAAACAAACCTAACTAGAAAGTGAACAACTTCTACAGAAAACTGAAAACAAATGAACAAAAAAACGCCCAATTTAAATTTTTGAAGAAAGATATTGAGGAAGACAATAGGAGATATAATCACGTACTAGTGGATTGATAGAATTAATATTGTAAAATGAAGATCCTGAAAAAGAAAGGAGAAAAGAAAGAAAGGAAGGAAGAAAGGAAGAAAGGAAGGAAAGAAAATTTACAGATTCAACGTAGTTCTAACCAGAACCCCTGCAACATCCTTCACAAAAAAAGGGAAACCATCCTAAAATTCATATATAATCATAAAAGACCCAGGATAGCCAAAGAAATTATAAGCAAAAAGAATAAGACTGTGTTACCATACCTGATTTAAGCTATATTACAGAGGTACAGGAATAAAAACAGTATGGTATTATCACAGAAGCAGACATGTAGATCAAATGGAAGAAAACAGAAGATGTAAACATAAGGACATACAACGACCTCCATTTGATATTTGATGAAGATGCTGAAAACACACACTTCAGAGAACATACCATCTTCAAAAATGATACTTGGAAAATAGGATGACCACATGTAGCAGAATGAAATTAGATTCACAGTACCGAAGGGGCTATGCAAGCTGCCAAGGGAGAAAAGCAATCAATTGCCCAGCTGCAAAGCCAATGAACCACATAAATGACAAGCCCGCAAGACATTCTCAATACAGTGACACTTACTTTTTTGGGGTAACCAACAACAATCTATTTGGACTTCAGTATTGCTCAATAGGATATAATTCATGACTGGATCGCCTGTAAACCTAGCCAACTACCCATAACTGGTCAAGTCATGGACCCTACAAGAAAACCTTCTACTTACTACCCTTTCCAAAACCAGTATCATTTCAACATTCTAAATATTTATCCTTCTACCCACAGACAAATGTAGTTCTCACCCCTCATCAAAGGAGCTTCTTTTTGCAGCAGATGGACACTATCACAAAAGCATACAACCGGTCAAAAGGCAGAGAACAACTTACCGTGAGGTACCCAACACCAACTGATGCTTCTACAAGGCAAACACTATGCCTAAGGCCCAGGGAGCATCACAGAAGAGGTAACAGAACTATCGTAAGGGCCAGAGGACCAGAAGTCTGCTATGAGATAGTACCTTCTATATTTGACAGGAAGCTGCACCCATGAGTACATAACAATATTGTCACCTACATAAGAACTACATAGCGACAAAGGTGAACATGCCAACACAGATGGGGAGGATCTCACAAGGCCTCATCCACAGATGAAGAGCTTATGCAGTTAACAGCTGCTGAGAGAAGGAGTGTGTCCTAGGGACAAGTTCCTGATAGGCTGTCTGGTGGTTTGGATGAAAATGGCCACTAATGGCTCATATAGGGAGTGGCACTATTTAGGAAATATGGGCTTATTGGAGGAAGTATGTCACTGGGGGAGGGCTTTGAGGTTTCAGAAGTTCAAGCCAAACTCAGTGGTTCACCTCTCTTCCTGTTGCCTGCCATCCAGATATAGAACTCTCAGCTCCTTCTCCAGAACCATGTCTGCCTGTGTGCTCCTATGCTTCCCGACATGATGATCATGCACTAAAACGCTGAACTATAAGCCAGCCTCAATTAAATGTCTTTCTTTATAAGAGCTGCCCTGGTCTGGTGTCTCTTCCCAGCAATAATATCCTGACACTATTGAATCCCAAGTTATCACCCCTAGACACATATATATTTAAGAAGCACTAAATAGACTAAGCAGGTTGAACACACACACACACACACACACACACACACACACACACACACACACACACGGGACACACGGCGGGCCGGGGGCAGTATGTGTTTTTCGGTCTGCTTCCCTCAACTCACAAACGTTTCTACTGCTTTTAAAAGCACCCAGTGTAGTAGCATTACTGCCTCGCCATGGTGGCAAACCAGGGCAAAAGCAAGCTGTTCTTGTATGGGCTCACAAGAACAGACCTTCAAAGTTAAAATATAAAGTGTAAGCGATTAGCTTTAAACAACTACTTTCTGTTTGTTTTATAAAACTATTAGCTTTCATGGAATAGTTAGGGTTGTTGTATACGGTTGGCCTGCAAAGTTTAATGTGCTTAGGAGGCAACCCTTTCAGAATAAGTTTCCCAATCCAGTGATCCAGCCTTCCACGGGCTCTCTGTTTTTATGCTCTAGCTGCCTTTGCAGGGCTGAGTGGGCTTTACTTCTATTGATATGTTTCTTTTTCAGAAATATCAATAGCTGATCCTTAAATAGGATCGTTGCTACCTTAAATAGGGAGTGATCTAAGGAGACTTTGTAATCCAATTCTTTCAAAAACCTTGTAAGTCAGATGGTTTTATTGTCCTCATTCGGATGAAAAATATTAGACCAAAGATGGTTATTATTTGGTAATACATATGGACTAGGGCCATTAAGCTTTATATTCTCCTACCCTCTTTGGGATGATTAGGAACTAGAAACATGTCAGATTATGCTGCGAAATCCTACCCATCGTTTCCTAAGCACATCTGTGCTTACCCGATCTCCATGCAACATCTCCTGGACATCTGCACAACGTTTTACACACAATGTGTCATGGAGTCCTGCCCCATAGGGGTTTTCTCTAGGACTGGTGGGACAAACCTGTGTCAGTTAATATCAGAAAGTAAGGAGTCTTGACTATCGTCCTGGTTAACCATCTGAATCTGCCCGGACCCATTGGGATTAGCCCGGGGCTCTTCTGGAAGTAGGAAGAGTGGTATTTTAAATTGTCTCTATGGAAGCTGGTCTTAAAAGTCTGTGTGTGTATATGTGTGTGTGTGTATGTGTGTATGTGTATGTGTGTACATGTGTGTGTATATGTGTGTGTGTATGTGTGTACGTGTGTGTGTATATGTGTGTGTATGTGTGTGTATGTGTGTGTGTATATGTGTGTATGTGTGTACGTGTGTGTGTATATGTGTGTGTATGTGTGTGTGTGTATATGTGTGTGTATGTGTGTGTATGTATGTGTGTGAATGTGTGTACATGTATGTGTGTGCATGTGTGTGTGTATGTGTGTGCATGTGCGTGTGTGTGTGTGTATGTGTATGTAGGTGTGTGTGTACGGGTGTGTATGTGTGTGTGTGTATATGTGTGTATGTGTGTACGTGTGTGTGTATGTGTGTGTGTATGTGTGTGTATGTGTGTGTATGTATGTATGTGTGTGAATGTGTGTACGTATATGTGTGTGTATGTGTGTGTGTTTGTGTGTATGTGTGTGCATGTGTGTGTGTGTGTGCATGTGTGTGTGTGTGTGTGTAAATAAACATATGTATATACTAAGATTATTGAGGAGGTAGAAGTTCACATCTATTTCACATCTATCACTCCTGTGGGCAAGTGATTAAATATTTAAGTAATATTTTGTTGAGGAATACATGTGTGCTCACACTTCCCAGTGCTCCGGGCATCACTTCGAGTTAGAGCCCAGCCTGATTACAGAGTGAGTTCTAGGTCGGCCTAGTATATAGTAAGACATTTCCTCAAAATAATAATAATAATGCCATCCTGTTACTTTTCTCCTGAATTTGTTAGCCTACCGACTATTGAAGGAGATGCCTAGAAAGGTTCCTGTCCTTTTCCCTCCTCCTCCCCTTCCTCCTCTTCTTCCTTCTCTTCCCTTCCTTCCTTTATAACGATTAACTAGAGTTAGACTGTAGTTTTATTTATTACAGAAAGCAAAGTTTTGTGGGTTTAGAAAAACTGTTATCCTCAGACTCCCTTTGCTTTGAGTTTATTATGTGGACACCTAACTCTGTTCCATTAATTGCTCTGTGGCTCTTAGAACTAAAAGTTAAATCATATATTACTGTTAAAAAGATTCCACTACATTACAAGACGGATCAAAATTTCTCAAGCCTACAAGGTTCATGAGGAAAGTGTACCCTGCAGCCCACAGCCTGGGTTGGTATTTTGGTAGAACATTTTATGAAGCTAATTAAATCAGAAGCTACATACATAAATGGATCATGACATCAGTGACATAATTTGTCGTCGTTCAAGTTGTTCATTAAGCGAGTGTACCTTTTCAAACAAACACTACTGTGTCTTATCTCACTTAGTTATGAATTGGCCCTGGCACTGGGAAGTAACTCTCATTAGGCTTGGCAGAAGAGTGGCTAGTGCTTCCAAACACTTTGAACACAAGGTGGCAGACATTCACTCGTTTAGATTTGCTGAGCTGTGGAGGAGAGAAATTTCTTGCTGACAGTACTGAAGGGTTACGGAATTTAAACTAATCAAAACGTGACATTTTGGTAGGTTGTGATCTCTGTTAATCGCTGTTTACTAGGAATGGAGGCTTCTCAGATGAGAACCGAGAGCTGTATTGATCTATGGGAGTACCGATAAGTCATTATGAGTCAGCTTATTATCATATCTGCCGAATAGAATGATGGGGACAGGTTCTCCCCTTTGGCCTTTGACCATTCCAGCCACAGGTTTTTGGCCCAGTTTTTTGGTGCCATGTATGGGCTTCATCTTGTGGAATGGACACAAATCCAATCAGAAAGTAGTTGGTGCAGAGAGCCTGTCCTCAGGATGCTCACACAAGTGTCCTTTCCAATATGCTCAGTTTAATCATACAAACGTTCCTTATAATATCATGCTAACACAAAGGTTAAACAGACATCCTCCCAAGTGGGGAGCAGTTGATTGAGCAGAAATGTTGCTGCAGGGTTCCATAGGGAATCTTCCTGGTGAGGACACTCCACCCATGACCACCATGAAGTCCTTCAGCTGTGGCAGATGGCACTGGCGAAGGTCCAGGAGATACTGGGGAGCACTGGGCAGCAGCTATCACTAACAAGTGGGCCTCTGTGGGCCCAATAACAGTGTTGGAAGTCACTGAGGCCAGGGCCACACACCGTCTCAAGTCCTCTCGCTGATGGGTACCAACACTGAGGCTAGAGAAGTTGTGTCTCGGGAACACGGCAGTGCAATCTTAGAGACCGTTCCCAAAGTTCCGATTTTTGTATCAGTTCTCTGGGCAGTAGCTTTGCACTATCAGGAGCTTGGAGCTGGTTCACTAGCACACCAACACCGCCTTGGGTTAGTTCATTAGTTCTTCAAGGCCGGTCTGAGCTAGACTATAGCTGAGTTGCCAGGTAGCCTGCCAGGGGCTTGCTTCCAAGGCACAGCTCTTATCAGAGCTGCCTAGTGGCAAGCGCAAGCTTCATATTATTTCAAGTCACAAAAAATGGCTTTTTAAGTTACACAAAATGCTTGTTTGTTTGTTTGTTTACTTAACTTACAGCAGTTGGTTACTCCCATGATGCTCATGCCACTGTTGTACCAGTAGGCATCTTGCCAGGCAGCCATTATTGCAGCTCAGAGGGTTCACAGTTGGGTAAAACTGATGACTGCTTCCCCCCTTCACTAGTGTGCATACCACCTGCCCGCACTATGAAAACTAGACACTAGGGGTGAAGCTTCTGGATCAGTACCGGCTTGATTTCTCCACGTTCTAGACTCAAGTATGTGGTGTCTTCAGCAATATAGGCTCTTAGTGTCAAGTTCTGGCATTATCAACAGTCTGTAAGGTTTGGGGGTTGGTCTATGGGAACTCACTGATCAACAACTCCAAAAGAGGTAACCCATTCCTGGCTTTTTATTTTCTAGCCTGTGAGGTCTAATAGAAGCGTTGTTTGTGTTGTCAATTGAGGATCTGCTGTTACCTGCCGGGGGGAGGGGCGGAGCCACAGGCACACCTGTGGGGGATTATTTAGCTTCTGGACTTGGGTGTTTGGGATCATGTTGATTAGATTAAATGAAGTAGAAAGACCCACACTGAAAGTGAGCAGTCCCGCTCCAGGGCTTGGGTCCCCAGCTGTATAAAATGGAATGAAATCTCTCTGTTTCCTGATGTGGATGTTGTTTCGGTGATCCTGGAGGATCCTGGCAGACTTCTGGGTGGATTCGGGGAAAGGAGAAAGAAGTTAAGAGAAGGTGATTGAGATGTGTGAATGAACACCGTACAGTGATCATCTGAGATCTCAGTAGCACCAAGGAAGTTAGCCGTCGTATGGGCACGGTGACTGCGGCGAGTCACATGGTTGCTCCTTTTCCCCACGGTGAGGGAAGCGCCACAACAGCGTGGCCTACCCACCATCAAGCTCCCGTGGGAACCATGCACCTCACAGACTGAATGTGGACAAGTACCTAGCAGCGGCTTCCCCGTCTTTCATGCATTTCTCAGCGGATCCAGGCACATACTCTGCTCTTAGCCACAGAGTGCTGCAGCCTGGGGAAGAGAGAGATTGGATTTGCTTTCCCTAGGCCATGATCAACCCCCCTTTAGAAATCTACCCCTCGTCAAGTGCTCAAGGAGAGTAGAAATCTTAGTGTACTAAATTCACACGCGTCTCACGCTTGCCTTTCTCCTGGCTGTCTCACTTAAATGTCGTAGACGTGCGTTTGACCCGGAGGGTAGCTGCTGAAGTTACCAGGTGCTTGCGCCTCTTTACAATGAATTGCATAGAGACATATGAATAGTTACAGGAAATTAATTTATTAGAGAAGCGATACAGATGGCTAGAACCCAAATGAGACCTGGGCCATGACCCGGTTCCAAGACAAGAAGGGGCAGGCTCCTCACAATTATTTCACCCACATTTACATACATCTGAGACTTCTCCACTTGGCTGAACCCCATTTCTCTGATGTTTTCCACCAATGTATTTGAAAATGTCTTGATTCATGACTTTCTTTGTTCTGTTACTATTAAAAGCTTCATGAAACGACTTGCACACTGGAACATGGAATGTAGAGTACTTTAGATCTATTTCCCTGAGTCATGGCCACTCATACTTGGCTCTAGAACAAATGATCGCTTATCCTCTTTGAGGTGAGAATTGTAGGGCTTTTGCACAGACACTTGTGCCACAATGTGGGGTGCCAAGAATGACCCACTCTCCACCAGAAGAGTCACGTGGGGGAGGAGAGGTGGTGGCATCGACCCACCGAGTCCAAGCCATCTGGCACTGTTTGCTCAGGTGGATCGAGGGTGAGCTCTTTCTAGGGCTCTCTTAGACCTCCCTCGGTTTGGTCCCCACTCGGTTTATTTATTCTGAGTTGGTTATTTAAGGATCCTATTTGGTAGTACCTTTCTGGTTTGGGTTTGCTTTCAGGAGTATTTGATTTAAGGTATGTCTTGTTTGTTTGCTTTGGACGCGTTTCAGTCTAGACATTTGATTTGCTGTTTGTTTGCTTGCTTGCTTTCAGAACTTTAAGGCATTGCAGGTCGGACCAATCGGCTTCTTTTCGACATTTGCTCACTTTCAGACCTTTGAAGGGATTTTGGTTTCTGTTTGGTTTTTCTTGGTTTTCTCTGCCTTTGAAATGTTCCGATTTATTACATTTGGCCTTTGTCTCCCATCACTCCCCTCGAATAACCAATTCCGTGTTGTTCTGTGGCTTCCCCTGTCTAGTGCGATCTTAGCAGAACTTTAGCTTTGGAATCTTATGAATTCCTGGTGCTAATGACAACACTTGTTTCTCTTAGGGAAACCCAACGAAATACCCTCTTCTGCAGTCAAAGGGAACTTTGCTGGCTCATCAGGAAGACACAAATAAGGGTCTGATTACTCAAGGTCTTGATAACCTCCATGTTACCATTCAGGATCACCCTGAGACCCAGTAAGAGAAAGAGGTCTCAGGGTGAAAACTGGAAAGTCAACCACCACGGAAGAACAGCTTTCTGACCCCAAACACACATCCCTAGCCGGCTTAGAGCAGCTTGCACGTCTTCATGGGGGAAAATGAGAGACAAGATTTTTCAAAAAGGAGGAAATGTTTGGAGATTAACCGTCACTCCACACCCGTCTGAACTTTGTGTGCTGATCAGCTTCCAAGTACTGGCAAGACTGGGCGATCTAACCACAGGTCATTCGGCTCTGCGGTTCCCTCAACGGGGAATGTTTGATGTTCCAAAAGCTGGTATTTTTGTGTACAAAACTAATAATCAGAGGCAAATAATAAATGGGCAAACCGCTTTCACTACTGTGTAGAACCATCTTTAAAAAAAGTATGAAGTTGGTAGTTTGTAAGAATTATTAAGAGCTTCTAAAACTGTATATGTTAGAAGCTAAAAAAAAAACTGTGCGTGTTAAAATAAAATAATTTTTTAAAACTTTAGTTGCCGTATCAGAACTAGAGATAAAGTCTGAGAGTCATCCCAGTGTGGGTCGTCCCTCCTCTTTCTTCTCACACTCGCAACAGAATTCCGTATCGAAGCAAAGGACTAGAACCTATTTTAAAACACTAAAAATTCCCGGTGTGAAGGCCATTTTCCCGTGGGACGCTGTGCTCACACTGGACACGTCTTAGACATCTGAAGCCACGACTCTCCCCGTGGCTGATCCGGGGTCCCGAAAGCTGCCGACACTTCTGGGGGCTTGTGCTGAGATCACCTTGAAGCGTTGCTGGTGAATTTCCCTGCCTCGTGCATGGCTGATTCGCTATGCGGAGCACGGCTCTCATGTTACTTCGCATTCCTTTGCTTCTGCTTTTCTAGGCAGAGACCGCTAAACTTTGGAGTACCACTGGCACCAAAAATACACATCCCCTGGGCTCGTCTGTAAGTTGTGCTTGGGTCAGATTGAACGGTGTGTGGGTGTTCTAGGGAACATCGTAAGAACTGATACCCAAGATGTCTCCCTAAGTTTCTTATCTCCCAAGGAGAACCCGGTGACGCGGTGGAGGACAGCTTCCCCAAGGCTTCACATTAGAAACCCCTGGCACGCTCTGCCTCTCCTGCCTGTCACCTGCTTCCTGTAAATCTAGTAGCGTACACAGCGGGAATGCTGCTGGCCCCCTTCCTCTGTGAGAGTTTAGAAGGGCTGACTTTTATAACTTTTAAAGTCAAAACAGATCGATTTAAGCTCCCCATGTTACCAATCTTTGAAAAGTTTAAAAACCTAGCTACTGTGTGAATCTATGTCTTTAAACTTCACTCTGGACAGAAGCATTTCTGATCCAACAGTCTCTAGGGCTGTATTAGAGGGGAACAGAAGCCATGTGAGCATTAATATTGACCAAAAGCTGGGTAAGTGGCTATATGAGACAGGTCTGCGTTGTCGGATCCACAAGACAGCCCAGCATTACCCGATAAACGCAGACTGCCTTATAAACTTGAGCACTCTGAACATCTTAATGAGACTCTACTGTCTACCAATTAAAATGCTAGGAATGCTGTCTACGAGCATCTGAGGCCCATGGCTGAAATTGCTCTGCTTGGCTGTACCCCATCTCTCTGGTGTCCCGCCAATGTATTTGAAAGATGTCTTGGTTTATGACTGTATTTGTTCTATTACTATTAAAACTTCGTGAAACAGCGTGGGTATTGAAACATAGAATATAGGGTAATCTATATTCCCTGTAGCCACAGTCACATAGCTATCTTTTATCCCCCTGTGGTAAGAGTTGCGTCTACAAGAGCAACTCTTAATTACTTAGCGTTCCCAACACCCTGTTCTCACTCCTCTCATGACACAGCTCCGGCTGTTTTTGTAACCAGCCTGCCTGACAGAAACGCGGATGCTTTAGACACATCTGCGTGTCTCCCCACTTTGATTCTCAGAATATTGAAAGTTTGGATCCCCCCCAAATTAGAATTTCCCCAGGAGACTCCTACCCAGGGAGACAGCCAGGGAAGGACTCTGGAGCCACAGAAGGAGCTTGTCATCCTGAGAAAAACTCCCATCTGGTCAGATGACCTTGCGGGAGAGGCGAGCTGAGATGCTGATGGTGAGTGTCTTTGTCCAGCATCACAATCATGTTGAACCGAGTCCTTGGCTGGAGGCCTGAGCCAGAAGGGACTCGTCTTGGTAGCTTGGAGCCTTGGGACTACCATTTACTGGGTCTTTAACACGGGAGCTATGGCCGCACTCCCCATACAAACAGCTGGAGAAAGCCCGTGTTGTACCAAGCAGAATTCTGCTGACATGTTCTGAAAATTCTGAACCTGGAAACGTTTCTTTTCTCTGTGAACCCTGGTTTGTTTTGGGTTGGTTGTTTGGCTGACTTTTATGATGGACTATGGGTGTCATACGGCTTTCAGTTGCATATATTCCAAAGGCAGTTTTCCTCAGTCAGCACATTTTCTTACAATATTTTCCACTGTTCTGTTTGAGTTTTTTGAAGCTGTGATTCTATTATGAATCATCGTATATCTCTTGGTAACAGGGCGAGATAAGAATGACACAAGTCTACCCGATACATTGAAGAATTTCAGCACTGATAAAATCATCAAAGCAGATTTAACAGTTTCCTGTGTTTGAACATAAACTGTGGAATTTTTTACTACTCGTTGCTCAACCCTCTTATCTGCATTTGATAGTTGATAATCCTACCTAAGTTTCTCAAGGTGGATTTTTGTTATATTTCCTTGTCAATGGATGAGAGGTTTTTATTTGGAAAAAACAAAGACAAAAGGAAAGAAGTCTGTACGTAATCGAGATCGATTCCATTTCCTTCAAGCTGCTCATTACTGGTTTCTCAACCTTAACGAACTCAATAAACATGTGCCAGGCCTCTCAGTACTGATGGTGTGGGTTTCTGGAGCTCTAGGGACATTGGCTGCATTCAATTGTTGTCTTGAGGGGCGGACACTCAGTAACTTTCTCCTCCTCGATGAGTCGGTCTCTAAGCTCTCCCCCAGCTCTGCGGTTCTGATCATCTCCAGAATTAGGAGGGAGGTTCTGAGATGCCATTGCTGCATGAGGCCAGCAGGGAGCTGTCGCATTTAGTGGCCTCCCAGGATTAGATTTCTAAGAGGCAGGAAAACAAGCTTAGGAAGTCCATCCAACCTCAGAGCTTAATGTGGTGAGCTTTACTTCTCTGAGCCTTATTCTTCAACTCCAGCTCATATCTGATGCACAGTATTAACGTGTTACCAGTACTCACGAGCAACACTAATACGTACTTTTGGGGTTCGTGTTTTTTTTTTTTTTTTTGAGTCGGTATCTCACTATGTAGCTCAAACTTACTATGTAGACCAGGCAGGACTCAAACTCACAGAAATCCCTCTGCCTCTACCTTGTAAGCACTGGGGTTAACGGCGTGAACCACCCACTCTAGATAATGTACACACTTCAGAGACTTCGTTCCTGATGAAGGTATTTATTTTCTGACACAGCCAACCTTTGCTGATCAGTAGAATTAGCTAGCGAAGCCACGCCAGGAAGGGATGTCATTGTCTTCTGCATCCATTACCCGGGGCAGCTCTAATAGGTACAGCATGACTCATGGATCTCATGCCCAGGCAGTTTTTGAGCCCATTTCTTTCTCCAAAGCTGGTGACTCCCATGATAAGTGACTCTGAAATCTGCTGTGTAGTTGTACTTTAACCCTGACCAGTTGAGATAGCAAGACACTGAGTGCAGGCTTTGTGAAACCCACATTGTTTTCTGGGCCTGACTAAAGGACAGAGGATGAGGGACTTGATTGATAAAGCATTTCTGGCCTAATGACAGCGACGTTAGCAAACTCAGGGACAGGAGTTTGGGTTCCCAGTTTTGCGACTTTGTTGCATGGTCTTGGCTTCTTCTGACATGTCTTTGTCCGGACGATTGGCTTCTACAGTGCTTGGGTTTAAGCATTTCTGTGCTTACAACCTTTATATACATATCCCTACTAGATAGCTTATCATCACCATGTATCTAAGGCTGTAGTGAAGGGATGTTAACCCTGTTCAGATTGTCGTCAGAGACGAATGAGCAACACCATGTGCCTAACATCGCGTACAATTTAGAAATCTCATACCTTCCGATCTCCAGAGTTTGCAAGTTAGTGGAGATTCCAGTGCAGTGTTCTGATACTGTGGATGTCGCAGCAGGGGCCAGAGGTGTCTTGAGTGGCATCTCGGTGGGGAAGTAGATGGTGGTTAGACAAAGGTAAAGAAGCATGGAGGCATAGCAGCAAGGCACCCGCAGCATAGCCAGACAGAGGCATAATCGTTAGCACAAATTTTGAAATTTCGCAAAAAAAAAAAAAAAAATCCAAAGAGCAATCGGGCCCTCTGGTACACAAATTCTAGGTTCAGAGTCCTGGCATTGGCAACTGCTTTGTGAAATTGACTTGCCTAGTCACTTTATTGCTCTGGGCCATCACTCATTGCTACAGCAGGAGTGCAGACAATATTCTGGCACATGGCCCCAACTCTGGCCTCTATGATTCTTGAATCGATCCTAAGAAACCATGATGATGTTGCAGGATGGTTAGCAGCCCTGAGAACACCAGGTAAGTCTTACCAGGCATGGAGATGGGCGTCACCTGGCAGAACATAGACTGTCAGGGGTAATGTGAGCAGTGGGGTCTCCTCTGCAGATGAAAACCGTCAGGATATTCTGGAGCCCAGAAAGCCTGCTGTGCCATGTGTGGGCTGGGCAGCCAGGTCCTGAGTGATGAGACAGAGGATTCAGAATGTGCCTTTGAGTTGTCTTATGTGAGATGTTTGAGATCTAAGCCTGCCCTCTGTGTGCCTCCCCCACCCTTGCCTCTACCTTATTGCCAACGGACTAAGATAGCCTACAGACAATCAGCCTCCAGAGGATTGACCCTTTAAATCTGAATGTCTTTTCAAATCTAGTTTCTTCTGTCTCATTGAGAAGAAGTACAGTTTGTCTTGGTCTGCTGCAGCAATAAGAATAGATTCCCAGATTAGAAGAGGTTGTGATTGTGAGGGTTAAGCAGGATTCATGTCTCTCCTCCACGTTCTCGGCAGCCCAGTGTCTCCTAATCAAGACAAAGAGAGCTGATATCATCACGTGTCTCTCACGTGGGAAAGAACTCTTGTCTTTGGAGACTAGATCTTTCTATCTTTAGAGTCAGCTTGGTGCCCTTTCCCCAAACGAGCCCCTTCCCACTCCTGCAGAGAATCAGCAGAGGGGCCAAGGAGAGAGCTGGGTCAGAAAAGAAGACATTGGCTCCTTTAGCAAGCAGTGACATGTGCTCCATGGCCTTCGTGAATGACACTCATGAGCAGAGGGTGCCAAGAGGCATTTGGCTTGAGGCTTTGACGATATTCATTCTGTAATTGATTCCACGTGGCCTCACAGGTTCAGAAGGTGTTCATTGATGGACTATAAGCAGAAGTTTTACCTAGAATCTGTATTCCTCAAAGACAGAACGTGAAACATACCCGAGAGGATCATACTAAGAGTCTAACTCCCTGATTCCAAGATATGGAGAGGAAAAGGCAAGGTATAGAACAAACAGTGGACGGTTCAAGAGGCCGCTGTCTCCACACGAAGCTCCACACGCAAAGACAACGCGCTTGAGGCTTCTTTCTCTTCTCCGTGGCCTTTGAGCCACATCTAAACACCCACGAAGCCTCTGGTGAGCCGTGACATCTGTCCTGAGACTGCCATGTTAGGGAAAGCTTTGTCTCTTTTGCTGATCTAGGCAGCAGTGGGGATTCATGACGGGTTGGGTGGAGTGTCTCAACCCAGATTAAGCTGTTGCCAAGTGAGCTGTTGCATCATCTAGAACCGAGATGGGACAGGCAGCGGCAGAGGAGAAAGTCGCCACACAGCCTTCCTGGACTCAGGAAACTGCTCGTGGAAAGGGAACAGAATGGTCCCCTCTCTGTGGATGAAGCCTGCATTTGAGAAATCCCTCCGAGCCTTTGATACTGTGACAGAAGTATAGCTCCAGATACCAGGCGGCATCAGCACACACAGCTGCTGCTCTGGCCAAGCTGTGACTGCCTGGGCTACAGAGTTGTAAAATTGGGAGGGGGCATGGTCACTGAGGTATAGCCAGTGATTCTAGGTCCCTAGACCTTGGGGTAACGGAACCTGTGTCCCCCAAGCCATGGTCACACCTATCTGGCTCTACAATAAACTATCTCTTCTCTCCTTTAAGGTAAGGGTTGAGTTTTTATTTTGTTTTGCTTTGTTTTGTTTTGTTTTTATGTCAGAAATATCCTTGCTGACTACAATATGTAGCCATATTGTGGGAATCAGCACTTAAGAATCCCAGGTGGTGGGGGTGTCCACCAGAGAAGAGCACCTGGACATGGGTTCAAGCCAATAGAAAGTCTTTATTAGGCAACCACAAATGCACTAGGTGTTCGGGACTGAGTGCAATCCTGAGCCTTTCTCCAGGTGAGATTTTCAGCACAAAAACGGCATCCTAGGCTGATATCCCTCCATTAAGAAAACCAGTTAGCCAGAAGCAGAATTACAGAAGCCAAAAGGCAAGGTTAGTCCTTCTAGGGACGTTCCAAGAACTATGCAGTTTGGTGGATTAAGTCTGTGTTCTCATTTTGGCAGGTGTTTCTGCCCATGTGCTGGGTTCCAAGGCTTGAACGGTACTCCCATCATGACATCACTTATGCTAAGATCTGGGGGGAGGGGGCTGTTACACTGGAAATTTGGTGGTGGGACCTAGACCAAGTCTCTGTGCTCCATGTGTAAGTGGAGAGAGTTGCATTTGCCTGAGATGAAGAAGATGAAACAAACCCCAGGATTGTAATCTTGTTGGCCCGCAGACTAAGGAGACCTCTACCTCTGCTTCAGAACAGCACACACACATCTCAGAATGAGGACTTTAAATAACAGGCTGAACAGTTGTGGATCTGCTAGCTAGCTATCAGAGCCAGTATCATTGGATTTTGATTGGATGCCATTGAGAACAGATCCCTTCCTTGTAATCAGTTTTGGACACTACCTCCGGTTTCCCTAGTAACAAGTCTAAGAAAGAAAAACAACATCCCAGTTTGCTCTCCTTGGAATTTAAAATGCCATCAGAACAGGAGGAGGATGGAGACATCGCAGCTTTATTGAGGCTGATTAAGCGAAAACTACCTCATGGTAGAAAGATGGAGTTCTGCGTTCCACCTCTGGCCCCGACTGCACATGGCATTCTAAGCGGTCAGCAGCATGACGTACTCTTGTCTCCTCCCTTGAGAGTTAATACAGCCGGGCATGTCAAGCTCCTGACCGGGAGACCTGAGAAGGCTGATAGACCTGAAGACATGTTAAGCAGACTGGAGAAATAATCGTCCCCTTGATGAAATGGCATGCTTGTGCACTCCCAGAAGCCCCCTCACCTCCCCTTGAGGCAATTACTTGACTATCTTCACAGCTAAGCCTGCCTGCTTTTCTGAATTCTAACTAGAAAAGTGTCACCTTTCTTTCTCCGCTTTGCTTCTCTCCTTTGGATACTGGACGACAACACCTGGTGCGCTCCCCTTGCACACTCTCTGCTCTTTCTTTGCTGAACACGCCTGTTTGCGTGGACCCTAACTGAAGAGACATGACTTTTCTCTTTCCTCTCCATCTCCCCCTTCTTGGCAGCTGCGTGGGATTACAGCCACACGCCCTGTGCGGTTCCCTCTCAAGTTCTTACAAAATGATCCTCCGGCTTTCTCCTGAGTCCATTTATAAAGTCTTTTATCAACAAGATACACCCACAGAAAAGAACTCCGATTCTCTGGAAACAAATTTTGATGAAGCGAACCCTTCAAGCATCAGACAACCCAAACAGCCAAGTTTGCATAAAAGGATGTGGAAATGTCACTATGATGAATTCTCAGTAGCTCTTGGAAAGACCAAGGTCAGCTATGGAAACAGCTTACTGGGTGCCTCACCATTTGAGGCTGTACACAAGGACAGTACTCAGGACAGAAGGACAGCATGCAGGACAGAAGGACAGCATGCTGGAAGGGCGAGAGGTGGCATCTGTGGAAGGTTCCTGGTCTCTGATAGGAGGAGGCAGCGTATCAGCAAAATGAAGAGAAAATGTTCTAAAGAGATCCTAGAAATACCTAGGGAAGAAAATCCTGGGAAAACACCGGCAGGGACGCCCTGTAAATGCTTGACGAGTGGGTGCACGTGTAGATGTGCGTGTAAAGATGTCATGTGTAGGACGACTTTTGTATATCGTATCTTAGTTCAGAATGCATTTAACTTATCGACGTGTGTGTGGGTGCACAATCACGTGCAAGCCACAGTGCCATGTGGAGGCCATGTTTTGGTAGACAGTTCTGTCCTTCCACCCTGAGCTCTGGGAATCACACTCAGACCAGTGGGGTTGTGTGATGGGTGCTTTTACTCACTGGACTGCCTCAGGGCCCCATGTGTTGAACTTTTATCTCAATGCATCACTAGAAAAAAATTAAAGTGGGACAGAATGGGTTAACTAACATCCAAGTTCTCTGAAATTCCATCACCAAGAGAAAACTGTTGTTAGTGTCATCCAAACATGCTTTCTAAACACACACACACACACACACACATACACACACACACACGCACACACACACACACACACACACTATACACACACACATACACACACACACACACACACACACACACATACACACACACACACTATACACACACACAGACACACACACACACACAGACACACACACACACACACACACACACACACACACACATACACACACACACACACACATACACACACACTATACATACATACTCAATATATGTCAAGTTTTCACAGACTTGAAACCTGAGGTATTGCAAACCATTTCTAGCTGACCGCCTTTCGGTCAGCAGTTCATTCTGCACTTGCTCTCTGTCAATAAATATGTCCGTACAGTACTTTCCGTGCCTGCAGTTTCCTTGCTGTGCATGCTAGCCCGTGACCGTGCTATGTCCATGGGTAGATTCCTGTGAGGACTCTGCCTTGCAGAAAGCCACCTTATCACTGTGTCCTCGATTGATGGAGAAAGAGAAAGCTCGCTTTCTTACAGGGTTTCTAACCCCATCATAAGACCTCCATCCTGACCTCATCTCACCCTGATGAACTCCCAAAGCTCCTATCTCTGAACACCATCACACTGGGGTGGGGGTGGGGTATTCCAATATATGAGTTTGGTGGCCCACGGACACTCAGCCTGCGGATGCCTCTGTTTAATGATACAGGAGCTCGCACATATTGTTTTATTTGCGTTTACGTCAGCAGAAACTGCAGTCTAACTTCTGTGTTGGTAGAGGTCCCTGGACAGCAGTTTCTCCCTAGAAAAAGTACTAAAATGTAAAACAAAACAAATGAACAACACCAAGAAACCCATGACACTAATAGACCACCAAAAGATATTTGCTTACAGTGTTTAGTAATTATTTTCATAGTTGAAGCAAGAAGGCAAAGAATTGCCATGCTGGTCTCAGCCTGGAGTCTATGGGTTAGACAGTTCAAACTGTTCATGGATCTGCACATGTTCATGAATGAGAAAAAGTGCTGTAAGTATTTTAGAGTTACAAATTTTAATGAGTAGGTGGACTTGCAAATACTTAGGATCAACTGTTCCTGAGGGATGTATTTCAAGATCTTGCTGGATAATATATTATATTTTTGGGTATTAATAGATACTGTCGGATTTCTACCCCCTATATATGCTCTATGAAAGAATCTGTTAGCTTTGTTTTTTAACCTAATAAAAATATGTGCTAATCTTCCATATCCTTCAACTTAGGCTAAATTGAACTTCTATAAATGAACTGTCTCCTGTGGTGTCTGGCATAGATAGATAGATGGATAGATAGATAGATAGATAGATAGATAGATAGATAGATAGATACATAGATACATAGATAGATACATAGATAGATACATGCATACATACATAGATACATAGATAGATAGATAGATAGATAGATAGATAGATAGATAGATAGATAGATACATAGATAGATACATAGATAGATACATAGATAGATACATAGATAGATAGATAGATAGATAGATAGATAGATAGATAGATACATAGATAGATACATAGATAGATACATAGATAGATACATAGATAGATAGATAAATACATAGATAGATAGATGGATAGATGGGTAGATGGATAGATAGATATAGATGAAGAAAGAGAGAGGAAATGGAGAGAAAGAGTCTCACAATGTATACCTGGCTGTCCTTGAAGTCACAGCAACCCTCCTGCCTCAACAACCTCTTGAACTCTAGTATGAAGCATTATATCAGGCTTATCTAGTATGTTCTTGGTGCTTAATTGGTGATTGTTCATGAGCTGTAAGGTTAAATAAAAAAAATAAATGGACGAATGAACGAATGAGTGATACTCTATAGTAGAGCAGTGGTTCTCAACCTTCCTAACGCTGTGACCCTTTGATACAGTTCTTCGTGTTGTGGTGACCCCAACTGTAAAGTTACTTTCATTGCTATTTCATAACTATAATTTTGTTACTGTTATTAATTGTAATGTAAATATCTGATATGCAGATGGCTTTGGGCGACCCCTCTGAAAGGGTCGTTTGACCCCAAAGGGGTCAAGACCCACAGGTCGAGAACCGCTGCTCTATAGGTTCTCTGCCCTCTCCCCATCTAGCTGAAGCCTTTCTAGCTTTTTCTAGATTTGATCTTGATAGTAGTTCCTGGCTCTCTTCTGTGTGTATTTTCCACCTTAATATATTTTTTATGTTGTATTTATTTATTTAATGTATGCGTGTTCTGTCTGCATGTACACCTGCATGCCAGAAGAGGGCATCAGATCGCACTGTAGATGGTTGTGAGCCACCATGTTGTTGCTGGGAATTGAACTCAGGAGCTCTGGAAGAGTAGTCAGGGCTCATAAACCGCTGGGCCATCTCTCCAGCGCCTTCTACCTTAATATTTAATACAGTCAAGCAGTTATAGGGAAACAGAACCTCTGAAAACAAATTATGATTTAGGCCCAGCTTCTCCTCCACAAATGCCAAGAGGCACTAGCAGAAAGCATGGCAACCTTCACAATCCAATCTGCAACTAGTTTTTCATTCCAGAAAATGATGGAACGCTTTTAAACCACAGAGTGCACTGAATAACACCAGAAAACGTTTAGCACAAAATCAAGTTTTCCACTTTCATTAATGAATTAGTTGAGTTGCCTGAATATCACTGGGCACTGGAATCTTGGGGAAAGATCTGTGCTTCCCAGGCTGTGAACCATGAAAATGAGGTGTCCACCTCATTTGGGGGAAAATGTACTTCAGTGAACTTCCACAACAGACAGAGGTAACGAGTCTGTGCCCTATTTCCTCCCTTTTTATTGCTTAATCATTTTATAAATGAATGCAATTATAAATTAGCTATTCAACAGCACACAATAGAATCCATAAACAAAACTGGTTAAATCATTTCTATGATTAAACTGTGTGCATAACATTTTTAAAACAAGGACTAGATTCTTAGTGGAGCCTCAATTAAGCCATTCTCTTTCTTTGAAAAATTCCAGGTTGTTGATTAGTATGGTTGTATAAACACCATGTTGAGTAGCTCTGGTCACAAATATAACCCCAGGGGTAAAGGAAAAAAAAGGCTTTTTGCTTCTTTTGAGAATATCTTCCTTCGTAGCCCAGACTTGCCTGAAACCCGCTTTCCTCCTGCCTCTTTCTCCCAGTGTATGGATTATAGCCATATGTCACTAAGCCTGGTGGAAGAAAAGATTTTTTAAGATTTTATCTTTTCAAGTTTCAAAATACTATCTTATGTTGATGATATAGTTAAAGCGAGTTCATAATAATTGGACGATGGGGCTGGAGAGATGGCTCAGTGGTTAAGAGTGTTGGCTGCTCTTCCAGAGGACCTGAGTTCAATTCCCAGCACCCACACGGTAGTGGCTCACAGTCATCTGTAACAGGGACAACAACCACAGCAAAAACAAATGTGGATTGTATATTGCTATGTTTCTTTAACTAGAAGAAAGTATCTGCCTTAGTTTCCTTTCCTGTTGCTGTGATAAAATTTTCTGACGTAAGCAAGTTATGGGAGAAAGAGTTTATTCTGGCTCACAGTTCAAAGTACAGTCTGTCAGAGCAGGTCAGGCTGTGCAAACAGACACATAGAGCAATGGAGTAGAAGATCCAGATAGAAGCCTATGTAGGAACAGCCACTTGGTTTTGTTGTTGTTGTTTGTTTTTGTTTAACAGAGATCCCAAAATGCACATTGGAGAAAACACAGCCTCTCCAGTAAATGGTACTAGGAAAACTGGGTGCTCACATTTAGAAGGCTGAAGCTAGGTCCCTGTCTCTCATCCTGCACAAAAACAAGCTCCAGATGAATCTCTGGCCTTAGTATAAGACCCAAAAGTCTGCACGTGCTAGACAAAAAAGTATAGGGAAATCAAGATACGCAAAGACTTTCTGAGCAAGACCACAGTGACTTACGACAAAATATGGCTAGCGATTGACAAGTGATAGGTACCTCATGAAATTAAAAAGCCTGTATGGGTTGCAAGCGTATGTATTTTGGGGGCATGTACAGACATGTTTGCATATGTGTGGCGGTCAAAGGAAAAGTCTTATATGATGTTTTTAGGAGCCATACGACACATACATATATATAGATGATTAGGTGGGGTCCAGATGAGGTAGGTAGACCAGAGGTTCTCCACCTGTGGGTCCAACCCCTTTGGGGATCAAATGACCCTTTCACAGAGGTCACCTAAGACCATCTGCATATCAGATATTTACATTACAATTCTTAACAGTAGCACAATTACAGTTATAAAGTAGTAATGGAAATAATTTTATGGTTGAGGGTCATTGTAACATGAGGAACTGTATTAAAGGGTTGCAGCATCAGGAAGGTTGAGAACTGTTGAGGAAGACCATCTGGCCACATATGAAGTATCCAGAGGGAAAGATGATAGGGAACAGAAAGAATTGTTCCCAGTTGTGCTGGTAGCAGAAGGTGGGGAATGGCACAGGGCTGAGGGAGAAGAACAGGGATTACCAAGGGCACATTTCTCGGGAGTGTCTGGCATATACAGAGTTCTCTCTGCGGGAATGCAAAGCAATGACTCAGTTGCAAATAATGAGACCTAAAAAATCTCCACAAAGAAAATAATGAAGCACACTTGCGGAGCAGGTGTTGGAACAGTCAGACAGGACAGTGTAGAGGGGCTGAGATGACTGCCCAAGGCGGGGAGGGACCCCACTCAAAAAGACGTACCAAGATGGGTGATGGGCAGCTCTTCTCTTCCTGCAAGGACAACTGGGAGTCACTGCACAACCCAAGAATACAAGATTTCCAAGGAGCCCCTATACTGCAGTCTTTTTTGCCCCAAAGGAAATGTACCCCCGATGTTAGCTTATGCATACTTTGTTTTTTAACAATACAGTGAAATTATTCTGTGAAAAGCTTTGCCTCAGTGTAATTAGGCAAAAGAAAAGCAAGATCTTATGGAAGGTCGTAGACCTTTTGATCCCATTAGGGCTACTGGGAGAGTCGCTGAGAGAAGTCTGAGAAAGTTAATGTCTAACCAAAATTTAATTTACGATCCAAGTGTACAAACCACTTTCAGGACTATGTGGCTGACTAATGAATTCATTAGGAAGATTAATGGTCATTATCTTCCATTTTGAGCTGTGCTGGTATGTGCTAACTTGACTCTTTTCCTTTGGAACATGCTGAAACAGCCCAAGGTTCACCTGAATGGTAGGTGTGTTTCAAAGTGTTTCAGTGAGCTTGATATGGGGGTGGAGTTGAGGGAAGTAGGGACCCTCCTTGAGCTAGTGTCTGTATCTCACAGCCCTAAGCCAAGGCTGCTGGAGCACTCCCCCAACCCCACTGATGCTGCCGAAATGTTGTCCTGGGTAGATGTAGATATAATTGTCCTCACCTCCAGGCACCTGAGTGCCCACATCCCTAACAGAAGGCAAACACATTCCTGTACATATTCCAGTGCAGAATGGAAATATTCCCACTGTTACCTACCCCCACCTCATACACGGAAATAGTCAGGCTATTCCAGATATCCAGGCAGAAATAACCCTTATCCGGGCAGTATCTAGCAAAGTGGGACTTGTCAACTGGTTTAGCCACATCAAATCCTAAGTCTTTCTGAGTCTTTTCTGCAAGAGTCCAGTAGGTTACTCCTTGTTTAGACATATCCTTTTCTTTAATACAATTCATAAGAAAGGAGCCATGGGGGTTGAACGACTTCATTTGATGCGTTTATCCACAGCACACTAAATAACAGGGGAAGTGCAGTAAGAGGGATACAGGATGGATCTCTTGACACGTCGGAGAGAAGTGGTGATGGGGAAAGAATACAGACTCCCTAAGATCTGGTCAAACATTTTTTATTTATAAAAAATATCATTCTAGGAGGCTAGAGAGATGGCTTAGTCATTAAGAGTCCAACTGCTTTTCCAGAGGACCAGAGTTTGATTCTCAGAGCCCACGTGGCAGCTGACAACCGCGCGTAATTCCAGTTCCAGGGGATTCAATACCTTCTTCTGGCCTCCATGGGCACTGTACACACACAGTGTCCTGACGTACATGAAAGAAAACACCCATATACGTAAAATAAAATATGAATTTTTTAAATTAAAAAATGCCATTTAGTCAAAGAAGTCTTATTAAGTCCAATCATAATATTGCTGTTCACAGCGACGTAAGCCTATTCTTATAGTTTTTATTTTTCAAATGTCAGGCCAAGCAAAGTAAGGTGCCCATCACCTGCCGTCATGGACTGTCTCTTTACACTATCCCAACAAACTTCTAGGGTTGGACTTTACAAAACAAGTCAATATAACGTCTAATGTCTATGTCGTCAAGAAATGATACATTTCTGAGATGGTCTGAAGAAATCCAAGCTCTACTCAAACACTCCTCAAAACTTCACAGTTCCTCTTTGTGGAACATGAAAGAAAGCCACCTCCTGTTGGTCTAAAGTCCCACTGTACTCCAAGTGCCACATGGAAATTCTTCAACATCCAATGCCCGTACCCTTACTTTTGTGTCTTGTTTGCATGTATACAACGTGTGCAATATATGTATGTGTTCACATATGTGCTTGTGGTGCATGTGTGTACACATTCATATGGACCCAGAAGTCAACATCACGTGTCTTCATCAATTGCCGTCCGCTTTAGTTTTGAGACAGGGTCTCTCATCACTGAACACAGAACTCATAAATTTTGCTAGGCTGGGTGGCCAATGAGCTCCATGGATCTACCTGTCCCTGCCTTCCCAGGACTAAGATGATAGGTGCACACTGTCATACCCAGCATTACACGGGACCTGGGGATCTGAACTCAGGCCCTCACGCTCATGCGGCAAGCACTTTGCCGACAGAGCTATCTCCTCTGCCCACTACGGTTGCATTCTTACTGTAATTTTTGTATTTTAGTCATTTCTGATTCAGCCACTTATTTTTGCCCTCCTGATAATGCTAAGCTTGTAAAGGCTGATGTTTGTGTATTTCATTTTTCGTGCACCTACCCCTGCATAAAAGGGAAAACCAACAAGCCTTTGTTGAATTGAATTGTATTATGGTAGACTCACTCGAAGTCTTTTCATGTTATTCCAAGTTTGTTGTCTGAAGAAGGATGGTGAGTGGAAAGCAAGGGCAGAAGAGAGAAAGATTAAATCACGAAGGAACACAGGAAGGGAGCACGCTGGACTCTTTGCTCATATGTGTTTACGTACCAGAAATTCTTAGGAGATGTGATATGCCCTTTAACGCCATAATAAGGTTACAAGGGAAGTTGGAGGTCATTATTATTAATGAGAACAGAATTACTACCATTCTCCCCCTGTCCTGTGGTTGTAAAAAAGAGTGGAGAAAGAACACATACTGCCGTTTAGGATACAGATAGAACTTGTTTCCCGTTCCTTTTCGATTCAAAGCCCCGCTGTTACCCCAGTTTTCCTGTAGCCCTACATTTGAGAGAATGCCAGAGAACAAAGCATGTCTTTATCCTTCGGAAGCACTACGGTCTCTCTGGCCTGTGAATGGTCTCTCTTGGCAGCAGGAACTCGGGTCGTGTGAAAGCATTTCCTCCAAATGTAAGATCCATCTGCTCCGATCTGGATTTTCCATTATGAAGTAGATTCCGCAGCCCACTGCAGCTGCTTCTGCTGTCCCCACTGGACAGCCCGTGCGGAGCCACTACGCACAGTAGCTCCCACTGTCTGATAAGAGCTTGGCGAGAACAGTCGAAATAGAAACGAGCCTGGATGGATAGTAAGCGAAGCTGACCATGAGAAAGGTTCCCTGACAAGTGAGGGAGCCTGACGCCCAGGTTCAGGACACAAGGGCTTCCATTCCTAGTCTACACGAATCACATAGACGACCACACGAGAGATGCACCTGTTACTTTCTTGTTACTATCTTGCCACGCACAAGACACCCGATGAGAAACAATGTAATGGAGTAAAGGTTCACTTCAGTTTACCTTTGGAGGAAAACACAACTCGCCAGGGAGAGGACATCACAGCGGCAAGAGCTTGAGACTGCTGGTCGAATTGCATCCACAGCCGGGAAGACAGGGATGGTGAGCGCTGGTGTTCAGCTCACTTCCTTTTATCAAAGCCAGACTCCATCCCATGGAATGGTGCTACCCACTGTCAAGGTGAGTCTTCCCAACTCAGCTAACCTAACGTAAACACTCACTCACAGCATGTCCAGAGGCTCACTTGATTTAAGTAATCCCTCACAGGCATACCCATGGACTGGTCTTCTAGGTGATTCAGCACCCTGTCAAGTTGGCATAACTGCCCACCATCATAGATGCTGAAGACGATGTAGTGGAATTTGAAGTCTTTGGGGCAGAGTGGATGCAGAGAAGAACCCCTTGAGTTTTACTCAGTAGGGTTGAGAGCCTAATCAAACAGTCGGGCAGTGGTGGTGCACGTCTTTAATCCCAGCACTCGGGAGGCAGAGGCAGGTGGATCGCTGTGAGTTTGAGGTCAGCCTGGTCTACAGAGTGAGTTCCAGGACAGTCAGAGTTACAACGGAGAAACCCTGTCTCGAAAAACAACAACAAACAAAGCAAGATGAAAGTGTTCACATTTGTAGCAAATGGAAGAGTTAATTGCAACAGGAAACGGGATGAAGCTTGAGAAGTTTACTACCTGCCCTCTACTGGTGAAGTCTATGCTTTATGTAAGTGGATTTCCCCTGACTACGCTGTATTTATAAAATTCCCCCTGATAGGCAAAGGATGGATGGAAGGCGCAAATGTCTTCACTTATGTGAAGACAGAGAATTGACGCTGAGAAATCAAGGGGGTTGAGACAAAAGCACACATGGGAATGAGCAGAGAGGAATTTGACGTTCTGACTGTGGTCAAAGTTACCTGATTGGCTACACTTGTCAAAACTCGTCAAACTACAGACTGAAGGGCTGTGCATTTTTCCTCTGCGTAATTTGTACTTCGATAAAGATAAAAACAGAAAAAGTAAAGCGACCCGTCATGGTCATAAAAAGGGAATGTATGACCTTTCGAACTTGCTCTTATCTCCTTAATATGGCTCATTTGAAAATTAATTTATCTTGTGGACTCCCCAGCTGCCACTCTATAGGCTGAAAGTACACTTAATAAGACCAGGCAGGAGGTCCACAGTTCACCTCTCTGCTTTCTGTTGTGGATCTTTACCTTTTTTTTTAAGTCTCGTTATGCTCTGGCTGTCTTGGGTCTCACTCTGTAGACCAGACTGGTCTTGAACTCACAGAGTTCTGTTAGTTCTGTGAGTTCTGCCTGTGCCTCCCAAGTGCTGGGATTAAAGTCATGTGCCACTATGCCTGGCTAATCTTTACCTTTTAAATCCTAAATATGCTAGCTTTCATTCGGTGCTGAAGATCCAGCCCAGCTGCTCACACAGGCGGCCGCTCTACCAAAGAGCCACAGGCTGAGCCTGGGTTCTACTCCAGTGACTCTGATGACCTAGAGATTGTTTGTTGCTCTTAGGTACTACGTCGTCAAACTTGGAATTTGAATTACTACAGGCACTATCGTTCACGTTCAGCTTGAGGTCGAAGGACAACCTGGAGGAGTCAAGTCTCCTTCTTTTAATTTGGAGGTCCCGAGGATCAAGCGCAAGTACCCCGGTTTGGAGGCAGGTGCCTCTATCTGTTGAGGTGTCTCGTCAGTCTCATTCTCGTATTTTTCCTATAATTAAAAATGTAAAGGAAAATAAATTGGTTTTTGCCTCGAACTCAGTCCTCCTAGGGCCAAAGAAATCAACCCATTGGACATTTGATGTCACCAAGCTGTTTCAGAGATGACTGATAGAGTATCTTCTAAATACATTACCTATCATGATTTTCCTGTTGTGATGAAGCCTGAGCTCTCTGGAGATAGGTTCTTAGAAAACAAGGTCCCTTAATTCAGTTTATTATCAAGTTAGTCTACCCAGTGAGGGGAACTCATGAATCAGTAGGAAGAGTTCTGCCGCTATCTGGGTCTCCCAGGAGGAGGCAGGCCAAGGGCAGGTCTGGATCCCTTGAGGCTGAGTTGTGTTCTTGATTCTCTTCCTTCTTCCTTGTTGACATGCCTCAGTGTCAACCTTACAGTGCTACCATGGAGAATGGCTTAATATTCAGCAGATACATATGTATCCTGTGCCTTTATGGAATATGGAATGTGCCGTATGCCTTTATGGAAACTAATATTGTTTTCTACACTAGCAATCCAGCCAGAGGTATAGCTCAGTGCATGGTTCGTACTTTATGCTTTCAGAAGGCCCGGTTCCTTCACGTCTTAATGGTATCTTCAGACTTCCACCTTTAAATCTCAGTCCACCACCCTAGGGGAACAAGATGGCTGCTGAAATTCAAGGAAAAACAGAAAAAGCATGTTGTCAGGGACATGGTTAGACTTGTTCCCTTTCATCTTTCTCTCTTCCAAATTCCTACTTTGGTATTTATTCTAAATAAACATAATTTTTCACTGAACCTGTTACTCTCCCAGTAATAAGAACAGGAGATAGCAACTGGTCAGGTAGGACACAGACCCCAAACCACAGTTTCAAGAGTGTCCTAGCTAGAGGGAAGGGGTGCTGGGAGAGTTCAGCCTCCTCGTTACCCTTACCCTTCTGGGAGCTATCTGTGAGGATCTGACTAGAGCTGACAGGACACCTTATGGTCAGGCAAACTGGACTGCTCAGCTCATTTGCCTGCCCATATTTCATCCTATTTCCTCTCTAAGTCCTTTGACTAATCCTCCAGACGAGCCCCTCAAAGCTCTCCTTTTCTTGAGGATGTGCTTCTGCTATATGGGAGCTGGCCTTCTCTCTCTTAGGTTCCCACCTGGGAAACTGTCACAAACTCACCTTCTGCGAGCCCTGAGTTTCATTCTTCAAATGTGTGAGACAAGAACCTACCAGCCACTGGCTTCGGGCAGATTGGCATCATGAAGCTTTCCAGGACCTTAGCCCCCTGAGCTAAACTCACAGAGATGCTCTCTAGGGGCTCCCCAAATTCCCTGATCGCCAGAGCAGAGACAGTTGCTCCACAACATGGTGCAGTCAGACTGCTTTCGAGGAATACAATGCACCCGTGTTTCCCATTTTTCAAATACATATGTGAAATGCCAACACCACCAACTCATTTGTTCGAGAAACAAAACCTTCCCTAGAATTCAGTAGGTTTTCCTTATGGTTTCTTGTTCTGAAGTTGATCACTTGGCCTCTACAACATCAAGGGAAGCTGGGAAGAAGATTGTCTACGGCAAGGTGACAGGGGAGGGGTGAACATGAGTGCTGGGTCAGCCAATGAGCAGTGCCTGTCAAGTGAGTCAGAAAACTGTTTGAACTGGTCGATAAATTCATATATCCCCAATAACTTTGGGATTCAAAAAGAGAACCTACCATAGGCTCTTCACAGTGTTAAACACAATTGTATAACTATATCAGTTTATGCATTTGTACATAATAAAATTATAGCTTATTATAATAAGTACTATCCATTAGGATATTATGAATATATTTTTAAATATAAATCCTTGCAGGATAATTTATAATACTCAGTAGATATAGTTTCTTCTTCCAAACACAGTGGTTCTCAGGCTTCCTAAGGCTGCAGACCTTTAATACGGTTCCTCAGGTTGTGGGGACCCCCATCCATAAAATTATTTCCGTTGCTACTTCATAACTGTACTTTTGCTACTGTTATGAAACATAATGTAAATATCTGACCTGCAGATAGTCTTAGGTGACCCTGTGAAAGGGTTGTTTGACCCCCCTCCCAAGGGATTGTACCCCAGAAGTGGAGAATCGCTGCTCTAACAATTGTATCTAGCTGTTGAAGTATTTAGGTTTAGGGCTTGAGAGAGGCATCAAGGTGACTGTCCTTGAATGAGAGATTTGTTAGACTAGGTATGAGTCCCATGAAGAGACAGCGTGACAGGTGCTCTGAGGAGCCATGTGGCAGAATGGGGGTACTTTCTGAAAGGTTTCAAGTGGGGGGAGGTTTCACGACACATGGTTGATAAGTTGTCATAGTGCATACTTAAAGTTCTCTGATTCCCAAGGGGAAAAGGGGACACCATTTTGAGGAAGGACAGATTGGTACCTGTATCCAGAATCTTCTATGAGAGAAGAGAGACAGCTGCTGTTGGGTGTGGCCTGGGTGGCATCAAATTTGGATTCTAATATCTCTATTCACGATGTGCATTTAAAATGTAGGTATAAGTAAATAAGCAAAACATGCTACTAAGAATATAAGAAGTTACCCTAGCATCAGGAGGCTGAGGCAGGATCATTTCAGGTTCAAGGCCAGTTGAAGCTACATGGTGAGAACCTGTTCTAGGCGTGAGACGTATCTCCCCCATTACTCTTACTAGCAATTCAACCACAAACTGTTGAATGGGTACTTCCAAAAGTAAGCCAGACTTCCAATGCAGAGATGTGTTCTTCCTTTGTAACAAGTTTGTGCTATTTTCAGACAGGTTAAGAAGTCAAATTTACATGATTTTCTCTTCAAAAACTCAAAACATTTGTCTTGGTCAGTGTTCTATTGCTGTGAAGAGATACTGTAACCAAGGCAACGCTTCTGAAAGACATCACTCGATTTCGGCTTGTTTAGAGTTTGAGAAGTTTTGTCTGTTGTCAAGGTGGGGAGCAAGGCAGCATGGGGGCAGACACGGACCTGGGGAGGTAGCTGAGAGTCCTGTGTCTGGATTGGCAGGAAGCAGGAAAAGAGAGACACTGGACCTGGCTTGGGCTTTTGAAACCTCAAAGACCACCTCTAGTAACACACTTCCTCCAACCAGGCCACGCCTACTCCAACAAGGCCACACCTACTCCAACAAGGCCACACCCCCTAATCCTTCTCAAGTAGTGCCACTCCCTGATGACTAAGCATTCAAATCTATGAGTCTGTGGGGGCCGTTCTTATTCACACCACCACGCTGTCATTCACTCTGGTGCAATATTCATTTCCAGTAGAACCTTCTGCCCATCGCCTTGTGGTTTCCACTTAGGGAGTCTGGGGTCTCTGCAGGTTCCTGTCCCTGGTGAGGCCTTAGGAAGAGGAAGGAGCTCAGTTAGGAGGAAGAGAAAGGAGAGCATTCTGCTGTGCGGGATAAAACTAATGAACACCCCAGCTTATTTATCACACAAATCCGTACAATTAAAGGAAACTAATTTTTAGTGTAATTGTCTAATCTTTAGTTGTAAACGCTGGCATTCTGCACAAGGCCCTTCCCATTGCGTGACTGGCACGGTCTGTGCGTTGACTGTGGCTTCTACCCCTCATCTGGTTATCACCAATCGCTTTCTGATTGTCCCAACTGGAACTCGGGGAAGGAATGATTCCAAGTCAGCATTGGGCTTTGCCCTTACGCCTGTCACACTCACCCAGATAAAAACAAGTTGCTGGAGCACTTCAGTAAGAGGCAGCAGCTGCTGTTGAAGTAGATCATCAGCTCGAGTCCCTCTGCCCAAATGATACGGTTGCTTCAAGTTCAGAATAAAATAAAAGCCCAAGGAGATGGGGGGGGGGGTGGTAGGAGTCATTTTCTTGGGAAAAAAGGAATACGAGCATGAGTGTCTGTGTGTTAGAAAGAGGCAGGGGAGAAACCTTGGCTGAGATGACGGAGGGGCCTACACTCTGTCTATTTTAAAGACCACATTAAGGTGAAGCCACTGGCAATTAACACCCTATCCTCACAGGAAGAGGAAGGCGAGGAGATTGAAGGCCAGATTCTGGGCTGGAGAAAAGCTGTTGGCAAGGTTGTTCCAGGGGAAGGTTCCTGTAGCTTGAACCGCGTGTGAACAGGGACAGGTCTTTTCTGCTTCACCTCAAAATCCCTCTGCTGCTTGTGACTGCCAGGCTTAGAAGGACAGAGAACAGAACAGGAATTGAAACAATAAAGAACAAGAAAGGAGGGGCTGCTGAGGGCAAGAGAAGCTTCAGAATGCTGGGTTTGTCCTTCTCTGCTCTCCCTAACCCCTCCAAGTCCCCCAACCCCATCCCATCTGATGAAGCACTTCGTAAATGGAACACAGGGTCATAGTGGTGAAGCCAATTTATTATACAAAATATCCCAGTTGGAACACTGAAAAACCTGAAGGAAAAACATTATTTACCAGGGTAAGGTCTTCTGGCAAAATTGTACACAAACAGGAAATGGTGCGAGTCTTTGGAATTGTTGATTAAAGCAAGCTCTAGTGGTCTCTGTAAGACCGCTTCTTTATTCTATTTTCTTTCAGCCATTAACCAACGTAACGCAACACGCACCTGTGTTGACAGCTAAGCGCAAGACACAAAATTAGAGGAAAGATCCCATCGCATTTTAAGATTCTGTTAAGCAGGTGAGCTCACCTCTTCTCTGAGGGAGGTGACACCTGTAATCTCTCATCGAGATTTATCACCGGAACTTCCTTCAGAGAGGCAAACAGCTGTAGGGAGAGGGAGTGTTCTCACTGTGAGTGAGTAACTCCCCGGGAAGTTGCAACTTCTGTTTGGCGTTTTCCATACTGCTCAAGAACACGTTTGTTTCTCTCCCAAGGGCACTGGGAGTGGAGGAAACAGCCCACGCCTCCGAAAAACAGCTCTGTGGTGGTTCAGAGGGATACGAAATAGTGAGTTTTTCTTAGAGGAAAATCAGATCATTTTCTCCTGGAAGGTGGGAGGAAAATATTCCAGGTCAGCACCCACTACTTAACTTTCACTGAAAGTGATGATTAATAGATGAACAGAATTTATACCTCTGAGCAGACAGTCCCTTCTCCAGCACAGGCCTTCATTTGTTCCTTGTAGAAAACATATCTCTCTGGCTGGAGATATAATTCAGTTGGGAGAGTGCTTGCCTGGCATTCACAAAGTCCTAGGTTCGATCCCTGGTACTGCCTTAAGTCAGGCATGGTGGTGCACAGCTGTTACCCCAGAACTTGGAAAGTAGAGACAGGAAGATCAGAAGTTCAGGGTCATTCTCAGGTACCCAGTGAGTTTGAGGCCAGCATAGGAAAAGCTGTCTCTAAAAAGGAAAGAAAAGGAAAGAAAAAAAAAAAAAACAGAGGAGAGGAGAGGGGAGGAGGCAGAGGCCTGGGAAGAGGAGAAAGAGGGAGAGGGAGGGAGGGAAGGAGGAAGAGGGGCAGGGGAGAAAAATCTCTCCTTCAACCTTCCCTTCCGCTGTGGGCAGGGCTTAGCAGACCGTTGAAAGCAGTTTCCAGCGTTTCTCTTGAGACCTTTTGCCAATACAGAAAATTAACTTCTTTTTGCTGTGTTGGGGATGGCACCAGGTACCTTGTACACATCCAGCAAGCTCTCTACCACCAAGCTACACCTCCAGCCATTGCTTTGGAGACAGAATCTCACCACATAGCCTGGGCTGTCTTCAAACACTTCATACAGCAGTTAGTGTCCCACGATACTGTGCCCTGTGCAAACTTTCCTTACTTTCGTGTTATCAGCAGAGAAGAGAAGGAAAAAGTGGAAGAATAAATAGCATTTCTACCTTTGCATTCTTTCTGAGTTCTGCTGCTGTTAATGTTCACATCTTCTGTTTTTATTTTCTGGCTGCATTTATACCTTCTTTTCGTTTCTTGCTCATGTGTACCGTGTTCTAACTCTTGCTTTGCTTCCTGCCCATGCTCCTATCTGAGCTCAGGATGGGAAGAGAATGGAGTAAAAGTAACAGGAAAGTTCTAGACCTTTAGCTGAATTTCTTGGCTCTGTCTCCAATGTGTACTCAGGAACCAGCCGCTTGCCTCCGCTGTGGTTGTTCCTCTCTGGTCCCTACCATCTCTTGCCTAAGTTATTGTATTGGTCTTTCACCTAGTTAATCCCACTCCTCCCTTTGCCCCTATACGGTTAACACATCACCCAGGGTAGTCATGTTAAAGTTAGAGCAGCCAGTCCTAGTGGCACAAGCCTGCAATCCTGACTCAGGAGCCTGAAGCGGAAACATCATCACAAGTTCAAGGTCTGACTGATTCACAAAGGGAGCTCAAGACCAGGCTGAGAAACTTGAGATCCTGTCTTAAATGTTCGTGTAAACCCCAAACTCGGGGAATGTAGCTCAGAGGTAGAGCCCTGGTCCAGCATGAAGGACTGTGCTCCAGCTCCAGCTCTCCCTCCCAGTCGTCATTCACTCCGAATCTGCCCGTGGCTTTCCATGTGGCTCAGCGCACAAGCCAGGTTCCTCAAAGGGTCTATCTGACCATGAGCAGCGGGAGCACTTTCTCTTCTCGAAATCTTGATGATGTCCCTACTCCTTGGCCCCTTCCATGGCAGCTGCCTTGTTCCTTCTCTGTTCGGCTTCAGGACGTTGACTTATGCTTCTGTGCTTCAAAATCAGCCTCCCGTCTGTACTGTCTGTTGCTTTTATTTGACAGCCCAGTAACTCCTTATCATTAAGTTGGTCTCCCAGACTGAAATAAATGTAAGAACTTATATCCTCAGCGTTGAAATGCTGTTTGGTAAACTCAGCGTAATAAATATTGGTGAAGTGAGTGAACACAAAGTTGCGAGACAGCTAAGCCTACAACCCTATGATACAAGGCCTGCTGTAAGACCACAGTGTGCCGTGCTAAACAGCCACACCGGCACACCGAGGCCCTGATTGAAGGGGAGCTACTTTCTATAAAACTGCAAGCCTGGCCCTCTTTCTTGTCCTTAACTTATCAGAAAGGGACAGCCCAATCATGCGCTTGACTCATGCCTTTCCAACGGGAACAGCATGCCCCTGTCCTTTCCCTGGGTCCTGGTAATCAGGTACTGTGCCTGCCTGTTTGTTACACTTTTTGTTTTTATTCATGGTCATGGCTCAGCCCCAGGAGAGTATGTTTATGCCTGGACAGTCTTGTGAATTGCAGGTCACTCTTGGATTCTTCCAAGCTAGTCATGTGGGGAAGAAAGCAAGCCTTTCCCAGGGGGCACGACAAGCTAACCCATTCATGCTTAGTCCTTCACAAGACCTTAGAGAATGGGAGATTTTTAGATCATGGTGTGTGTACATTACTGACTTCTTTCTAAAAGAACAACAATACCTTTTGTTCAAAGAAACTCACTTCTGGAATTCCCATTTATCAAACAAATCAAACTAGAGCATCTCTGAATGTAGCCAGGGATCAGAGTAGACCTAGCTTGATTCAACTCCTACCAGGAGATGAGGAGAACCTCTACAGAGCCTGATACAAGGCCTGTTGTATCAGGCCCAGAGTCTCCATGGAAGAAAGCAAGGTTCAGAGAAATGAATGGATTTCTTCAACATTCCAGGAGTTAATCCTGTAATAAAGATGTCAGATGCTTAATTCCAGGTTTATAACCCTCTTTCTACCACATATACAATGTTCTGTCTGCAGTTTGCCACTCAGGACTCCTGGCCCCAGGTTCCAGAATGCCAAACAGTGCAGATATTCCAGACACCAGTCAGAAGTCTTCTCAGCTGATCAGTCCTCCTGTGGTTGAGCTTGCCTTCCCATCCCTTCCATAAAACCATACAGATTTCTCCCCACAGTCTTCCCTTTCCCCTTTCCCTCCAGACTGTCCCTGGCCCTTCCCTGGGTGACTCTGGCACAGCACAACCTTGCCTTGGGAACGCTGATTAACACTATTCATTTTGAGCAATATTTTTAAATATGGTATAAGGTAGGTAGTCAGCTTCATTCTGTTGCATGTGGATACCAGTTGTGTTGAGTAGACCATGTAAGACCAGAGTGTATTTTCTCCACTGAATTCTCCAGACCCCCTTGTCAAAGGTGAATTGACAGTTAAGGTGAGGATTTATTTCTATACTCTGAATTCAACGTTCATGTCTGTACCAAATTATCTTGGTTACTGTAACTTCCTACTTCCTTTTGAAACCAAGGCACATGTGTCTTCTACTTATGTTGTCTTTTGAGATTATTTTAGCTATTCTACAGAGAAATGCTCCATGTCATTCAGAAGGACCTGAGTTCAACCCGCAGAAGTGACGTTAGAAGCAAGGTAAGGTGGTACATTTCTGTAATATTCAGGGGACATGATGACAAGGATCCCTGGGGCTTCTGAGTCAGCCAGTCTAGCCAGATCAGCAAGTTCCAGGTTCAGTGAGAGGCCTGCCTCAAAACAGAGGGTCATGAAAGACACTGATGCCAACTTCTGATCCCCACATGCGTGTAAACAAACAAGCACGCAAACCTGCACACGTATGTATAAACACACACACACACACACACACACACACACACACACACACTTGCTCACACAAGAACAACAAGTTATACAAAAATCAGAATCATTATGTGACCCAGCAATCCCACTACTGGGTCTGTGACAAAAGGAAATTAATCTGTATACCAAAAAGACTTCAGCATATAGAAATATATATTTACTACAGCAGTATTTATAGTCAACGAGAAATAGAAGCAACACAAATGTCCATCAACTAATGAACAGGAAAAGGAAATGTGCTAACACATGCCACAGAATAGCGTTCATCCATAAAACGTGAAATCCCATCATTTGTGACAACTTATTTGGGACTGGAGATCGTTCACTGAAGGAAGTCGGACGAAGGAAGAGCACCACATGCTGTCACTACTAGGTGGACTCTAAAGCAGTGATCTCGCACAAGCTAAGGGTAGAATGGTGTCTGCAGGTGGCTAGGAAAAAGGGAAGAGGTGAGGATAGAAATGGAGGCTCAATGAGTCCTGAGTTATAGTCAAGACAGTGTGACTAGGGACCCAGTCCCTAGGGACAGGCCAGGGACTGCCATCATCCAAAAATGAAGCAGATGGCCTGGTCAGTGATCATTTATGCAGAAGCTTAAGGCCTTTGGAGTTTAGGAGCAAGAGAATGCCATTTAGTTTTACATTGGGGCAGGGTTGCTACGAGTAAGTCCTGGAGAATAAAATACAGGACAGAATGAGAAGTCGAGACGCTAATACAGTAGCCACATCTTCCAGCAGCACCCCAGTTATGCCCTGACTTGGTCTTCTCTCCAAGTGAACAGAAACTAGCAAAGGGGAACGTGTATCACACTTACGGTTGGGTCATGCTACCTAAGACTTGCATTAGCAGAGCCTATTTAGAGACTCGCTGCTTACATTATAAAGACAACCACCTTGATGCGAGCTGCCCAAGGAGAGGACCACTTGCCAGGAACCGTGAGAGGCACTGCAAACCCAAGGGAGGACCTTAGCCAGGAGCCGGTCAGGTGCTGTGCTTCTGTTGTATAACCACAGAGAGATGGTTTTCAGTCTGTGAGTGAGCTTGAAAATGGGCTCTTTCCTGTTGGAACCGTGGGTTGAGGATGCAGTCTGCAAATGCCTTCACTACAGACACCTGAGAGGGGTCTCTGATTTAAGCTACTTCCAGACTCCATCTCAGGGAAACCAACACAGAACGTTTGTGTGGTGTAAGTTATCGATCATATCTGTAGAATTTGTTCCTCTGCAATGGAATCTATGATTCAAGAAACAAAATGCAACCAAGAAGCTTCCGCCTATAAAGGCTGATTGTAGCATGCTTGTACTCCTCAGCCCATCAGGAAGGAAGGAAGGAAGGAAGGAAGGAAGGAAGGAAGGAAGGAAGGAAGGGTTATAACTCTCAAGGCTTCCTCTCCCCCACCCTCTATCCTGCCCCGCCACCCAGCAACCCAGTTCTGCCTACAAGCTGCCAGTTCTCGTTGAATACGGGAGACTGTGGAATCATCTCACACCCAGACCAGAACACACGGAAAACCTACACATGTAGACGCTATCAGAACAGCTGGGAGGATAAACTAGTTATCTCTGGGGAATGGGCATGGGGAAGAGAAGAAGTAAACCAGATTTCTGTTTTCTGTAGCAAATACCTCTTTAAACTGTAGAACTCCGTTACCTCTTAATCTTAAGGAGAGTCAGTGGAGAAATTCTAGTTCTAAATCCTCTCCCAGAAACCCCAAAAAAGGTGCAGAAACATCAAATGGGTACCTCAGGACCCCACCGTCTAAAATGCACCTGAAACTTTCCATTTTCCCGATATAATCCATGACTGCATGCGTTTCGAAGCATCTGCATATTTGCATAGGCAGAACATGTTAAGTAATGTGTGAAACTAGGCAGAAAAACACTCTCCTTACTTAAGGAGGCAGAGGTGAAACTGACCCCCGCTATGGCAGGTAAGGAGCACAGGCAGCGGCTGCTTCCAAACCTCTTAGGGATATTTCAGTGTCTTCCCAGTATTGACACTGTTCCTGCTAAGTACCACCCGGAGAATCAAGGAGACTTGGGAGGCCAAGCCAGCAGTACCTCCTGAATGTACACTTTCCCTTCTGACCTACAATTATTTTCTTCCCCAAGGGGACTATACGGCTCCTACGGACAGCCCCGTGGAAGTACCAGGCCTTGCTGTGGGTTTAGAGCTGGTGGAGGATGACTGACTGAGGACCACACAGGCTCTCCCTCAGGAAACAGAAGTAAAAAGAGATCCCTCCACTGGGCTAGAGACAGGGAGATCACACAAGTGAGCCGCCCTTCCCCCAGCTGCCTCCAATTACATCTGTCCACACATGCATGTGAGATGCTGTGTAAAAATTAAAGGAGGTTAACTTCTCTTTATGGGTTCTCTTTTATCTCATGGATTCAAAGCAGGTTTGCTACAAAACCTTCATCTTTGCTGTTTTAAAAAAAAAAAAAAAGCAAATTCTAAAGTTCGGGAAGGTCCTTTAAACTTTTGAGGGGGGGGAAAAATGCTAAAATGAAAGTAATTCCTTTATTATTATAAGAGCAGAATGGCCAACCAAAAACCACACAGCCAGGAAAAAAATAAACAAAAAAAGTTTAGATGAAAGGCCTCCGCCTCCACCGGCGATGGCCTGCCTCTAATTAAAATCACAATTAAAACAAGGGAGCAGGAGCTGTGACTAAGACTCTGTAAACCAGATGCGAAGTGCTCATGCTGACTTATACAGGATATGTTGGATTTTCTCCTACATTTGGGACAAAGAAATTCGAGCCCTAACCACCCCCTCTGACCCGGCGAAGTCCACCCCTGGGCTGGTGACACAGCTGACTGGCAGCCAGCATCCTAGACCCAGAGCGCTGAGCCCACCCGGCTCCGCTGGTGCTGTCTACACATGAATTTTCTACCGAGCGAACCCTGGAATCTCCCCTGCTGCAGCTTCTGAGTCATTCGTGGGTGTTTGTTTTTGGGGCTCTGGATTTGAGTCACCACCCTTCCTGCCCTGGGTCCTCTCAATCCAGGGGCAATGAGCAAAAAAGAAAAAGAAACGAGAAATAGCTGTGTCCTTTGGAAGCGGGCCTTGAACGTGGATGGCTTGCCGGTTCACACCTTCCTTTACTTTTCGATTCCCTCTGTCTTAGGTAAACAAGTCCGTGGGAGTTGAAAACTACAGTGGGAAAGAGGAAGAGGGGAGTTTCGAAGGGTGAGTCTTTTAAGGATGTGACTGAGGCGAACGGAAAGAGTGGCCGAAGTAAAAATAGCCTCTGGCTGCGGCTGGCGGGCCGGAGTCAGCGCCTGGTGGAGCAGGGCGCCTTTGGGGACCTGCGGAAGCCTTGATTCTCAGCTCGGTGGAGTGTGGAGATGGGAGCTTGAAACGGGGCGACTGTATGCTGCAGGAGACTGTCGTTCCTAGCATTCATACCTCTCTCTATCTATCTATATATCTATATCTGTATCTCTCTCTCCGCCTTCCTCTCTCTCTGTATACATATTCCTACCACTGAGGAAAGAGGAAGCACTGATCTCATTTGTACGAGAAAGCGCCTCACTACCAAGAGGAAAACAAAGATAAAGGTGGGGCTGTTTTCCTGGGACACTGACATTTTGAAACAAGTGGAATCTGTGTTTGCTGAGTGTCTTTACATTAACGTCTTGGTTTCTTGGGATTGCTTGTTTGTTTGTGTGCGTGTTCATATTCTCTGTGTGTGAGTGTTTAGCTTGAATATACGTCTGGTAGAGTACTTGTGTATGTACAGTGCTTCCTCTGGCCAGAAGGTAGCGTTGCATTCCCTGGAACTGGAATTACAGGTAGTTGTCAGCCACCACGAGGGTTGTGGGAATCAAATCTAAGTACTCAGCGGGACAAGAAATGCTTTTAACCGCTGAGCTATCTCTCCAGCCACTATCACCTTGTTTTTATAGATAAGTGTCTTTGGTTATTAACAAAGAGTTCCTGAACTATATACTTCGTAGGCACATGGATGTAATGTTCTGAACCAACACATGTGTAAAAGATACTCAAGGAATACCAAATCAATCCACCCAGTTGTGAATTCTACTTGTATCTCACTTTGTCTTGAATATACCTAGGGGCCAGTGAGATTGTCTTAGCTTTAGTCACTACGGCCCATGCTACTTCTATGAAATGTCATGTTCAGCGTGTCCAAGAATCAAGCCCTAGGGGCCATGTTTCAGTTATTACCTCCATCTGGGCACAGTGACACATTCCTGAATCCCAGTGCTTTAGAAGTAGAGGCAAGAGGATCAAGGGGCCACCCTCTGCTACACAGCATGTTTAAGACTAGCCTGGACTACATGACATTCAGTCTTGATAAAATAAAACAATCACTCCTAAATTTTCTGCTTTGTTTTTGGCCTAAGCTACTTCCCATCCAGTTTCTAACACAAGAAAGAACACTGACTAAATGCATTTAAATGATGTAAGCGTACTAAAAATACAAGTTTTCCTTAAACAAATTTTATCCAAAGCACCGTAAAGAGTATAGGCATAGATTCAGGTTCAAAAGGTAGTTTATTCTTTTCTCTGATTCAATCCCCAGTCCTAGTCCTGGAGACCTGGAACATTTTGGTCTCCATATAATCCACTCATAAGCCTAGAACTGGAAGGCTTCAGCCTCCATAAATCTAGAACATTTAAACATCCGAGACTTACTGCAGACTGAGCCACTCTGACTAGCTCCTTCTAAACTCAGACTCTTCTGGTTCAACTCAACTGCTGTTGTGGCCTCTGAATATAATTCCTTCATATAGACCCCTGTATGTGATCCCTTCATATAGACCCCTGGATGTGATCCCTTCTTATAGACCCCTGTATGTGATCCCTTCTTATAGACCCCTGGATGTGATCCCTTCTTATAGACCCCTGTATGTGATCCCTTCTTATAGACCCCTGGATGTGATCCCTTCTTATAGACCCCTGGATGTGATCCCTTCTTATAGATCCCTGGATGTGATCCCTTCTTATAGACCCTTGGATGTGATCTCTTCCTATCTATCACACAGGCCTGTTTCTCTACAAAAGAGATATACATTTACTTCACTAAAATTCTTTGAACAAGGGTCTGAGTGTATGGCGTAGTTGGTAAAGGGCTCACCTGGCATATCTGAAGCCCTTGGGTCAATCCCCATCAAGTGTGTTGACACAAACCTGTAATCCCTGGAGAAAGGAGGATCAGACATTTAAAGTCATCCCCCTACAAAGGGAATTTGAGGCCATCCTGGGATTTATAAGACTTTGCCTCACAAAACCAAAATAGGGTTGTAGAGCTAACTCAGGGGTTTGTTCACTATTGAATCCAAACACCTGGAATGGATCTTTGCATACAGTAGGCCCCAGGAACTATTTACCAAATGGATGTGTCTGTATATAGATCTGGCGTATGGGTGTATGTGTGCTCACTCAGACTGCAGCAGGTTTGTGTGCATGCTTCTGAGTCTTTTCTTGAATAAGTTTAGACATAGACAGGATAATAGAACTCAGTTAAGGGAAAATCAACATTAAGGTACTTTGGGGGAAAAAAGCAAGCTTAATGGTCAAAGGGGGAATTTTTTTTTTTTTTTGAGAGGGTCATTCTATGTAGGCCAGGTGACCTTGAGCACCAGGTGACCATGAGGCCAGGTGCTACCACATCCAGAAGGAACTGTTTTTTTAATTTAACAGTTTGATCTGGTCATGGTGGCGCATGACTTTAATTTCAGCACTCAGGAGGCAGAAGTGGGAGTCTCTCTGAGTTCGAGGCCAACCCGGTCTACATAGTGGGTTCGAGGACAGCCAGAGCTATACAGTTAGATTCTGTCTCAAAAAACAAAAAAACAAGACAAAACAATACAATTACCAATTTGGTGGCTGCTTCCTGCCAAGCCTGGGGGTCTGCATTCAATCCCCAGTTGCTATATGTAGGAGTGCCCACAAATGGAAGACAAGAACTGACTCCTGAAAATTGTCCTCTGACTTTGACACTCATGGGTGAAGTTTGAGCATGTGCACACGTGCAAAATAATTGAATATGAAAAACAACTTAATGATTCGGGAAGTTGTGCTAATGCTCAGGTTTCAGTAAATGATTAATAGAATGAATCACTGAACAATGATGTATGTTCTGATAAATACAGGCATCAGAGTGTGCTGACACAAAGTAGACAGGGTAATGAGCAGCCTTGTATGCACTTAGGCTATGTGACATAGCCCTTTTCTCTTGGGCTATGAGCTTGGACAGCACATTACTGCACCAGATACAGATACTGCAGGACGTTGTCACCCAAGGGTAGGTGTTCATGTGTGTAAACTTATTTAAAACAGAGAAAAAAACTGGCATGGTGAGCGCCTTAGTTTGTGTGATGAGGATCATAACTGTCTTGGTCAGCTTTCTGCTGCTGGGAAGAGACCATGACCGTGGATGGCAACTCTTATTAAAAAACAAAACAAAAACATTTAATTGATGCTTGCTTACAGTTTCAGAAGTTTAATTCATTGTCATCTTGCTGGAGGGACACACGGCGGTATGCGGGCAGACACAGAAGCAGCTGAAAGTTCCATACCTGGATCCACAGGCAGCAGGAAGAGAGAGAGCCTCCGGGCCTAGCTTGGGCTTCTGAAACCTCAAAGCCCTAGTGACATACTTCCTCAACAAGGCCATACCTCCTAATCCTTTCAAATAGTGCCATTCCCTGGTGACCAGACATTCAAACGAGCCTATGGAGGCCATTCTTACTCACACCACGACAATGATCAAAAGCAACTTGGGGAGGAAAAGGTATATATATATCCAGCCTGAGCTACATGCCTCAAAAAAGCCAAAAGTCATTCAATCAGAACAAAAGGGCATACCTATATCGAATGCTGTTATGGTTTGAATGCAAAATACCTGGCACACACATGCATGCCCGCACCACACACCACACACACACACACACACCCTCGCCGTAGTCTTATGTGTTGGAATGCTTGGCCCTCAGCTGGCAGTACTAGGGTTTTTCTCCTACTGTCATCGGTTGGGAACGGAACCCATGACATGCCGTGGTAGGAAAACATTCTACCCTACAGTTACATCCTCAGCCCGGTTTTAAAATTATTTTTAATTTGGTATAGGGTGTTACTAAGTCCACACAGGCCTTAACCCTCCTGTGTCTGCCCCTAAGTAGCTGAAATTAGGGCCTGTGCCGCCTCAGCTGGCTGGTAGTGTTATTTGGGGAGGGTCTGGAAGCCTTGACACTGGGCCAAGCTGGTGGGTGCAGGGCTGGAGGGGTGCCCTCTGAGGGTGGCAGCCCAGCCCTTCCTTCCCTCTGGGTTCCTTATCTGCAGAGATGCGTATCAGTTGCAGGTGCTCTCGCAGCCGCAGGCCGGGCAGTTTCTGCTGCCAGGCTTTCTCAGCCGAGATGGATTTTATCGCCTGAACCATAGGCTGAAATATTCCTTCCCTAATTAAGCCGCCTCTATCGGTATTCTGGCAAGTGGCCTGTGTGGGCTTCTAGCACTAGTGGAGCTTGCAGAACTGGAAGCTGCTCTGGGAGGACTGGGAAAAGGACTGAGTGAGCTGCCTGCCGACATACCACCACTACTAGGACGCTATAAACACAGGGCTTTCGGGCAACACTAAGAGCATTAGCATGGCTTCCTCCGACGAGTTAAAGACAAGTTCACAGGAACAATTTTGCTTCATGAGCTCTCTTAACTATTCTTAACTTTTTGACTTCCGTGGCGATTTTGCTTAAAATATGTTTGGGTACAAATGCTTTCTTCATATCTTTAGGACAGAAGCTTCTGTCTTCACATTGTAATTTATTGATATTTTTATTGAATGTCCTTCTTAAAAATGTCACAGAGACCGATGTTAGCCCATGCTTAGCCAGGTAGGATCCTCACTACCACTACTTGCCACCTCTGCGTCCTCCCCCAGAAGGTCTCTAGGAAGTAACGCACAAGGCACTGTCATCCTCACGATGACCGTGCTTTCCTCTCGGGTCCTCCCCAAGCTAGGGCTGTTTTGTGCTTAGTCATTTTGATGAAAAGTCAATGACAGCCATGTATCATCATCAAGGGTCGAGACTGTTCCTAATCATGCGTGCCGTGCTTTTATGGGACCGGAAGTTGTTCTGTTTGCACTGGCGTTTCCGAAAACGCCAAGTAACGCCCGGTGCGGTGGGGTGACGGCGGCTACTGATAGCTAGCTTTTTGACACTGGAACAAACACGCTGGAGAAAACGCTCAAGGAAAGAAGGATATGTTGGGTTCACGGTCTCAGAACTTCCAGTCTGTTATCACTCAGTTTTGCTGCCTGGTGGCTGGCAGCTGCCACAGTTGTGCTGTATAGCTTACATTTAGGCAGGGAACATAAACAATAATCATCTTCTGTCTTACAAACACTGTTACTTGGGGGTCATGGTTATGAGGCAGTAATCGGACCTAGAACACTTCCTATCTTTAAGTGTTTCACATAGTGTTCAGGACCCTCAGGGTTCTTACAGCTCAGCTGATGCAGATGTCACAGTCCCTATTTACACACCCAGCCTCTGTGAGCATGAATCCTCGGCCCTTACTCCTGTTGCGGACCCCCATGGATCCTCAACATGAGCGATTAGAGCCTGTTACTTGAGTCCTGTTGCCTACTCATTCTGAGCCAGTGGCTCTCCGCACGGTGTAAACTTGCTCTCTGATCCCTTCTGCAAAGATTAGCCTGCCCAGCAAGATGACGCTTGCCTGAGGGAAAGGAATCTGCTCTTCATTTTTAAGCCCCACCAGGCAGAGCTTAGCACAAGATTGAGCAACTGTAAAGTACCACATAAATGCTTCGCCTCTGTAATTAGTATCTGCGTAATTCACCTGGGATTCACAGACTGTCACAAATGACTGGCTGCCATTTTGGTTGTATAGCCTAGCGTAATAGCCAATCATCATGTGTCAAGAAAACCTGCAAGATGAGCCTGTGCTGAGTTCCAGATTCAACAGAGAGGAGGGCACCACAGTAACTCACTGAAAGGGCGGGAAAGTCTCTGCAGGAGTTGGCTCCTAGGTGATGCCAGATGGTGAACTCTTCCTAGAAGCAATAAAGTGTGAGCTTTGATTTTTTGGGTCAGAGAGACAGTCTCTGCAGCCTCGGCTCACACTGTGGGAACATAGAACAGAGTGTCGCGCTTAAACCCTAAGCCACAGGCAAATTCATGCCAATCTCAATAATTGGTGCGCTGAACTTTAAATAGAACTTGAAACTCATTAAGGTTTTGGCTTTTACTTGGTCCAAACCTGCATCCATACATGATAGCAAACGTGAGCCATACTTAGTGAGCAAGACAGGTAGAGGGGGGTAGAAATGTCTGCAAACTAGAAGAGAAACTTAATCCAGGTGGAAAGGGGTATTGCAGCTTGAATAGCAAATCAGGAAGAAGCCTGTGTTCCCATTCAGAGCTCGCAGCTCTCAGGCTAGCATGTGAGGGAACAGGTGTCTTAACTCATCTTGGTTCCCTTTCTCTCGAGAGCAGCTAGTCCATTCTTCTCTGGGCATCAGGTTACCCTGCCTCCCAACAGATACAGGTGATGTGGGACTGGGTCTCGCATCAGTTAGCACCCTGAACTCCTGATGGGTCTAGAACAGGTGGTATTCTAAAAGTAAGCAGGCAACCCGCCACCAGAGACCATGGGGATGGGGTCAACTGTATGCAGGGCACACAGGCCATGTTCCCTCCTCTGTGGCTGTCAAGGCAACAGACTTAGCTATGTGGTGAGCCTCACTGCGCTTACAGAGAAGACAGCACTTTCGGGAATCCTGAGAACTGAACTTGCTGTCCTGGGGCTGACTGTCTCTGAAATTTACCTCTTGGACTTCCCAGTTGCAGGGGCCAATGGATTCCTTCTGTGGCCAGACTACTTTGTGTTTTTATCACTTGCGGCAGAAGGAGGGCCGATTCAGGTGGCTTATCGGTGAAGGTGGTCTCCGAACCAGAATCCCAGCGTTGGTTTTAAAAGAGACAAAGGGAGCCATTTAAAACAGGGTGCCGTGTGGAAAGAGAACGCAGTTGGTATAGCTTCCGGCGTTATTACTTCCTGGTAATATGCCCACGTACAAATTATGAGACACAGTTTTCTTATCTACAAAATGCAAGTCATTACCGGCACCTTGCTGGTGGCTGTGAGGGTAAATTGAAGCACACGATGTTGGCATAACAGTTCTTCTGTGATGGTGACAGCAGTGAAGGGGGGGGGGGTATTAGAGGTGTGGAAGAGAAGGAGGATGGGGAGGAGGGGAAGAAGGAGATAGGAGAGAATGGGGGAGGGGGAAGGGGTGGAAGGAGAAGGCAGGAGAGAATGGGAGAGAATGGAGGGGTAGGAAAGGAGTTTCTACAGTTGCCCAAGGAAAGTGTTCACTGGAAGAGCAGAGGGTGGAGGTGGACTTGGAAGGGTGGATGCCAGCCATGTCCCTTGTCAGGAGGCTTGCAGTAAGACTGGAAACAGAGTAGCATAAAGGAAAAGTCGCCTCTGATGCAAGGCTAGAATGTCTGTCAAACTGACCAGGCTTCAACTTTCTCATTTGTTTCAATGCCACCAAATACAGGAAAGCCAGCCACAGAAAATAGCTTTGTGTCCATGTTTGACGGTTAGGGAACCTAACCTAGCTAAAATTTCTTTGAGTATTCTTCCTATTCACCACCAGCTATGAAATCTCTGGGACCTTGTGAAAAGTGAAAATCCATGAAACTTCAGAGGATTTGAATTGTTCAAATCAGGAAGAGTTTCCCTTTCTCTCCTATATACCTCTTGGTCTGTCATGGGTTTTCTTATTATTGCTGTTTGAGATTTGGTATCGTGTTCATTTGCACATGTGAGTGCTAACCCTGCGTACGTGCAGCCTGGCTCTACTGATTGTCCTATGAATGTACATCCCTAGATTTGACCCGTCCCACACTTGTTCCCAGGACTCAGGACCAGACTAGAGACCTGCAGCATCCTCTGGGGAGGGATAGAGGTACGGGGCAAGGTAGGCCAGAACTGGCTTCAGGTTGCAAAGAAGTACAAGCGATAGGATTGTAGGAGAGCCAGGATTCCAGGATTCCAGGACGTGTGCTACTGCCCCATAGGGCTTCCTTTAGGAAATACAGATTCAAAGATTACTAAACCTATCCGTGCAATCTCCTTCTATTAATACAATGGTCAGTTTTCTGCAACAATGTAACTAGGCACAGGGTCCTCAGACATTTAGTCAAACATATTTCTTGGTGTTTTCTGTGAAAGTGTTACCAGTGGGATCAGCACCTAAATTGTTAGACTGAATAAAGCAGACAGTTCTCTTTGATACGGACAGACCTCATCCAATCAGCTGAAAGCCCAAGAAGATTGCAGAGATTGGCCCTCTCCCAAATCAGAGGAAGATTTTTGTAACTTCCTACTCAAAGTCAGACATCATCCCTACTTGGGTCTTGAGACTAGAGCCCTGTTTCATTGGAAATCCTCTGAGTCTGTAGCTTACCAATTCACCATGAAGATCCCAGAGGCAGGAAAGCCTTCAAATTGGTAAGTGCCAAGTCCTTAAAATAAACACACACACACACACACACACACAGTATCGGTTGTGATTCTCTAAAACACTATAACTAATATCCCTTCTGAATAAAGGGTCTTGTGTGACTCCACTGGTCATACATCCTGTTTCTATGTTTCCTGCTTGTTTGCACATCTCATACTAAGAGAGGAACAGAGAGAGGGGTTAGTGGGAAGAACAAATGATAGTTCTTGTGAGATCTCAATTGCTTGCTGTCACTGCAAAGCACCCTTACATTGTCAATATAGTACCAATAAAGAAGTGTGGTCCTGGAAGAAGCTTCCAAATTTCTTCTGTCCTGAGGCCACATATTGAACATCACACTGATTTAGAAAAACAATAATTTTACTTGGTGGAGATAAGAATGCATAAACAAAACTAGTAGAACTGAGGACTTTTCCCTAAGAGTTCACATATTCTTCACAATGGTACGCCACTGGTGCATCATGTACTGAGAGACCGTAAGGCCTTGTCCAAAATCCCAGAGCAGGGTGGCAGAATGAAGAATTTAGTTTTAGGAAAGAAACACAATCTAATGTCATACCCACCACAGGATCTGGGATCACATTCTAAACTAAACTAAAAGACGTACCGTTACATCTATAGTAAAAATGTGTGTTTGTGCTGGTTAACCAAAGTCGATAAATAATGTCATGTCAGTCTTGGTAAGGTTCTTTCAAATGAGTCCAGGTGAGTTTGGATTTTGCTGCAAAATGAGCTACAGAAACTCAGTTTGTAGCATTCTGGGGACAGGAATGCAGCTCGGTGTAGCAGGACACTTTGCCAAGGAGTTTTCTGTCCTGTGCAGCCTTCCTTACGGTTACATGCTGCTTGGACTTCTGGGAACAGCTTAGGATGTAAAGGAGCAGGGCAAGTTGGCAGTTTACAGTAGTTGGGATGTCTATACAGATGACAGTTCAGTTCCCTATGAGCTCCTGTTCTTCAAGCTTCAGACAGATAAGGACAGTCAAAAGGGGCAGTAAATCTTCTATCTATCTATCTATCATCTATCTATCTATCTATCTATCTATCTATCTATCTATCTATTTTTCTACCTATTTTTCTATCTATCTTTCTTTCTTTCTAGCTTCACCTGCAAGAGTGGTGAAATTTTCTCTCTTTTTCTGTCTCTTTTTAGAATTAGAGGATTAAAAAAAAAAGGCACAGTGAGAATCTATTACAAGTTAGGAATCTGTCACAGTGGCAGTTGGGACAAGAGAACAGGCTTCAGAATTTAGTTACAAGCAGCACTCCAATGTGGGGAAAGGGAACGAGAGAGCAGCTTTCAGGGCAGGAGAACAGGAGCATTCAGTTTCCGTTCAGAGTCAGTGGATTTGAACTTGTGATTCTCCTTGCCTGGGCTTCTGGCCATCCACATGCTCATTCCACTTGCAGTGAACCCTGAAGGAGATGAAGATGGCCAGCACTCTGGAAAAGCATCCCGTGATGCATTCAAAGCAATGGAAAAGTCAGCAGTGAGGCTGAAAGCTCGACCTTGCAGTTAACTACCGTCTACATCCTTTGGCCTGCATCACAGAGAACTGCATGAGCCCAGACAGCAAGTCAGGAGCAAAGGCAGGAAACAAAAATCTCCGCAGACCTCCCCAGGGCTGTTCCTTCACCCTCTGCAGTGCACCCAAGGAGGCGTCCTCGTAAGTCATCCTACTGGGATTTGCAAGTACTTTAGGGCTAGACTAAAGTGTCTCCTCTAACTTCCGTAAAGAGTCAGTCCACTAAGGGATCGGCTGTACTCAACCTTGAAGAGCGCAGTGATGCACTGTTTCAGCATTCATCCACGATGGGAATTGCTTGGACTCATTATCCTCAGATGCATGGATAAGCAGCACGGTTACGCGGGACTGACGCCCGTGGAAGTGACTACCCACTCCAGGGCAGCTTAGACTATCTTCACCAGTGCACTTTTCTAATGGCGTCCTGGACATTCTCAGATGGGTGGCTGATGTATGGATGTGGTTTGAGGTCATCTTTAGAGGGCGGAGCTTCCAAGGGATTGGGCCTTGCTCCTTTATGGGTAAAGGAAGATGCTGCTCGCAGGGGCTTGTGCAAAGCAGTCCATTCCCATCTGTCTGGAATCACTCCTACTCTCAGAGGCTCAGGACCACTTGCTCTGGAAAAGGCCCGGTAAATCCCGCCCTGTTCCTTACGTCTTCCGAGCGCCCACTGAACTCTTTCTGAACCTCTTGTGCAATAGCCATGACTTTTTATCTGGTTAGACTATGCATATCTCTAGGCAGGCCCGTTCTTCTGAAAGGCAGTCATTTCCACAGGGGTGGCCCTAGGTTGAAACCTTAAATTAAGTCAGATGCACAATGAGCAATGCAATTACTAAGGAAATAATTTTAGGCAAGTCAGCTTTGTGGGAATTTAGCTTAGTTTTCAAGTGATCTAATACGTTCTAGTAGATGCTCAAATAAATTGAGTAATCAGTTGTGTAATGAGGTATTGTGCCAAAATCCTCATTGTGGTATTATTTGTTGGTATGAATACTTACGTACTTAACTTTTCAGTATTTCTTTCCTTATTAGTTCACTGAGAGAATGAGGTTGGTCTAAGAAAGTTTGATCTGATAAAGCTGTTGGCAAAACTAAATGAGAAAGATACATTATGTCTTTGCGAAAGGAAATTAGATTACTCATTAATTACTCAACATTATTCACTACTGACGGTGCAATAAATGAAAGTCAAATTTAAATCAGGAAACTCCAACGTGAGTCATTCAATTAGACTAAGGTGGAATGTGTAAAAGGGTAGAACTAAGCAGTTCTCGTGGCTGTTCTTAGGAAACTCAGCCAGACAGTGCTTAGAAAAATGGAGAATGAGAAAAAATGTGAAGTCAATCAGACCACACAAAGCTGGGACACAAACACCGAGCACGGAGTCTGCGCAACTGTGCTTGTTAGAGAAACGAAAAGGTGTGGAGAGAAACAACAGGACTGGGAGGGGAGGAGGGGGAGGGAAGCTGGGGAGGGGGGAGAAGAGAGATTTATTTCAAGCAACATGATCTCTCACTGTATTGAAGGAGTTATTAAAATTAGTATATTCAGTAGTCTGATATGCAGAAGCAGGCATATAATTCGAGAGAAACATAGCCAGATAAAATCCGGAACTGCTAGCTAAATTTGAATTTCAGGTAAGCAACCTCACTATTTTGCGAGCTGGTGTGTGCTCTCTTTTCTGTGCCAGGCTCTGAAGCTATGACTCATTCACTTACGGATTCAGCATGGCTGCGTTGAGGCCTTGCTCTCTGCAGAATGTTGCGGCTTGTTTTGACCATACGGTGATAACGGAACAACTGAGTCCTATGCTCCAGTAAGCTGGTCCACTTACAGAACGAGCCAGTCATTAAACGGGACAAATGTCATGATTCAGATTTTAGTCACGGAAGTGGTAGTTAACTCAGGGGTGGGTCGGAAAAAGACTCCCAGTGCGCGTTCCTCAGATCAAGCCAAAGACTAAGCGTTTGAAATGGAGGAAGATTCTACCTGGAGAGAGCGTTCCTGCAAAGGGAAAACTTAGTGAACAAGGTATATCACAGGACATTTAAGAAACTGACGGGTCCAGTAACCTGTGGTCCAATACTCCAACACTTGCTGAGTGGCAAGATGAGGGCTGGGAAGGTGTGCATGACCCAATCAGAAGAGGCTTTAGATGCAGCCAGTCTAAACCCCAATGTGGGCTCAGGCACCCACATGACATAGTCATAGTTACAAACCCCTAAGCATACTCTGGCTATGGAGCAGAGAAGACCCCAAAGTGAGGACCGGACTGGGATTTGGAATGGATGTATAGAACAACCAGATATAAGAACTGTATAGGAGACCACTCCAGAGCTGCTTTGTTCTTTAGGCGAGTGAAGAAGCCTTAAGCCCCTCTCATGCTTTGTTTGGATGTTACGTCCATTGCAAGGAAGGCCCTGTTGCCTTACGTTTTCAGGGCAGGTTTGCCTCTGCTGTTATGAGGAAGCCATCTCAACTAGAAGCAGGTGTGTAATGAGGAAGACGCGTAATTGTCTGTATTGGAGTATTAAACAAAGTATACATCATCTGCCTGCAGTGCGGTTTTGGCTTGTCTGTGGTTACTTAGAACCATCCCAGGAAAGCGCTAGAGACATAATTAGGCTTTGCTTAAATGCCTGCAAATCTAAACTACCAATGCAAACAGCTCTTCTTAGCAGAGGAACACGTTCTCGTTTTCTCACGAAGATGAAGGAGGCCCAGCCAGGGTGGAAGCAAGACTTCAGAAAAGCCCTTGCTGTGGAACAGCACAGGAATGAAGACCTGGTAGGCTGGCCTCAGGATCCACCATACTTCGAGTCATGGTTAGGGCGAGTTTCCTAATGCTTGGGTCTGTCGCTGTAAGATCCTCCAGACTATAAAGAATAATGTTCCCAGCCTGGCACGTGACTGCGTCTTCCCTGACAAAGCTCAGGCCCCTCCTCCCTCCTCCTGATCTATGCATCCCACAACTTTTACTCAGCTGTCTCATAAGCAAGTTCAAGGAAGGTCTGTTCAACCGAGGACCATGGAGGACAGTAAAGCCTCCCTGGAGCCCCCTTGCCCTTACACCTGCTCTGAGAAGGAATCCATCAGAAGCTCTGAAGCCAACCCACACACACAGCTGGAGTGGGCTCAGAGGAGCTGCCTCATCTCTGCAACAGCAGCCGTTCCCCCAACTCTGATTCCCATTCTTGCATAGTGAGAAGAGAGAATAGATCTGATAAGCAGAAGTGTCCAGAGGAAGCGAGGGAACACAGTCATGGGAGGAAAGTTCCGAAATAGGAGGAGGGCACACCATTCCTTTACCACGTCGGCCTCCATCCCGGAGCACAGAACTAAATTTAGAATGCCGAGGAAGGCCAGGCTGACCGTTACGAGGAGAAGTGGAAACATACAAGCTTAAAAAATTCCTCTCAGAAGAAAATGGGGCCAGGGCCAGAAACAAAGAACCCAGATGGTTTTAACAACGAAATTTTCCCTCATTCCTCCTTTCCGTCTGTCAGCAGCAGGAGCTGTGCCCAGTGAAGGCCTCTATCCTTTCGGTTGACTGCCTCAGTTTCCCACCGGTGTCAGGCCATTCTTCTCTGAGGCTAGCCAGTTTCCCAATCCTCAAAACTCACAGCAGGGCCTGCGTGCCTACTCCAATGCGGGGCCATTCACCAGAGAAGCAAAGTTAAGTTTACCAGTTTGTAGTGTGCAAGGCTCTGTTGGAATTTATGAAGTGAACAGCAGTCTTGGAGTCCCTTCTGGGCTTGTCCATCATGTCCTGTAAAGTGTAATTCATGGGTTGAGAAGATGGTTTGGTGGGTAAAGTGCGTCCCTCACAAGCGTGGAGACCTGAATTTTAATCCCTAAAAACCCACGTAAAAGCCAGGCATTTTTTGAAATCTATTTAAAATTGCAGTGCTGTTGGGGTAGAGACAGCAGGATGTCCTAAGGTCCCTGGCTAGCAGCCTAGCCAACTGGTGAAGACTGCTCAACGGTTAAAGGCATTTGCCACTGGAAAATACAAGTCTGAGGACCTGAGTTATGTTCCTGGAATCCACATGGAGAGGTAAGAGAAGATTGGCTTCACAACTATAGAAAGCTGTCATCGGCCTCCACACATCTACTGTGACACACACACACACACACACACACACACACACACACAGACAAATATACTTTAAAAAATTTAGAACATTATACATTAGGGTAGTGGTTCTCAACCTGTGAGTTTCTGCCCCTTTGGGGGTCAAACGAACCTTTACAGTGGTTGGCTAAGACCACCTGCACATCAGATATCACATTATGATTCATAACGGTAGCAAAATTACAGTTATGAAGTAGCAACAAAAATAATTTTATGGTTAGGGGTCACCACAACATAAGGAACTGTGTTAAAGGGTTGCAATGTTAGCAAGGTGGAGAATCACTGGGATTATATGATTTCTGGACTACTTCACCCTCCTTGACAAATATTGTGAACGTTTGTTAAGAAGTAGAGAGAGAGAGAGAGAGAGAGAGAGAGAACTAACATTCAAGTCGAAATAAAGTTGTTTCTCTTTGTTTCCTATCTCCAACAAAAGTTGCATTCTAAGGAAATCCTAGGGCTGGAGGTATAGCTCTGACTGGTAGACCTTTCACTTACATGTGAAAGACCCTGGGTTCAATCCCCAGCAGAGGCAAAACAAAAACAAAAAACCAGACCCTGATGTCGAGGTTACCTACAGATATTGAAATAGCCATTAAAATAAGCACACGGTAGACAGTATCTGTGATCATTCCAAGGTAAACCACTGGCTTTTCGGAAGCCGCCAGAATGCCTGTTCCACGCCTCGAGTTAATAACTCCATGAGATCCCAGCCCATGTTCTTGTTGTTAGTTTGGAAAGAATGACTAATTCCTCCCTGTATCCTAATTTTGGAAACTGTTATTTTGGCCAACCTAGAAAAAAATGGACAAAACTAATAATATCTAACATGGCATGCTCACAACTTACAAAGCCTTTTTCATTTAGTCCCCAAACAGCTCCCACGTGTAGAGCTTTGCCCTGGCTCCCATAACTACAAGGCAAAGCCAGAACAGAAACACAGGTGTTCTGAAGACCAGCCTTCAATCTGAATGTGAACTGGACAGGGTAAGCAAGGGTTACTGCTGTATCCCGTGGGACAGCATGGTAAAATCTATTCCTTTCTTTAAATTTTTTTTTATTTATTCTTTGGGAATTTCATGCACGTGTACAATGTGTTTGGATAAGATCTATGCTCTACTCTTTCCTCTCCAACTCCTAATAGAACCACACACCTTATCTCGCACCTAACTTCACATTTTACTCTAAGATGAAATCTCACTGTAGCTTCAGCTGTCCTGGGACTCACGAAGTAGATGAGGCTGGCCTCGAACTCACAGGGAACCATGCCTGCCTCTGTCTCTGCTTCCTGAGTGCTAGGATTAAATGCAAGCGCCACCATATAGTGAGATGCTTTGAAGGAGTTTTGTGATCTTGGTTTCTCGAAAAGCACACAACGGCTTTTGGAATATGGTTTGTCCCCATCCCAGGTGTAGTGGATGATGACGAGTTTGATTTAGATTATTCGCTGCCAGTGGCTATGATTTGTTTGTTTGTGAAAAACATGATTTTGCCATGTGCAGCTTGTTCTTATGATTACATGCCGCTTAGACTTCTGGGAGCTTTGCTCAGAGTACAGATTGGTTGAAACCTGGAGAGCCGGGGTTGGTTGTTGGTTAGAGGAACTTCAGCTGGAGGAATTAGGTTCAGGGATAGTGCATTAAGACATTAGCTCACTATCAGTTCCTGCTCTCCAGGCTTTGGACTGTGAATACCTATCTATCTGTCTGTCTGTCTATCTATCTATCCTTTCTAGGCAGGCAACAAGAGCAGTTTCTTTCTTTCTATCTTTTCTTTTTTATTTCCTGAGCTAGAGGGAAAAACAAAACAAACAAACAAACAAGAAACCCAATCACAGTAGCAACCTTCTACACCACAACACCCAGGATGTACTCTTTTTTCTGTTAGGTCCAGTTAGTGCTGCTGGTATGCACGTGAGCGTAGCCCTACCCACTGGCGCATGGACAACCTATCAGGGGCCACAACCTAGAAGGACACTGATTCTCCTTCCCCCCAGCAGCCATCAACTGCCAATAGTTCCTCAGGGTGGGGCTTTGTGAGCCCCTTCCCATCCATGCAGTGATTTTAACAGGCTCGATCTTGTACTGGTTTTGTGCATGTAACCGTGGGCCCTGTGAGATTGTGTGTGCCACGCCTCACCCCTGCCCATGTCCAGAAAACAGTATTTTGTAGCAGGCCTCTGCAACCTTGGCTCTTACCAGTCTTTCCACCGACTCCTCTACAATAATCCCCGAGCCTCAGGAGAAGAGGGTGGCATATAGGTGCCCTGATTGGGACTCAGCAGGTAAAGACTATTTCTTATTCTTGGGATAGAAGCACGAGTTGATGGGGCTGGGGGTTCGGATCCAAGAGGTCACACAAGTGTTATACACCTTCCCTTTACCTTCCACGCGTGACATCCAAAGCACTGAGAATGTGAGACAGTGAAAGATCCTATGTGGAGGGCTTTGGGACCAAAACTGGAAGTGGCGTACTGTCTTCTGCTCAGGTCCTTTTACAAGAATGTAGTCTCATCAAGAAGGCCAAGATGTCACTCAGCAGCCTGGCCAGGCCCAACAGCCTTGGGAAATTAGAAAGTTTTGTTCCTCCAGACTTGTTTTATCAGGCTTCCACGGGTCTCTTGTGCTACGGAGTATGCTGAACATGCATTTCCTTCCGTGCAGCCTCCCTTTAGTGCTGTCAATTCCAAGAAATGCGGCTTACTGATCCCACTTCCTCCCTGCTTACTGATCCTGCTTCCTCCCTCCTTAAAGGTGGTTTTGGGGTCTATAATCATTTCTTGTTTCCTTTACCTTATCCCCTGTGTCCCCCTTGTTCCATCATGAGACAGATGTCCATTGAAAAGAAATGTGCCACTGTCACAATACTGGGAGGTCCATCCCCTACCCTTCTTAGCTAATGCTCCATTTTCATCCCAACAAACTCAGTTCTGCCTGCACTGATGGAATCTCATTATGTATGGGGTGCAGACCATGTGTTGACATTTGGGAAAACAGAGAGGAATTGGACACAGGACTTGAGGAGGAAAGGGTTTATTTCTTTAGATCACGCATCTGTTTGAGCCTTTTGTATAGTCATTAATTTTTAAAAAATTCTTCCTCAGATATTTCCCTGTAATTTAGGAGAGCTGAGAAGCTGTAAAGGGCCACGTACTGGTGGTTGTTGGGTCACATTCTTTGTGTATCTTTGCTGTGTTCTTTACGTCTGTTGGATTTGTCTTCTAGTTATAAGTTTCCAACTCTATGTGGTCCTTCTGTTTTCTGTCTTCATGAAATTCAGCTATAGAAGGCGGTAGGACTTGGCATTGATTGGTGGTGGAGCCGCTGAGGTGATCCTGTCTTGGGTGGGTGATAGCAGGACCGAGGGCAGCAGGACCACGTGCTGATCACCGAGATAACCAATAGGAGTCGAAACCCTAGTCACACTTTGAACTCTGTGAACCTACTGGGTGACAGCATCAAAACAGTGATTGAGCCAGGAGTCTGTGAATGGCTGTAGACCAAACCGCAGTCCCCGTGATAAACTCTGGAACTGCCGGAGTCAGAGTTCTAGTCATGAGGACCACTAGAGTACAAACCAGGGTATGCAATGAACCCTAAGAACCACTGGAGCCCAAGGCTAGGTCCCACACTGACCTCTATGGCCACTGGAGCCAAAGCCCAGTCTGACAGTGAACTCTGGGACCACAGGAGTCAGAATCCCAGTCCTGCTGATACCCTGCATTACATCTTTTGTACCTTTCTATACCCGAACAAGTTCACTAAAAAAAGAAAGTCTGGGTTTAGTGGCAAACATCTATTATCTTATAGCACTTGGGACTGGAAGAAGAAAGGTCAGGAGTCCAAAAGCAGGCTGGGCTACAAAAGCCCCTATACAGAAAAACAAACAAACAAATAAACCACACAATGAAACAAAGCCAAAAAAAAAAAAAAAAGCTACAGTCTTTCATTTTCTTTGCCATCTCGGTTGTTTGAACCTGTGGGCTCGTTCATGCTCTGCCACACAGTATTTGCCCGGGCTGGCATTTGACCAGCAATCTTCCTGCATCGGTTTGCTGTACGACCAGAAGTACATGCCTGTGCCATTGGGCCCAGCAAACTATCATTCCGTATTTTCAGAACATACGCAGACTTAATGTCTCAGAGCAGTTTGGGTTTAGAGAAAACTGAGCATATCACAGGCCTCCGGCCAATAGGTCTCTCATTTCCCCACACTACTGAAATCTTGCTTGGGCGTGGTCCATCTGTTCAAATGATGAGCCAGTACTGGTTCATTCTGGTGTTGTGTATTTTGTGGGTTCTGCCAAATGCAATAACATGTCTGTAATCACAATAGCTTCACTGCCCTAAAAATCATTTGTGCTGAAAGTATTCATCTGTCCCCCACCCTTTGTACCTGGCAAACCCTGATCTTTTTATGTCTTTTACTTGGCCTTTCCAGAAAGCCATATAGTTGGGATCATGCTCTATGTAGGCTTTTAAGGCTTGCCGCTTCCACTGCCTGCAATCTACACTCAAATTCTTCTGTGCGTTTTCATGGATGTAATTTCTTTGTCATTGGTACAAAGGCTTGTCCATGTCCTTACACAGACTTCTACATTTTTCTCTATAATGCTCCCTAGAGCACTCCATAGTATAAACTTACAGATGCCCTTTTATTTTTCCTTCCTCACAGACACGTGGAACGTTTTTTATTGTTGTTGTTTGGTGTATTGTTGTTGTTACGGTAAAGCATCGTAGCCAGTAAAAAGATGTCACTGCTTTGTTCACAAAGAGGACCTCGTTGAGCTAGACAGAGTGGGCAGTAACAAGAAGAGTCATGGTCCCGTGACTGTGGCAGAGAGGTTCGGGAGAGGGTGGGGTGGTGAGCTAGGGAAGATGGTACCGAAAGGAGCTCAGAGCAGAGGAGTTTAAAATAATCTTTGAGAGGTAGGCAGGGACTGGCAGGACTAGGCTCTTTGGAGAAGTTACTATGGAGAAGACATGCCGGCCTGCAGGTTCTGGCACCCCGGCTCAGAGCCTAGGAGCAGTGATGTTACTCTGAGGACCCGGCTTCCCCATCTAACCCGCTACAGCCCCGGGAAGCGTGTCCGGAAGTGGGTCCCGACGGTCCACCTCACCACTGCCCGGCTTTCAGAGTACAAACCAGGTGCGCTCAGGTGCACTTTGGTGAAAAAGGCCAGAAGGTCTGATTTCCTGGCATCCTGTGTCAAAAACGGCGTTCGCTTGTGGAAACCAAGGAAATGCTGAAGTACCAAAGAACGCAGGATGACCGCTTACCTTGCAGCCCTTATGGTTTGTGTCTTCTCCGGTTCATAAAAACATCACAGTCACGCCACTGTCATTTCTAACACCAAGTGCTTTTGAACCCAGCCGTATCTTGGGACTCGAGTTTCTCTTCTGACAGCTACCACCCCACGTAACTGGGACTCGGTTGTTGCTGATGACTGAGCAAAGAGATTGTGTGAGAAGGCGCATCCACCTCCTGGCTGTCTCCCCAAAAACAAACGTTCAGAAGCAGGGGGGGTTATCTGGGAATTGATGCAGAGACTGCAGCGGGGAGACAGGAGGCAGAACGGGGAGGGAAGAAAGACAAGAAGGTATTCTCTGTGGACTGTTGGAGCCTGAGCTCCCAGGGTAACTCTGGGAAATCGTATAAATACGTCTCAGGATGACTATGCCCTGGAAAGAGGAGACAGAGAATGTTCCTGGGTCCAGCTGTGTGCGACATGCTAAGGGCTGCTCCTGCGGTGATCAGAACTTCATTCATCCAGACACAGAAGAAGGTTGGTCAGTATTCTGTGACCCCAGAAAATTACCTGTGGTGGAGACGTAGATGCTGGAAGGTGAGAGACGGCCAGAGTTCTGTGAGATGGGAATTCGGAAGGCTGAGGTGACGTGCATACCACCTTCTAGACAAAAAGACAACCTCAGGAGCTCTCAGCTCTCTCTACAGCCTGGTACACCAAAGTAAAAGAAAGAGCACACTTCAAGGTAGGAGACTGAACTCCCAGCAGGCCCTCTGACTTGGAACTCTCTCCGTCAAATTTTCGTAACCAGCACTCATTTCTCTGAGCACAGCACCCACTGACTTTGTAAAACCTTCCTTCTTTGATTCTTATTATTTGGGTTAAAATGTCCCCACCATTAGCTTCAAAAGGGATCATTTGACAAAGACATGAAAGGCGGGCATAAAAATAAATCCTCTTTTGCAATCCAAAACTCAGTGTTCAGTAAAGTTTTGATACATATAAGAAGGAACTTAAGATACATGCAGTGGCCCACACCTTTAATTCCAGCAACCAGGAGGCAGAGGCAGGGGAATCTTTGTTAGTTTGAGGCCAGTCTGGTCTACTTGGTGAGTTCCAGGCCAGCCATGGCTACATAGTGAGAATCTGCCTCAGAAAAAAAGAAAAGAAAAGAAAGAGAGAAAGGAAGAAGGAAGGAAAGAAGGAAAGAAGAAGGGAGGGGAGGGAGGAAGGATAGACATGATATACAAATAATGGTGGTATTGAGAATGAAGTTGGTTCTAAGGAGAGTTTATAATTTCAAAATACTGGTGATAAGAACACTAAGGTGTATCAGAGGAGCCTCCTAATTTTTGTACAATAGATCAACATTCCCTTCTTAAAAGGCTTGTCTTGAACATGAGGTTAAGAATTAAAGATGCCTCTCTTACTGTGAATAGATGTTTGCTCAGTGTAATAAGTAGCATATTGTTAATTTAAATCTATGTGAGTTTTCAGAGGGGGGAGGATAGAGAGACTCCCTTGATTTGAGATCCATAGAGAGTCGCTATATGTCATTTATAGATACTTACTGGTTAGAAGACAAGCGCGTGTCAGAAGTTAAGCTCATACCCTATTGGACACAATTAGACGGCCTTCGTTCTGCTGGGACTGGTGGTCTTTTGGATGGAGTGAGCCTGAATGCCGCAGGAACCACAGTCAGCTTGCTGACGGCACCCTCAGAGAGGACAGCTGACGCGAGGACAGAGGGAGACCCCCTCATGTCCCCCCGCATGCCTACACCCAGCTACGTGTGGAGCCCACGTGACTCTCTGGACTGCTAAGCCGCAGCATCGCTCCTTTAGAACCCCGTGTCCCGCTCACATGCGTACTCTTACACCCTACCCCAGCACACACCTGTCCAGCGTCATTAAAGTCCTGTGATCCTGTTCTGAGAAGGAGCAAACATTGCTAACAACCCAAGTAATAAAACAATCGAGAAGATGCCTGCGCCCCAGCTGCTCTATTCCTCCAAACAAAAAAGAGAGAGAGAGAAAGAAAAAGAAAGGCACCATATGCTATCATCTTTTTGTGTTTAAGCTGGCACACAGAATAAAATAAAGCAGTCTTCCTGTTGTCACTTCCGTTGTCAGTGAGACAGCATGCCGGGTGCCAGCTTCCACCTTTCTGGAGAGCCCAAAAGCTCAGGCGCAGTCCTGAGGTTTCCTTGTCACCCCCGTCTAGGCCCGGGCCTGGTCGAAACCCCAAGCAAGGAGACCATGCTTAAACTTAACATGTTTGTTGTGGGCACACCAATGACTTCCCTTATTTTTCAGTGGCTCTTCAACTTGTCTGCTTCTTGTTGATTTAAAGGATTTCCAGGAGCTGGTCAGATGGCTCGGCAAATAGAGGCGCTGGTCACAGAGGCTTGACAAGCTAACTGCAATCCCTCTCGACCTCTCCCCCTCCCCCTCCCCCTCCCCCTCCCCCTCCCCCTCCCCTCCCCCGCCACACACACTAAAGGATTTATAATAGAGGAACTGCCCGTAGAGGGCATTTGCTTGGATGAATGTTGCTGCGCCCAAGAATGACCCTTTGGGGTTACCTGCAACCAAGCATCTGCCAAGGAAGGGTCACTGTTAGCCCAGGATGTCCTTCAGCATGGGCGCCCCAGGTGGAGCTTGCTCCCCGTCTTGTCTCACCATGGCATTGTGTCCCGAGACACCCCGTCTTCTGTTCCTGGTATGCTCTATGGAAAACAAGCCTTACAGTCCCATGATCTCAGCTTCGTATCTCTGCTGCCCTTTCTAAATTCAGAGCAGGTTTTAAGTGATAGGACCCAATGTCTAGGGATGAGGGGGCTGATATCAGAGGCTAGAAGGGGTGCCTTGCGACCTCACTGGAAGGATTGGCCCGCTACCTAGTTCATCCTCCTGTCCCTGTGGGCCTCAGTGTGGAGGAAGAAAACTCTTGCTGTAATTAATCCTGACTTTCTTAGGATTCCGGTGTCTCAGACTGGCCTGTTATTTGTGTTCCCGCTCTCTCACAGAGAACCTTAAGGAGAATTCTGTATGTTGAACACAAGCCACATTGGACTACATCCAGAAGACTCATCAACTCCCCAAAAGGTTCCTTACTTCGTACACTGAAAAAACAAACAAACGAAAACAAAGTTTTATAAGATGTGGCTGCAAACACTGAGTGACGTTTCTCTAGACAGGCCTCTCTCCATCATGGCACCCTCGGATACAAACTGCCCTGTCCCCTTGGCTAGAAGCAGAGCATCCTTGTCTTTGTTTCTGTTTGGCAGACTAGGTAATAAAAGCCAGGGCTTGAGCAAGCTATGCACAGCCTCCACCTGGAGTGTCACACCAGGCCCCCAGGGTCTCAGATCCCTAATTCCTGGGCCGCTGTAGGGCATAAGCCGGGTACAGTCACAGAAACAGATACCGCAATGCCTCTTGCTAAATCCCTGTGACCACAGTACCACTGGGCTACTCCCTGATCAGGCACAAACCAAGGTTTGCTTCCCGAGCTCCCAGAGTAACCTCACTGTCTCATTCCACAGGGACAGTCCCTGTCTCCTCTCTTCCATGAAGACGTTCCCAGCTCCCTCTAACTGCAGCTGCAGTTTCAACCCCTCTTACTTCCTGTTTCTCAGCTAGAATTCAGTTCAGATCCCCCGATCTTGTTCTGGCCTATTTAAAAGTGTTGGTCATTTCCTGTTTCCTAACTGGTCTCTGATGTTCGAGGCTCTGGACCCGTGTCTACCCTCACATCTGACCCTGGTATGAGACGCTGGCACAGCATCTCAAGAAGAGACTAGTGCCCTTCTCTGTCTCCAGTGTTGGCTCTTGACTTTTGAACTTTGCCTGCTGTGGAGTATTGGAGAACATTCTCTGACCCTTTTCAGTGCCTGGAACAGACGGCAGCGCTGACTTCAATAGTCATTTCCTTTCTGAACCTAGCCAAAGGAACCTGAACTACAGACAGTAACAAGCACTGCCCCATTCTGAGAAAGTACCTTCTCCCAGTAAGTCATGTGGTCGATCCCAGAGATAGGGCAGAGCACTTGGGTCACACTAGACAGGCAGACAAGGCCATCCTCAGAAGTTCGGAGTCGGCTGTGACTGAATTCTAACCCCAGCTTGCTTTGGGGTTCATTTACTTCTTCATAAACATAGGCATGTAATGAGCCTTTTGGAAACTTAGTGTTCTCATCAGTTAACTGAGACTAATAATAATACTACTACATGAATATCAGGATTAACAGGCAAAGACAGCAGAACTTTTAAATGCTAATTAAGCACGAGATCTTGTACTTGGACCTGGATGGTATAAAGCTGTGTGTGTGTGTGTATGTGTGTGTGTGTGAGAGAGAGAGAGAGAGAGATTCAGGCTAATCTGCGAGAGTCTGATAACCTGTGCATCTGCATAGCACCTAGCACACAGAGAACACTCGAGGAAATGTAGCTCTGAGGGAGAAACACAAGAAAGCACAGATGGACCAACAGTTCTCCCAGATCATACAAAGTGCAGCTGCTTAGACTTAACTTGACAGATTTGCAGGAATACAACCTACAGGAGAAATTTCCAGAGGAGAAGATTGTCCATTACATTTAACTAGAAGGGCCTGTTTTCTTTAAGGGTTGGAGGATGTTTTGATACTTCCTGTATTTTTGAGATACTATTTCTGAAATTTGGAACATTTCATTTTTAGAGTAATCGCTTTCACAATTCAGCGTTTCCCTTAAGTTTCAATAACTCGATAGCAGGGGTCGAATCACTGAAAGCCTACACTGAATACGCTGTACTCGTAGTCAGTAAATAAGACCTGAAAGCCAAATACAACCCATTGGCTGTTTACATAAATAAAGTTTTATTAGAACATAGCTGTGTCCATTCACTCACACGTTGTTCAGAACTATCTCTCAGTAAATGGCAGAGTTGACTGGTGGGAACAGAAATTGCATCTCCTGAAAGTATAAACTATTTGCCATCATGATGCTGGAGAAATGGCTCAGGGGTTAAGAGTGCTTGCTGCCCTTCCAGGAGACTCAGTTCGTTCCCAGCACCCACGTGCTCACCACTGGGTGCTCACCACCACCTGGAACTCCAGCTGCCAAGAACCTCAACGCCCTCTGACCTCTAAGGATATTTGCATCCGTGTGGCATACACTCACACAGACCCATACATGTAAATAATACAAAATAAATGTTTAGCTTTGGGTGATGGCATTTGCTGTTGATTCTAGCACTCGGGAGGCAGGTAGAGCTCTGTGAGTTTGAGGCCAGCCTTGTCTACGTGGTAAGTTCTTGGTCAGCTATGACTATGCATTGAAACCCTGTCTCAGTAATAATAATAAAATAAAAATCTTTTTTAAAGAAATGCTAACTGTCCTTTACTGCGAATAAGTTAGGGCCTCCAAAATGTCCATTTATAAATGACGTGTTTCCCACGGGTGTGTCTCATCACGGTCCTTGAACCTCAATCAGGTGCAAATGCTCCTAAGCCTTGATCCCCTTTTCTCTCTATTGGATTACTCTTTTTACCCAAACTGGTCACTTTCCAAGTACCAGATCCAGCTCTGTACAGCCCATAAAGGCTTCACCTTACCCTTGCCAGAAGCTATTTCTCCTTCTGGGAACTTAGTCAGTGGCCTTGTTTACGCCTCTAGGAGGCCAGAGATCCTTTCAATCCTGTATTAGTTACTCTCTTTCAGGCAGGAACGCGTGGATCCTGGACTGGCCTGGAACTCTCTGTGCAGCTGAGGTTATCTTGTACTTCTGGTCCTCCTCCTCAGCGTTGGGATTATAGGAGAATCCTGTTTCCACACACTGGGCATTGAACCTAGGGTCTCAGTCATGTCCGACAGCTATATTCCCAACCCGTTACTTCCTTTTGAATCACGATAAGGGTAATACCTGACAGAAACAACTCCAGGGGAGAAAGACTTTCTCTGGATTGTGGTTTCCCAGGGCTCAGCCCGTCCCGAAGGGGAAGGCAAAGCGAAACAGTTCAGTTCGTGGCAGAAGGTGCGTAGGATGGAGGCTGTTTACACCATGGTGGACCAGGGACCAGAAGCCAGGTCTTCAGATGCCCAACCTTAATTACCTACTCTGCAGAGAGGCCCCACCTCCTGGAGACTCCACAGCCTCTGAAATTGTGGCAACAGCTAGGCAACAAGGTGTGAGCTTGTGTGGAACCTTTCAGATCGAAACCCTAACAATTTCCTGGATTCTCAGTATCCCCAGGAAGGCAGGTAGAATCTGGAGGGCAAGGCACCATGTCTTGTGGTACCGTTTGTGGTCTTCTCCATTCCCCTGATCACCTCAGGAGACGCGGTTGTGAATAGCACTGGGCAAGCTCCAGCTGTAGCCTTTCCCTCTCAGTCCCTCTCCCTGGTCAATAGCCTCTGTTCTTCACTTGGATAAATGTCCCCCATTTACCTCAATTAAAGAAAAAACAAAACAAAACTCATGCTTCCTCTTCTCTCTCATGCCCCGCCCTGGTCGCTTTGTTTTTCTGATCTACTTCCTGTGGCACCCTCTCTTTCTTCCCTTTCCCATTCCACTCGTTTCTATTTTCCCCTGTTTCTTCTCTCTGCCCTCTCCTCCCACTTGGCCTTCATGTCTCCTATCTGTTCCTATCTCTCTCAGTTTGCTATACTGTGGCAATGAGGCATACCTTACATACATTTTTTTGTAAGAGTTAGATACCATTTGCTTTTCTTTGCTTAAGTGAAAAAGGGATGGTTTTGGTGCTCGGTGTGTCTTTAAGGAAAAACAAGTCCCAATTAATTACAGGGTTAGTTTTCCTTTAGGGGATGTATTTAAAAAAAGATTATCCACCCACACTTGATGACTCCTTAGGAATTAATAATTGAAACAAGATACAATCATCACAGGGTGATTTGGTGAACCCTGGTAATGCCTGGTGAGGTGGTGTTCACTGTTGTTTGACTGTTCTGTATGTAGGCAGGCCTAAGTCAACCAACCGTTCAGGCCACGGAACAGAAACCTCCTATTTAGGCAGCTTGGTTTGACTCATAAACCTGAGTGATTTCCCCTTAGGAATGTCCTTAAAGGAAAGGAAGTCCTCTTCTGAGCTCATCTGTAGAACAGTGAATTATTTATTCGTTCTCTGTGATCTCAGAGAGGAAAGACGGAAGGAATCCCACGAACTCCAGGCTTTCATCATCAAAACAGGAGTCTAATCTCTGATTTGAATGTTGATTTGCTGGGTTGTTTGTCTTGTCTTGTTTTGCTTGTTTGTGTGTGTGTGTGTGTGTGTGTGTGTGTGTGTGCAAAAGTCAAGAGAAAATAAAATCCCTTAATTTTATTTTGTAAGGAGTACTTATTTCCTGAAGGAAAAAAAAAAGTTAAGAAAATAAGTTAGCTAAATTTCACAA
>JAMJFZ010001203.1:8872500-8882500 GCA_026225945.1 Cricetomys ansorgei
CTACTTTAAAGAACGTTAGGATCTAAGGCAGTATTTAAGTCTTTTGCCAAATTTTGTTTACGAACTTCGGTATCTGAGGAAATGACACTTTAATCAGCTCACTTCCTGAAGGGCTTGTTTCATACCCTTGACTCAGATTAGAGCAGCCTGGTCAGGGCACAAGCTCTGCTTTCCTCCCTCAGAAAGCTGGCTGAGTAAATTAAAAACAAAAGAAGGTGCTTTCTTCTTTGGTAATGGTGTTCTGGCTGAATTTTTATTTTATTATTATTATTATAATATTATTATTTTAAGATTTCTTTTATGGAGGGTCAGGACATTTCTTGCTCCCATCTCTATTTCACTAGAAGCCCGAGAGCACTCTTTGGCTAACTGTTCAACTAGTAGTTGAAGATTTGTTATTGCAAACTTAATTTTGAAACCATCAGCCAATTCCATTGCACTTGCAAGTCTACGAAGGACTTGCTAAAATTTGGTAGGTCCTTCATGCCGTACCGCAAACCCACCACGTCAGTCACGATACCATCTCCCAAGCATGTCCCACCCCTCCGTGGCATTCTACCCACAGACCCGAAGTGTAAACACGGGCACAAAGCGCTGGCTTTTCAGAGCAAAGGTAACCCTGTGCCTTCCTATTTGACTTCTAGTCCGGTTCAAAGATTTGCTCAGCTGATACTCCTTGGGGGTTGTTCTATTTGCTTTGCAGAGCGAGTTCTTTTATAGAGAAGGGCGTGACTCGCCCTTATTGTGCCACTGTTCACAACAGTCAAGTTACGGAACCAGCCCTCACGTCCGTCGACAGGTGGACAGAGGAAGTGTGCTGCATGTACTCAGTGGAGTTTTATTCTGCCGCAGGGAAGGAGGAAATTATCAACCGCCCGGAAGATGACGGAGCTGGGGATCGCGTCCAGTGTAATAGCCCAGTAGCTAGAAGAGGAAGGCGAGACCAGTGGGAGAGGCGAGAGGACACGAGAGGGTAATAGACGTGTGGCTATGATTGAAGCACATGATACGTATGCACAGAAATGTAAGGAAACCCATTATTTGGTACAGTTTATATGTGCTGACCTAAAATGTCTAGGGTGCGGTGAAACACACAAGACGTGTACGTTGACGCCAAACAGCGTCCCAGCGCCGACAGGGGACGCGAGCATGGGCTCCCGCCCCTATCCAAGAAGCCGCTTGACGCTGATGCCCTCCGGCAAAGGGAAAGTCGGTTTTCTCCGATGGAGCATCACTGGGTGTGTCAACCACACTCCGGGATGAGGCCTGGTGCCCTGGAGTCGTGAGCCAACACAAAACAAACTCGGTGGTATCGATTTTTGTGGATTTTTTTTTTTTTTTGCTTCATTTTGCTTTGTTTTGAATTTTTATTTTTTTTATTTTGTCTTATTGGTCTTTTGCCTGTTTTGATTTTCATTTTTGCGGTTTTGTGGCGGTTTTTTTTTCTTTTTCTTTTCTTCTTTTTGGTTGTTAGGTTTTGTTTTTAAGAAAGAGAGAGAACATAATGTCGGGTGAGCAGGAAGGAAGGAATGATCTGGGAAGGGTTGGGAGAAGAGAAAAACATGATCAAAATATGTTGTATAAAAAAATTCTTAAATTAAAAAAAAATAGAGCAGTAAAACATGTCTAGGGACTGGAAAGATGGCTCAGTGGGTGAGACTGCTTGTTATAAGCGTGCTAACCTGAATTCAGATCCACCACATAAGAAGCCAGGCTAGGCCTCAGGAGAGGCCTACTGCCTGACGACCTGAGAACCGGCTCCTGCAGGTTGTCCTCTATCTCCACGGATGTGCTGTGGCGTTCACACTCAAAAACATGTGCACATATGCACACATGTGCTCATAAATAATCACACTTTAATAAGAGAGATTTCAGTCATGGGCTCGAGAGATGGCTGCCCTTTCAGAGGCCCTGGGTTCGATCCCCAGCATCTCCAGATCGTCATGACAACGATCTGTAACTCCAGTTCGGTGCCTTCTTCTGGCCTCCACAGACACCGCATGCATCTGGTGCACAAGCATGAATGCGGGCCAAACAGCCGTGCACATAAACAAAAATGTTTTGTTTTAAATGTAAAGCCAAGCACGGCCTTGCACGTGCCTGTAATAGGACCGCTGGAGTTTGCTGGCTGCCGGCCTATCTCCAGGTTTGGTGAGAGACTCCGTCTCAAAACAATGAGATAGAAAGTGATAACACAGGTAGAAGACACCAACAAACTCCTCTGGCTTCTGCGTGCAACAGACACACACACACACACACACACACACATGTCTAAGTAAGTAAGGCATGGTGGTTGACACTTGTAATCTCAGCCCTTGGAAAGCAGGAGCAGCAAGCAGTATGTCAGTGAGTTCTAGGTCAGCTGGGGCTACAGAGCAAGATTCTGTATCACAAAGAAAAAGTCACTTTGCCTGGCAGTGGTAGAATAAGCCTTCAGTCCCAGCATTTGTAGGGAAGAGGCAGGCAGATCTCTGAGTTCAAGGCCAGCCTGGTTTACAGAGTGAGTTTTGGGACAGCCAGAGTTACACAGAGAGACCCTGTCATGACTCATGCACTCAAGAATACCCGTTGATCCTTGCTGCTGTCATGATCTGGGCAGTGAGGAGCACAAACTTGCCGTTAGGCTGGCCCCGTCCTCCCAAAGAGGTACGGTTATCCTGAGGCCACCACTCTGCTTGGCATTTCGGACCCCATCTAGGGATCAGATATTACGTGTAGAGCTTCATGTGTTGCCTTGATATTGTCTCTCCTAGCCATGTGAAGTGTTCTAGGTATCTGGTGCCCAACCCCATCTCCATCTGAGTTCGGCTTCTCCTGCCTTGACCCGGTCCTCTTCCCTACCCAACTTCCCGTGCTGAGCCTGTGATCTACCGCTGAGCTTCCTCCTCAATTCCTTGGGACTTTACTTTCTTAGTGGCAACTTGAATGGTTTCTCTGGTCCCCAAGTCTGCTCTGTCAGCTACCCCCTAGTGGCTCCCCGTTGCCCCAGATGTTGGAACTCACTAACAAAAGGCAGAAACTTGTATCTGGTTATGGCCCTTGGTATGTGGCTCCGTTGTACCCCTTTGTTTGTCTGTTTCTGGAATGTTCCATTCTCTCTACCCATTTCTCCCAATGCTGTTTCTTCCATCTGGGTCTCTGGTTTTGTTCCTCTGTATATTTGTCTTTCTAGAGGTCTATGATTTCTTTCTTAATTTCCTTTCTCCCTTCGTCCTAGTACTGGAGATTGGACCCAGGACTTTGGACAAACTAGGCACGCTTCCTATCATTGGATTATGCCTTCAGCTCTGTGTATTTATTTTGAGGCAGGGACTCACTGAGTTGCCCGGGCTGATCTCCATCTTTTGCTCTCCCTGGCTCATATTCCTGAGCACTGAGACGACAGTTGTGTGCTGCGCTGCCTAACATGCTTTCGGTTTTCCTGTCTACTCACTCTGGTATTTAGAAGGATTAACCGGTCTGGCATTGTGGAACATTTTTCTTTTAATTGTATTGCTAATGGATGTAGGAGGGCCCGGCCCACTGTGGGCGGTACCATCCCCTAGGCGGGTGAGCCTAGGCTATAGAAGAAAAGCAGCCCAGCAAACTATAGGGAGCAAGCCAGTAAACAGTGGTTCTCCATTGGTTTCTGCTTCAAGATCCCAGCTTAGGTTCCTAAGTGCTTCTCTCATTCCATCTCAGGGATGAACTGTGAGAGAGATGTGTAAGCCAAGTAAACCCTTTTCTCCCAGAGTTGTTTTTGGGCAATGTTTTATCACAGCAAAAGAGAAACAAACTAGAGCAGCCACCACGCTCAGAAAAAATGTTGCATTTCATAGAGGTGAATGGGTTCGAACATAACTTCCAAGTTTATATCTTTCAAATATCTCAAATAAAATTTAATAAATGCAGAGTGTTGTGGAATGTCCACCAGAGAAGCCCGCTCAGGGGTTTAAGTCAATAGAAAGTCTTTATTAGCTGGCTGAAGAGTACATTGGGTATTTGGGATCCCCTGGTAGCCCTGAGCCTTTCTCAGGGTGAGCTTTTAAGCACAAAAATCATATTCTGGGTTGTCATACTTGAGTTAAAAAGAACAGTTAGCCAGAAGCAGAACTCCAGAAACCAAAAAGCAAGGTCAGTATATTTACAGGCTTCCCCATAACTATGGACTTTGATGGATTAGGCCTTTGTTTTCATTTTGGCGGGTGCTACTTTCTATGTGCTGAGTTTTATATCCTGAATGGTATTCCCATCATGGAGTCAGCAGTGCTAAGGCCTGGGACCCTGTTATGCAGAATACCCCAAAGTGAAAAAAAAAAAGTAATTTAAATGTGGAAGTTCTAGAGTCAATACATTGAGAGGTTGTCTCGAGAAAGAGAGAAAGAAATATACCAAGCATTTTAAAACAGCCAGATACTGATTTTATGAATACCTATTCAGAACCTGCACCTACAAAAGTTACTGCATATCCACAGCAGGGGTATTGTGTGTGCTATAGATCTGTACGCTTGCCAGTTTTAGATAGCTGATAGTTGTTATCTATTATTTCATCTTTAGAAAGTAGGGAAAGGTTTTTGGAGGGTTGCTAGTGTCGGATTTCTATACTATTCTTATAATCGTGGGGATTACCCTCTTCAACTCAACTCAACCGGCCAACTCTGCAGTCACTTCCCATAGGACTGGTCTCAAAGGAGCAAGGAAGTTGGAAGAGTTTTACCTCTTTTTCCTCCTATCAGATCTCTATAAAATATGCTTGCCTGAGTAACAGATGGGCAGATAAATACAGACGGGATGTTTGTTTTCTCTACGAACTTAATGTCTCAGTGCACCTTGTCCTTTTCAGCAATACTCTCCCAGGGTTGCGAAGCCCTCCCCTCAGGCAATTGGGGATCCACGTCAGAGCACAGAGTATCCAGAGGTGGGGCCCTTCCTACAGTCTTCAGAGTGAATACACTGAAGGTGGCTTTTATTAGATTGGACAAGAGAAACTTTCGTTGATTGATTGATTAGAGAAATCAATCCCAAAAGGTGTTCGGCACCTTAGTCCACTTTCTTACTGTTACGTTCTTCATGTGTTACCTTTAGTTGGTCGTTCGTAGTCACAGCTGATTCTAATCAAGCAACAGAAGAAAAGGCAGGTACAGTGGCTCAGGCTTCTGATTCCAGCGCTTGGGAAACTGACAAGGACGGCTACCGTGTGAAGCCAGCTTGTGCTCCACAATGAGATGCTGTCTCAGAATACCGAAATATGAAAACAAAGGTAAAGAAGACTGATCCGATTTTGTGCTCCCTTCCCTTGTGCACTCAGTGTGACACAGGTATTGATTGACGTTGACCGCAAGCGCCTCAGATGAGAGAGAAACTCGCCAAGATGCTAAGCCTTGACGTCAAGGCGCGGAGGGGACAGCCTTTTGCAGACTGATCCCTTCTTGGTAGCTCCAAGTATTTTTATTCAGGAATCGCGTAGGATCAGTTAGGGCTGGGAATTTAAGGGCTACCTTAAGTCACGTTACACTTGCAGCCTGAAGGAGTAATCAACCCACGCAAATCTCAGTCCCTTTTGACCGTGGCGAGCCATAATCAAAAGCAAGAACTCCGAGTTTGCAAGGAGTATCTTAGGACCAAGGTGTGCGAAGCCGTAAACTCTCATCTAGCACCAAGCACTGGAGGGAACCAACAATTCTTCAAGGTTCAAACAGTCTCAAAACAGTTTCTCAGCCCCTACTGAATTAACCAGACATAACAAAGGCTTTGCTGAAACATTTCACTGCAAAGCTGGACACAAAGGCCTTACTGTACATTTCACTATAAAGATATCTATCTATCTATCTATCTATCTATCTATCTATCTATCTATCTATCTTTGTGTGTGTGTGTGTGTGTGTATGTGTATTTATCACTACACATAGGCAGTAGCATTCGTGAACCCCATACCTTGTTGAACCAGTGTTGTACCAGTGCCATCAACTTAGAGATTCCACACCTCAGTTCAGTCCTGGTGCGGACTCTGCTGACGCCGTGTAGGCCCTGTCTTACAGGGCTACCCTGCGCATTAACTACTGATTGTTGGCAGCAGATTGCCAAGATTTTGTCTAATTAGGGGGCAAGGTTAAAGTTCCCAGGATCCTCCACTTGTAATTTTCTAGAGAATCCCTTAGAATTCAAGGAAATACTAGATTCGCCAGCTTATTGCAATCAGATCTCACATTGAATCAACCACACAGATCAGAGACACTTGACAAACCCTGGACCTGAACTGAACATGTACAGGGTGCTTCTCACGTGAATAATCTCAATAAAATGTAAGATCTCTTACGTATCATTGCGTAGTAAAGATACCTGAAAGCTCGTGATAGAAAGCGTGCTGCTTACATACAAATTATAATGTTCTATATATAAAGAATTTGAATGCCCACGGGCTGGGAGGTTTGTGAATATTGAAGCATGCTTTTGTGCAGATCACAGATGGCATGATCCTTAGGGCTAAGCCTGGAAAAGCTTTACGTTGAGAGGCTCTGCCTCTGTGGGATTGGAATGCATCATTCCATTCCACGGCTTTCAGATACATCAACCTACCCAGAACCTCCCTGAACGCAGTGACTCGGGACTCTGATGATGCTGTTGACGTATAGGCATGTGGGTGCTGTCTGCACTGACTGACTATGCCGTTTCTCGCCCTCTCGCCCTCCCCTCCCGGGAGAACTTGGCATAGGCTGAAAATACTAAATGTCTAATCGTGGTCTGCTCTTCCTGGTGACCAGCTCCCACCACCTAGGAGCCACCCAGTGTCACTTCATTAAAACAGGAGATGTTCCTATCACCCGGAAAACTTCAGGGAATCGGGTTCTGTGTCAGGAGTCAGGCTCCAAAGCCAGATATAAGAATAAAGGATATAGCCTGAGCCTATCTTGCAGGAGGCTGCATAACTTCCTATTTCCGTCACAATAGCATGTCTTGATGTCATACTTTGTATCCAGATATATGGTGGATGCCACCTTGGGCCTTAGGGGCAGGGCACTGACTAGACGTATCTCTGTTTTGACAAAACTTATTGCTTGTAGTAGAAGCAGACATTGATTATGTTACCTAAAAGGTAAGGACATAGTGTAGTAACGTCTAGCAAGAATAGCTAGAAAGGAAATGCAAGTTTACAATCATGTTTCTCGAACATACTTGTTAATAATTTGGATAGTTTGGCTCCATCCCAGACCCACAGAATCTATTCTAGGAATCCATATATTTTACAAAATAACAGATCTAAAAACACCCTTTCCTAATGATTTCAAGTAAAGGATGTAGACCTAAAACAACTACTGTTCATCCCTTCGGTTTCTTAGATTTATTTATGTGCGGGAGTGCTTTGTCTGCGTGAACGTATGTGCACACGTGTGAGCTTGATGCCCTTGAAATTCAAAAGAGAGAATCAGATCCCCCGGGACTGGAGTTACTGATGGCTATAAACCCCACGTGGGTGCTGGGAACCGAACCCGGGTCCTCTCTAAGAGTGCTCTGAGCTGCTGAACATTCCCTTTAGTGCCACCCTTTCCGTTCCTTAAAATGTCATTTGAGGCTGGCCATGATGGTGATAGCCTGTAACTCCAGCACTGGGAGCTGAAGGAAGAAGGATTAAGAGTTCAAGGCCAGCCTGGTCTGCGTAAGCCCTTGTTTCAAGAAAAAAACAAAACAAAACGAAACGAAACAAACCACCCACACAAATCAAATGACAACAGCAAACCAAGATGGAAGATTGCAGGCAGGCAGGTACGCGCAGCCGTGTAGCTACTGCTCAGTCTGTCTCTTGTCCTGTACTCGAGACACCATGATGGGACAAAGGCCAACACGATGACGAATAAGAAGAACTCTGGCAGTTCCATAGGGACAGTATTTAAAACCCACAGCTTTTGGCAAACAAGAAATGGGAAGAGACTTCTCCTATGGTTATAGGCACTCTTCAAAGACTTTCCAGACAATCCTACTTTCGAAGGGAGACTCCTAAGATTACCAGTTGGTCAGGAGCTAGAATTTCCTCCTTTGAAACGCTGGTAGGCTGAGATTTCCCGTATTGGCTTATGCATAAATACCCTCTGAGGCTGTGGGTACAGCCCAGCTTGCGTGACGCGTGTAAGGCCCCCCACCCATAGCCGACCCCAGCATGGGGTAAGGGAGGTATTAGTCTCCCAGAGTTGTGTGGCCTTTGCAGTGGAGAAGGGTCTGTGGGCTGGACTGTTCCCATTCCTCCAGGGACATGTAATACTCAAGGCCTCTCTCTTCTGAGTGACTTTTGTTTGCTTTTTTTTGACACAGGCTCTCCGTGTGGCTCAGAACTGGTATGTAGACCAGGTTGGCCTTAAATTCACAGAGATCTGCCTGCCTCTCTGAATTGAGTGTGTGTGCTCTACCACTTCTGACACTCCTTGGACAGATTTAGACTGTAGTGATTGAACCTAGGACCTCCAGCATGGTAGGGAAGTGTTCTACCACTGAGACATACACCTAACCTTTAAAAAACTTTTTTTTTGAGGCAAGGTTTTACTAAGTTAGACACAAGGTGGCCCCTTGAACTCACTTTATAGCCCAGGCTGGCTTTTAACCTATAGCCCTCCTGCCTAAAACTACTGAAGAGTTGGCCTTGCAGATTTTTTTTTATTATTAACATAGTGTCTCTCTAGGTGGTCCATGGTGATCGCCTCTAATCCATGATTTTCCTGCCTTTACATCCTGAATTTTGGTACTACAGGCACACACCATCATGACCAGCTTCAAGAGATTATTATACCTGAAGGAATGATAACAGTGTGTATTAAGAATTTTAACAGTTAGACATCTTTTCTTTGACTTCCGGTTCCTTAAACGTCTATTACATCTTTCTGTTTTTCAAAACGGGGCCTTCGGAATGTAGATTTCCCTTAAGTGTAGGTGTTTCTCTCTGAGCTTGCTGCGTTCCACACTTCACAGACTTCGCTGACGGACACACTTTCGTAAAAGTGTTACTGGTGACAGTTTTGCTCTAAGAAGGTTGTCCTTTATGTAAGATGGGCAACACCTTACATAAGGAAGCTGGATCTGTCTAGCTTCCATTGCTAATGAGGAACCATCTCCGGAAAGTATGGGGATCATAAACCACACCTAGGTACACTCGGGTGTGACCAGAATGGACTCTGACTTTTAAAGAATATTACCTAAATCAAAACACATGACACCTTTAAAAAGAACTGTGCAGGAACATCTTGAACGGCCATCGTGGGAGTGGACCAACTCACATACTTCTGTACTCCCCACCTGTCACTCAAAGGTACACAACAACATTCCAGTCTGGCTGCTGAGGGATCTGGAGGCACTGGAACCGACTTTAAATAAATCAGAATTGCAAAAGGAACAACAGGTTCTTCTCCTGTATAGGAACCCTTTCTAATTCACTGTGCTGTTTTAACTATGGGTTTGCTTCCAACCTTGAGTTTTAAGAAATGTAGTTCCTTCTGAATATATACGTGCAAAAAGAAATGAGAGACAGATACACAACCGGCAAGATCTGCTGAATGAGGCAGAGCACACCTACCAGTCTCAGCATTTGGAAAGTGGAGGCAGGAGGATCAAGAGTTCGAGGCCACCCTCCTGAGACCCTGCCTCAAACAAACAAACAAACAAAACAACAACAATAAATCCTAAACTAATTGAAATCGTAATTAATTATCAAGCCAGGCATAGTGGTACATGTCTTTAGCCCCAGCACTCAGGAGAGGAAGGAGATTTCTGAGTTCAAGGCCAGCCTGGTCTACATAATGAGTTCGAGGACAGTCAGGGCTACACAGAGAAACCCTGTCTCAAAAAAACAAAAAAGAAAAAAAAGAAAGAAAGAAAAAATCATAATTACCTGTGATGGTTTGAATAAGAACGGCCCCCAAGGGCTCCTAGATCTGAATGCTTGTTCACTGGGGAGTGACACTGCTTGACAGGGATTAGGAGATGTGGCCTCGTTGGAGAGAGTGTGTCACTGGGGGCGAGCTTGGGGGTTTCAAAAGCT